>CM055119.1:316408766-316946266 GCA_029206835.1 Rana muscosa
AAATGCAGATTGAAGACCCATGGTAACCCCCGTGCTCGCGAAACAGGCCCCCGACTTTACGGGGACACTGGTAGTCCAGCATGAGTGCGCATTACTGCTTTTTGGTACCCCTGGTGTGTGGGGGGGGTAGGGGGTGGTTTAATGGAGGCTATTGGGACCCCCCTGCCCTGGCTGCAGACCACGGGTCCATGCATTTCGAACATTTTTAAGGATAACCCCCCTGGCTCATCTCCAGGACTGGTTTGTCCCGGGGCAGGACAAAATGCTATATGCGCCCTTCACACCCCCACAGCTATTCTTGACATTGTCCCCCCGGGCTCCCTTAATATCCACCTATAACATTGGGCCTTCTCATTCGAGGCCAGCTAACATCGCTCTTGTTGTTATATGTGTATTTCTGTTCAACCTGTCTCTTTGTGCCATTTCTCTTTGCACGACCCTGCGAGGTCGATGTTTTTTCTTTTACCACTGCATGTTGTACTTGTCCTGGTATATGTTATTTTATAAAATAAAATACTGATTATACAAAAAAAAAGGCCCGTGGTATCCACCAAAAAAAAAAAAGAGGGGAGAAGCGCGAGAGCCCTTATGGTGTACTATGTATCTAAATAGATTTTTTTCCTCAATTAAGAGAAACGTAAACGAGAAAAGGAAAAAAATATCTGGTGAGGTTGCTGTGACCCAGGTGGGTAAAAACACCCAACCTTCCGTGAATGCGGGTGGAGAAAAGGCCCCATCTCCACATGGGGCGAAATCGGTCACTCTTGCGGTGGGGGTACCACTCCGGGATTTTCGATGGATTTTCTATGGATTCTCAGATGGGTATGTTTACTGGTAGGATGAGAGGAGATTAAAAGTCCCTCAGTTAAAGGAATGGCAGAGGCACCCAGTGTGGCGTACAAAAAAGTGGCCATTGCCCCCACCTATAGCTGGTCTTTGTGGCAAGGAGCACTGGAATGGCAACGTATGTCAAACAAATATAAAGAGATTTCCAGGCTCAAACTTACCAACCAGCCAGCGACCAACAGAATTGACCTGTCTAACAATATGCGTTAAGAACAGGGGTTTAGCTGCACACATGTGCAACTAAACCCCTGTTCTTAACGCATATTGTTAGATAGGTAAATTCGGTTGGTCGTTGGCTGGTTGGTAAGTTTGAGCCTGGAAATCTCTTTATATTTGTTTGACCCAGTGTGGTATGTCTAAGGATGGGTTGGAGTTGTCAAGTTAGAAGTTGTGTTTTGTGACATTAACTTGCCACTTCCTTAGTTAACGTGATACACAAATGTTTGACATTTCTTGGTTTTCTCTTCCACCTGAATGTGTCTATGTGTTAAACATTTGCGTATCACCGTAAACAGAGGAATTAGCACGTTATAGACACGAAATGCATCTTTTGGTAAAATAAATAAATCTGATGTTCTTCAAACTTGATGACTCCGACCCACCCTTAGACACAGCATACCCGGCTCCTCTGTCATTTATTTTAACAGACTGGCTTTTTACCTCCTCTCCTCCTACTTGTAGAGAAGGGGAACTATTAATATAGACCAAATCTACCATAAAAGCTTCAGTGTCAAAAATATAGGTGTGACTCATACTGTACAAACACCAGTTATCATAGGGATTTCTATTCCAGACCATGGGTACAGTAGGTAGACCCCTGATTGTGATCCCAGCAGCCTAGAACCAGCTATCACAAAGATAGCTACTCCAGAACATGGGTACAGTAGGTAAACTCCTGATTGTGATCCCATCATCCTAGAACCAGCTATCACATAGATTGCTACTCCAGACCATGGGTACAGCAGGTAAACTCCTGATTTTGATCCCATCATCCTAGAACCAGCTATCACACAGATTGCTACTCCAGACCATGGGTACAGTAGGTAGACCCCTTATTGTGATCCCATCAGCCTAGAACCAGCTATCACATAGATTGCTACTCCAGACCATGCGTACAGTAGGTAGACCCCTTATTGTGATTCCCATAATCCTAGAACCAGCTATCACAAAGATTGCTACTCCAGACCATGGGTACAGCAGGTAAACTCCTGATTGTGATCCCATCATCCTAGAACCAGTTGTCACATAGATTGCTACTCCAGACCATGGGTACAGTAGGTAGACCCCTGATTGTGATCCCATCAGCCTAGAAAAAGCTATCACATAGATTGCTACTCCAGACCATGGGTACAGCAGGTAGACCCCTGATTGTGATCCCATCATCCTAGAACCAGCTATCACATAGATTGCTACTCCAGACCATGGGTACAGCAGGTAGACCCCTGATTGTGATCCCATCATCCTAGAACCAGCTATCACATAGATTGCTACTCCAGACCATGGATACAGTAGGTAGACCCCTGATTGTGATCCCATCATCCTAGAACCAGCTATCACATAGATTTCTACTGCAGACCATGGATACAGTAGGTAGACCCCTGATTGTGATCCCATCAGCCTAGTGATGTAAAATTTCAGCTGGATTTAGGGCACCTAAAATAAATAAGTCCATTTAGCAGCGGGGTCACTTCCTTTCAGTCTAAACTTTTCATGTCTCTGTCCAAATTCTGTCCATTTACTGACTAAAGTTACAAAATTTAAAAATTATTCTTAGATATTGTTGACATACTGTAAGCCAAAACAAGTAGTTGAGAATCTGCAGTTAAGTTTTTAAAAACCTTTATAAATTACTGTATATATGTAAGGATTAGATTTTTCTCAACAAAGGTAGAACTTTATTTTGGGTGGATTGAAATAGAATTTTTAAAGGAGAGAGATGTTTTGGTAAGTTGAGTAAATCTACACATAATTGGAATGGACTTGTTACGGCTGGAATGTCAACATTTGTACCAACTGTAGGCAGGATCATTCTTTTTCCAACCAACACTGGGATTTAGGCCTCGTACACACGACCGAGTTTCTCGGCAAGAACCAGCAAGAAACTTGCTGGCAGAGATGTCTTGCCGAGAAATTCGTTCGTGTGTATGGTTTCTCGTCGAGAAAACCGACAAGTAACCTCGACGAGAAAATAGAGAACCTGCTCTCTATTTTCTCGTCGAGATTCTCGTTGGCATGTTTCTCGACGAGAAAAGTGAGTGTGTGTACACTTACCTGTCCTCCCGGAAGCCCGCGCATGTTCGAAATGAATTTGACGCATGCGCGGTAGCTTCCTAGGCATACGTAGGGTATACCAAGATGGCGGCGACGGCATCGAATGTGACGAGCGCATGCTCGTCGTAGTCGATGACGTCACCGCGTACACTCCATTCAAAGAACCGCGGGTTCTTTGAAACGAGCGTGTGTACACTCGGCCGGGACAAGTTTCTTGTCCAAGAATCTCGTCGAAAAAAACGACATGTTTTTTTCGACGAGAATCTCGGCCGTGTGTACGAGGCCTTAGAGTTTGCTCCCTTTAACAATTTTAAAAGGACAAGTCTTGTAAGAGAAGACACCATATTGTCCCTAAAATAAAATAAAAACAAATTTCTGTCTCTCTCTGATTTACTCCTTTGAATTCATGCATTAACCCTGCCAGCTACCATTCTGCTGTGCAGTACAATGTCAAAGGTGACCTCCAGGACAAGTAAATATAGTTTAAATGCTAGAGTAATGTGTATTCTTCCTTGAATCTTGATGTGCTTTGCGTATTTCTTCCAGATCTATGCAGTAATCCAGTGTGAGACTTCCTGTAATAAAGACCGCTCACTGCTGCTCTCTCTCCTTGTGCAGGGGGATCGGTCTTGTCTCCGCCCCCTCCTGTAGTTATCTGCAGGACACCTGTAATGGGTGAGGCCTATTAGGCCCCTCCCACACCCCTGCTCTCTCTCTCTCTTTGTGCAGGGTGACTGGTCTTGTCTCCGACCCCCTCCTGTAGTTTTATGCAGGCAGCCTGTAGTGGGTGGAGCCTGCTGGGCTCCTCCCACAGCTCTGTTCTCTCTCCTTGTGTAGGGTGACTGGTCTTGTCTCCGCCCAACTCCTGTAGTTTTCTGCAGGCAGCCAGAGTCCCTCCCCTAGCTCTGCTCTCTGTACAGGCTACATACAGCACAGTGATGATGTCACTTCTACTTATATATGGTAACAACTGAGTTTTCAATTGCATTTGGTGCACGCAAAGTAGAGTTATATCTTTTATTGAGATGTTTATTTAAAGCTGAATCGCAGGATATCAGCTCCTTTGTAAAACGTGAAGGCACACTATGAGTTAAGTCCAACGAGGTGCATGACATCTCCTGGACTTATTTCTATTCTTTACAGTATATCTGACAGGTTTATTGTATTCCTGGATGATGGCAATCACTGTATTTCTGTGAGTCTGATACTGATCCTTCTAATCTCTGCCTCTTCAACAGTAGAGTCTCTGCAGCTGCTATGTCCACCCCTCCCCCCTCTTCCTGCCTATTTAAAGAAGCCTTTGTATTATGTGAACGAATTCACAAAATACAAAGGCTTATGTGAATTTGCAGTAGAGTTGATGGGCGGGCATAGCTGCTCTGTGTGCTTCTCTACTCTAAGATCCCTGGAGTGTCTCTCCAGCAGAGCAATGCAACTTTCAGCTTCAAATAATAGAGATAAGTTCAGCATATGTCATGCACCCCGTTGGACTAAACTCATAGTGTGCCTTCACTTTTTGAAAAGTGGTTGCATTCCTGGAATTCAGCTTAAAATTAAAGATTTCAGAGTTAAAGCAGAATTCAAGGATAACTAGTCCCAAAAATGCTCCCTCCCACCTCCTAACACCTATACTTACTAACCTGTTTAAAAAATATATATATACATACCTATGTTCAGCCTCCTCCAATCAATTCATGCGATCCCCTGAGTAAGCCAGTGGCAGCTGGAGGGGAATAGAGAGAGTGCCCAACAATGGCTGGGAAAGCCCAAAGTGATGATATTACCCATAGGCTCTCATGGTGCAGCCGCTGCTGGCTAAAAAGGGGAAGCCGGATCAGGTGACCCCAACAGAGAGGACTGAAAATAGGTAAGTATATACATCTTTCTTACACCGGTTAGTTAGTATAGGTTTTAGGAGTGGGAGGGAACATTTTTAAGACTAGTTAGGCTTTAGCTCTACGTGTTTAAACTATAACATGCATTGTCCTTTAGAGAATTTAGAATGGGGAAAGGCCTGCTTAGGCAGTTTTCCAATTTTTTATCTACACACCTGATTTTATTGATCCCTAAAATGAACACAATAGATTTCCCAGTCTGTCCCCAATATTGTACTCTACGACAGGATTCCTTTTCCTCAAATGCGTTATTTACGTATAGAAACACTGAATTATAGTTTGCACTGCTTTCAGCAATTTTCTAGCAATGCTAAATTCTGTTCCAAGTTATCAATTATACTATACACCTTGGTATCATAGACAAAAAGGCATACCTTATCTACCAAACCTTTAGTTATATCATTTACAAACAGATTCAACAGGACCTAGTACCAAGCCTTGTGACACATCTCTAAAGACTGGTTTCTGTCCCAAATACTGTACATCCTGCTCTGTTATAAATCCTGTAGCCAGAAGTAGAGTTTTCCAGGTTCTTGTGCTAGTCAATGAGCAACCTAAACTTTGGGTCGACTTTCCAAGTTTTCCCATCATGGTATCAGCCAACAGGCCAACAGGATACCAGCATCACCAATACAGAGCCACTAAGTGCTTTTCATTTGGTTGTTTCCGAATTAGGATCCCCTACCATGAGATTGTATTATAGTCCACATTGGAATTCTAGCAACTAAGCGTAAGCCCTGATGAAGGGTGAATCTTTGGCCTTGGGAATGCATTGGCTACTGCTTTTCCAAAACTTTAGGTCAACTTTCCAAGTCTTCCCCTCATGGTATCAGCCAGCAGGCCAACAAGATACCAGCATCACCATTACAGAGCCACTAACTACTGCGACTCATACTGTACAAACACCAGTTATCACATGGATTGCTACTCCAGACCATGGGACAACCCCCATCAGCCTAGTGATGTAAAATTTCAGCTGGATATAAGGCACCTAAAATAAATAAGTCAATTTAGGAGGGTCACTTCCCTTCAGTCTAAACTTTTATTGTTACAAAAAAAGTAAAAAAAAAACAGGCCAACAGGATACCGGCATCACCATTACAGAGCCACTAAGCCCTTTTCATTTGCTTGTTTCCAAATTAGGATCCCTTACCATGATATTGTATTATAGTCCACATATGAATTAAAGGAACTAAGCCCAAGCCCTGATGAAGGGTGAATCTTTGGCCTTGGGAATGCATTGGCTACTGCTTTTCCAAAACTTTGGGTCAACTTTCCAAGTCTTCCCCTCGTGGTATCAGCCAGCAGGCCAACAAGATACCAGCATCACCATTACAGAGCCACTAACTACTGCGACTCATACTGTACAAACACCAGTTATCACATGGATTGCTACTCCAGACCATGGGACAACCCCCATCAGCCTAGTGATGTAAAATTTCAGCTGGATATAAGGCACCTAAAATAAATAAGTCAATTTAGGAGGGTCACTTCCCTTCAGTCTAAACTTTTATTGTTACAAAAAAAGTTACAAAAAAAACAGGCCAACAGGATACCGGCATCACCATTACAGAGCCACTAAGCCCCTTTCATTTGCTTGTTTCCAAATTAGCATCCCTTACCATGATATTGTATTATAGTCCACATATGAATTAAAGGAACTAAGCCCAAGCCCTGATGAAGGGTGAATCTTTGGCATTGGGAATGCATTGGCTACTGCTTTTCCAAAACTTTGGGTCAACTTTCCAAGTCTTCCCCTCGTGGTATCAGCCAGCAGGCCAACAAGATACCAGCATCACCATTACAGAGCCACTAACTACTGAGACTCATACTGTTACTGTACAAACACCAGTTATCACATGGATTGCTACTCCCAGGGCTTTTTTTCTCAGACAATAGGTGCAGGAACTCCCCCTTTCCGAGTCACCCCTTTTCTCCACCCCTAGTCACCTCCCAGCACCGTCCCCTTTAGACAATATAGAACCAAGTATCATTTTGTGGTGCTAAGTAATTTGTATGGAATTTGGTAATGATATCAAGAAAAGCAGTAAAATAGATCCCCTGTAGCCAGCAACAATAGATCCCCCTAAGAACAGTGGACCACCGACAACAAAATTTCCCCGCCAGCAACAATAGACTCCCGGCAGCATCAACAGACCTCCGCACAGCCAGCATTAATAGACTCTCTGGCTGCCATCAACAATAGACCCCTCCCCCAACAGTAGATCTCTTTTAGCAACAACTGACCCTCCCAGCAACATAAGACCCCCCACCAGCAACAATAGGTCCCCCACCAGCAACAATAGACCCCACTTGCAAAAATAGATCCCCAGTAGTGAGCATCAATACCCTACAGCACACCCCAGCACCCCTTGTCATTATATACAGTCCAAGAGGTGCCGGAACTGCGTTCCCCCGCGTTCCTGCTGAAAAAAAGCCCTGGCTACTACAGACCATGGGTACAACCCCCATCAGCCTAGTGATGTAAAATGTCAGCTGGATATAAGGCACCTAAAATAAATAAGTCATTTTAGGAGGGTCACTTCCCTTCAGTCTAAACTTTTCTTGTTACAAAAAAACAGGCCAACAGGAATCCCGGCATCACCATTACAGAGCCACTAAGCCCTTTTCATTTGCTTGTTTCCGAATTAGGATCCCTTACCATGATATTGTATTATAGTCCACATATGAATTCAAGGAACTAAGCCCAAGCCCTGATGAAGGGTGAATCTTTGGCCTTGGGAATGCATTGGCTCCTGCTTTTCCAAAACTTTGGGTCAACTTTCCAAGTCTTCCCCTCGTGGTATCAGCCAGCAGGCCAACAAGATACCAGCATCACCATTACAGAGCCACTAACTACTGCAACTCATACTGTACAAACACCAGTTATCACATGGATTGCTACTCCAGACCATGGGACAACCCCCATCAGCCTAGTGATGTAAAATTTCAGCTGGATATAAGGCACCTAAAATAAATAAGTCAATTTAGGAGGGTCACTTCCCTTCAGTCTAAACTTTTATTGTTACAAAAAAAGTTACAAAAAAACAGGCCAACAGGAATCCCGGCATCACCATTACAGAGCCACTAAGCCCTTTTCATTTGCTTGTTTCCAAATTAGGATCCCATACCATGATATTGTATTATAGTCCACATAAGAATTCAAGGAACTAAGCCCAAGCCCTGATGAAGGGAGAATCTTTGGCCTCAGGAATGCATTGGCTACTGTTTTTCCACTAACTCCATTGTCAAGAATAAGGGTATATGGACTCTTGAGCTGATCGGTTGGTGCTCCAACTCTTGCTCGTTCAGATTTTTTTAAGGGAAGTGGCTCCCACTTTGTGGGACTGATCCCACGCTTGGTGTATCTGAGCACCCAAAGTCACGTTAACAAGAGCTGCTATCAACCTATATATGAAGAGAGCCAAGTCGGAGTCCAGCACCTCCATTTTATTTAGCTCCCAAAAAGGCCAACAATGCTACCACTGAAGGCTCATAAGATTCTGCATGAAAAAAAAGCCCTTTGTTTTCACTCAAAAGAATACCACTTTATTTTAAATATGCAGTAAAAAATAAATAAATAAAATCCGTGTTGACAATTGGATTTTGTTGATCTGGAAAAGCATATTAAATAAATAACACTCCCGTTATTTATAAAGCGCTTTTGAGAAGGGTGTTGAATGCTTTCTGAGTGCCGCCGCCTTCCAGTCACCTCAATCTGAACAAGTAGGTTAATGGCGTTTATTAAAGATCTTGATTAATTTAAATTTATCTGAAAATTAAGAAGCAAAAACACTGATTAAAGACAAGAATAGTCTGAAGATGGCAAAAATAAGCGAGCTGAATCTTAATGAATTTGCGTCCCATGACTTCTCAATAAGGATCCGGAATTCAAGCCGCTGTAGAATATTACTGATGCAGGTTATAAGCAGGTTGATTTTTATGCCTTTCTTAGGGCACCCCCTGGACATTACATGTCGTTATATCAATCCAGCCTTAAACTATTTAATAAGTCCAGGAGCTCAGGCTGCCAAGTGACAGGGAACCAAGATACCGAGAGGACGGGATAGCAAGCACTTATTTGGTGTTTTGGGTAGGTAAAATAAGGATGGAGGAGATTTTTTTTCTAATTGAGATGCCATGCCAGCTTGAAGGGTCAGTCCACCCAAAATGAATGGTTCAGTTATAGGTGTGTTTTAGTGAACTGTGTAATCTCGTATTGCCATCATTACTAATGCCCACCTTGAATTTTGTTTTGCTCTTAACGTTCTTCAGATGACCTGTTATCATTTATTTTTGGTCACAATAAAGATCAGTAGGTATTTACTATTTTGCCCCCCCTGGCCCGGTATGCCCATCTGCTGTCACTTCCCATCCTGCAAACACAATAGGAAGTGAGGAAAATGTTCTCCAGCGTGAAGGAACAATATTGTCCTACATAGATGTCACCCTAGGAAGTATCTCCATTGGAAGATTTCTCTTGTATTCCTGTCACAATGTTACTTTAAAACTTAGATTTCTCATCACTGTCTGCTCTGATGACAAAGGTCACCAAGTTCTATGGTTAAAGCGGAGGTCCGCCTAAAAAAAAAATATTAAAAGCCAGCAGCTACAAATACTGCAGCTGCTGACTTTTAATAAATGGACACTTACCTGTCCAGGGTGCCCGCGATGTCAGCAGCTGAAGCCAATCAATCGCTCAGCTCTCGGCTGCCCCCGCCACCATCCTCGGCTGCCCCCACCACCATGCACAAGTCGCGCTGTGCGTCCTAACTGGTCCCCGCTGTCTTCTGGGACCTGTGTGTTTCCCAGAAGACAGCGGGGGGATGGGGCGTGACCCCCGCGGGATTCTATGCCCGGAAGTGGGTGCAAATACATGTATTATACAGGTATCTGCACCCCCCTCCCCCCTGAAAGGTGCCAAATGTGACACCGGAGGGGGGGAGGGTTCCGAAAAGCGGAGGTTCCATTTTTGTGTGGACCTCTGCTTTAATCTGGTTGAAAAAAAACACCAGTCCATCCAGTTCAACCCAAAAAAGTATTGTGGGTTAAATGCCCCCAGCACAGACTCAAAGACCTGACAATAGTTGTGGCTATTCCTGCTCTATTCAAAACATGAAGAAAAAAAAAAAGACTTGGCCTTTGATACACTTTAAAAATCTATTTGAGAGATGTAATGGCCATGGCTGGTGGGAGGTAATATCTCTACCAAAGTCCCCAGGAAACATCAGAAAATATCAGAGGATTTAACTTTATAGTAATCAGTATCAGGTGAACTTGCCCCCTGGTCCAAAAGTTCAGTAAGAGGTTTTCAGCCACTGATGAGGCTATGGCTCATGAACGGCCAAAGTGACATGACATAGGGTAAATCTTTAATGGGTGTTGTGGTGCTTGACACAAATTGGATGGTACCTGCGATCTGGACTAGTAGTTGAGAAAGTGGTTCTAAGTGGGACCTGTTAATTTGGTTATCATCTGCTCGACCCTTGGAGCAACCAGTCTGGGTGCTGGTGTCTATACAGCGAGTCCCTTGCATAAAGAGTTGTACAGCTTTGTGATTGAGCAATGGAAGTGTACAATATAGTTATACAACATTTATTTTATTTTTTGCACACTTGAAACTAACACCAAGGGCAAGAAAAAAGCGAGCACACAAAAGTGCACAGGGTTTACACATGGTCCTCCTCCAAAGAGAAATTACCCCGGCCCTGATCTCCCAGGGCAAAAGGCTCCTGAAAGGGACTTGGATACTCATGGCCCACTGGGCTAAAACCAGGCAGATCACATTCTTCAGGAGACCTGCCGAAGCAAAGTTCCACCTAGGTGGGTCTCCCCCAAAGGAAAACCTAATAGGAGGTTGAGAACATGACCATCAGACCTCGACCCAAGACTTTCAGGGCAAGTCAAAGCAAGAGACTAGGGATACTTGTGGCCAAAACCAGGCAGACCCAATTCTTCTGGTGACCTGCCAAGACAAGGTCCACCAAAGTACTAGATGGGAATCCCCTGAAGAAAAACCCTATAGGAGATTGAGAACACGACCATAAGACTAATACTTTCAGGGCAAGTCCAAAGACCTACTCCCTACTAATCAGAAGTGAGTAAAGAGCATACATGCTGTACAAGAAGTGAAAAATAAATAAGTGCTTGACAATGGCTGACCCTCTGGCTGGTATAAAAATTCCTCCGGTCTCAGCCAAAAGGCCCAGCCCGGGAGGCAAGTGTGAAAAAAAGCAGGCAGTGACCATGGTACCATACTAAAAATGGAAAGTGGATTTACCCAAGCTCTACCGCTATATTCGAAGTCCAGGAGCTGAAGACTAGTGCTCTGGCTGGGGCGTTCAACTCTCACAATAGCAGATCCCTGTCAAGTAAAGCCGGCAGCTCAGAGTGATCTTTCAAAATGAATCCTTTATTGGCTACATATCTAAAGACACAATACTGTAAGTGCTTACACCTACAGTATTGTGTCATTAGATTTGCAACCAATAAAGGATTCAATTTGAAAGAGCTCTGTGAGCTGCCAGCTTTACTTACCATGCTAAAAACACTGCGAGTGAAAATCTTGGCACTCCTGAACTGCCACTCAAAGGGCACAAGAACTGTGGGCATTTCTCAACATAAACTGAGTTTATAGTCTAAGGCTCGATTCACACTTATGCAAATTGCATGCGGTTTTCTCTGCATCCAATTCGCATGACAGGAGACAGTGACCGACTCTTAATGAATCAAGTTCACACAGCTCCGGGGCGGCCGCATTGGAAAAGTGTCCTGTGTGTCTTTGGCTCAGTTTCAGGTGCAAATTAAGGCAAAAATTTGGACCTGATTTGCACCTGAATTGTTCTACAGGGACGCACCATTTCCCCTGCTGGGAACCACGGCCGCATAAGTGTGAACACAGAATAATAGCCATTATAGTCCAACATGATGAATGGGTTATGATAAAGAATTGGCTTTTGGATGGCTAAAATGCCATGAGGTAGGGTAAGGTACCGTATATACTTGAGTATAAGCCGAGTTTTTCAGCCCTTTTTTAGGGCTGAAAATACCCCCCTCGGCTTATACTCAAGTCAGTACCTGAATTTTTGACAGGCGTCCATTTTTTTAAAGGTTCCTCCTGGCGTTCCGTTCCGTGATAGGCATTAGACACTGTGTTCCGCCTATCACGGATGTCCTCTCATCCTCGGACAGTTTCCCAGCAGACACTGTGTTCAGTGTTCCGCCTATCACGGATGTCCTCTTGTCCGAGGATGAAAGAATGTCTGTGATTGGTGGAACACTGAACACAGTGTCTGCTGGGAAACTGAGTCAGAGGATGAGAGGAAGTCCGTGATAGGTGGAACACAGTGTCAAATGCCTATCACGGAACGGAACGCCAGGAGGAAGCCGCGACTTTTAAAAAATAGGCGTCTGTCAAAAATTCAGGCACTCGGGCACAGTGAGGTATGGCACATGGATATGGCACAGTGAGGTTGCAATGGGCACAGTGAGGTATGGCACATGGGTATGGCACAGTGAGGTTGCAATGGGCACAGTGAGGTATGGCACATGGGTATGGCACAGTGAGGTTGCAATAGGCACAGTGAGGTATGGCACATGGGTATGGCACAGTGAGGTTGCAATGGGTACAGTGAGGTATGGCACATGGGTATGGCACAGTGAGGTTGCAATGGGCACAGTGAGGTATGACACATGGGTATGGCACAGTGAGGTAGCAATGGGCACAGTGAGACTGCAATGGGCACAATGAGGTATGGCACAGTGAGACTGCAATGGGCACAGTGAGGTTGCAATGGGCACAGTGAGACTGCAATGGGCACAGTGAGACTGCAATGGGCACAGTGAGGTTGCAATGGGCACAGTGAGGTATGGCACAGTGAGACTGCAATGGGCACAGTGAGGTTGCAATGGGCACAGTGAAGTTGCAATGGGCACAGTGAGGTTGCAATGGGTACAGTGAAGTTGCAAATGGGCACAGTGAGGTTGCAAATGGGCACAGTGAGGCGTGCAAATGGGCATTGTCGACCCTCTTTTCCGCTTACAATAGCTGCTGCATTCTCACCCTCGGCTTATACTCGAGTCAATACATTTTCCCAGTTTTTTGTGGTAAAATTAGGTCCTCGGCTTATACTCGGGTCGGCTTATACTCGAGTATATACGGTAGGTATGTTTTCTGCCCTAATGCTCTTTAGATCCCACTGAAAATTATTGCTTTATGAGGAAACTACATTTCGACAAGCATATATCATCTTGCATGTTGATCGAGCAGACCTAAAGTATACTCCAGATGAAAGAGCTGCCTCCACTAGACACATGATCACTATTGTCATTACAACCTGAAAAAAAAAAAAAGGACTCCGAACAAAGAGAAAAAAAAAACACATCAATGCCTGATATTATCTAATAAAAGCTTTGGATGCAATAAAATCGAGACAGGAAACATGCAAAAAAAAAAAAAGACTGTAGGTTAATTTGCATCTCGCTGTCAAGACCCAGCCCTCATAAGTCCAATTCAATTGTTCGCCTTGTTCCAAGGCAAGAGAAAAGGATTTATTTTAAGTAGATATTCTGTTGATCTATGTTGAAAGTTATTGCCCTAAAAAGAGGAAACGGCTTTCATGCTTACATTAAACCCCAGCTTAAAAATGCTTGCATCTCACCAATGTACTTCTGTTTGGCATGTGTTTTATGTGCAGTAGCACAATCTTGTACATTAGCAATCTGTGAGTTCATTTATCAGCGGCACATTCTGAATTGTATATTTATGGCACAGTGCACTTTTCATAGCTGAAAATTAATGAACATGCCTCTCTCGTAACAAACAAGCACCTGTGCGGCATAGATAGCAATCGGAAACAGATTTATTTTTATTAGCGCTTTTCGAGGGCTCCATCTCTCTACGCCTATCCTGAAACATTGATTAAAATTGGATAATATTCTGCTAAAAAAATCCCCTTTTTAATTTATGCCTATGTTTTTGTTTTGTGCGTTTTCTTTTTCCTTCCCAGAAATATTTAAATTTTCAAGGTATTAGTTATTTTTCAGTCAAACATCTAAAGCACATTTAGGGGAGAATGAGAAGCATTGCTCATACCCTCCACTTTGCAAAAATCAGTCATTGTATTTTTATGTTTAAAGGGTCAATGTATACAAAAGTGACTTTTTCATTTCTGATAGATGATCAAGAGTTAAATCATCTAATACAGCCTTTCTCAACCCTTTCAACACAGATGAACTCTTGAAATAGCTTTCCAATCTCAGGGAACCCCTGCTAAAAATGACTATATCCACAACTCATGATACATTAGTGCAGGGGTGCCCAACCAGTGGCCCGGGGGCCACATGTGGCCTACTGAGCCCTCTCATGTGGCCCGTGACCTCCTGCTCTGGGATGGCAGGTTGGCAAGCCCAGATTGTGGGTTGCCGACCCACCATCAGAGAGCATCACTGTTGTGAATAAAGCGGCTGCAGAGCCACATAAGCCGATGCTTTCTGTAAAGCACCAACTCCTGTCATAGGCTGAGTGATATCAAATGCACTCTACCTAGGACAGCAATAGCTGGCGATACCTGAATGGAAGTTTGTTATTGAAGGTAAGTTTATTACTAAAATCAAAGTGTATATATGGGCATATCGGTTTTTCAGTGGTTAGTGGGCTGCTTTCAAACTGATCTGCAGGTGCACTGCAGAACACCTGTGGGTTACCTTCACTTTGCCATAGACTTCTATTATTACCTGCGGGTTTGGTGCACTTCAGAAAGTGCACCACACTTGCAGGATATCATAGAAGTCTATGGCAAAGTGCAGCTAACCCACAGAAAAGCCACAGGTGCACTGCGCTACACCCTCGTGTGGGTAAACCACAGCGCATCAGTGTGAAAGCAGCCAATCGGACCTCCTGGTCACCTCTTTTGAGCCACAGATGTAAACGGACTTGTGGCCATATACCCACCTACTTCCAATTCAATCTGATAAAGGGGGGATCCATCCCCTTCCATCTGGGCAGATCGGATCAGAGGGCCCATAGAGTATAGTGGGCCGTGTCCATGTCCAATCTGCATATGCAGAGTGGACACAGACCCGTCATCCGCCCCCTCCACTCATTGTGGCCCGCAACCGATTACCAAGCCGCTTAAAGTGGTTGTAAACCCTTATAAATTTTTTTTTTTTTTAAACTACCTGTAAGAGAAAGGCATAATGAGCTAATATGACTAGCACAATAGCTCATTATGCATCACTTACCTTAGATCGGGGCCCCCGAAGCTGTCCTCGTCTCCCTCTTCAGCCGCAGCCATCTCTGCGGCGATAGCCGGAAGGTTACTTCCGGGTATTGCCGCTCCAGCCAATCACAGCGCCGCTCCGGCGCTGTGATTGGCCGGAGCGGCGGAGACGTCACTCTGTGCTTGGGAAGTAGCCAAATTTGTGAATGGGATTAACCCCATGAATGCGCCGTTGTCTACGGCGCGCATGCGCCGTAGACAGCGGCGCCTGTCATTTAACTAAATATCTCCTAAACCGTGTAGGTTTAGGAGATATTTCTTGCACCTACAGGTAAGCCTTAATCTAGGCTTACCTGTAGGTGCAAGTTGAAAAAGTGGGTTTACAACCACTTTAAGTGGCCCTCGCTCTTCAAAAAGTTGGGCACCCCTGCATTAGTGTGATGTTCAGTGGGAAGAATGGTTCTTACACTTGTGGACATTGGGAAGTATTACCCCCTTATAGATAGCAAAAAAGATCAATGGTGTCAAAGGGAACTTATCTGAGAGGCAAAAATTGGTCATGGCTCAAGGAACCCATAGTAACCTTTAGAGGAAACCTAGAGTTCCATGGAACCCTGGTATCTGAGAGGCAGAAAATTCTCATTGACCAAGGTACCCCTAGGAACCTATGGAGGAACCCTAGGGTTCCACAGAACCCTAGTTGAGAAACCCTGATCCAATAGTTTCTTCTATACTATATGGACAATTGAGCTTGTTGAACATACCATTCCAAAACCATAGCCATTAATATGGAACTGACTCCCTTAGCAGCTATAACAGCCTCAACACCTTTGGGAAGGTGTTCCCCAAGACTTTGAGATGTGCCTCTGGGAATTATTTTGTCCAGACAGCCACAAGAGCATTTGTACGGTCCGGTCCTGATGTTGGCTGAAAAGATCAGACTCAAAAATTGATGTCTCAATTCATCTAAAAAGGTGATAAATTGGGTTCAGGTCAGGGCTCTGTGAAGGCCACGAAAGCTCCTCCAAACTAAACGCATAAAACCATGCTTATGGATCTAGCTTTGTGCACAGGGGTGCAGTCATGCTGAAACAGACTGGAATGACCTTTGCTAAACTGTTGCCACAAGGTTGGACACGCACAATTGTCAGAAATGTCTTTGTATGCTGAAGCATTTACGATATGCTTCAATGGAAACATCTGAACTCCATCATTTGGATGGATATTCTTTTTCTTTTGCCATACAGTTTTGGTGTGATGGTCAAATGACATGGCCCTTATGCATCAGACTTAAGTAGATATGTCATTATCAGAAACACTGATTGATCTACAGGCTGAAAAGATTTTATGGGTTTGTAGTGGTCACTGTAACCGCTTAAAAGAGATTTTTTTTGTAATAGATGCCTCTCTTTAACTAATCTCCTAAAAGGCCTGTCGGTAGAATTGGGCACTTGGTATAGAAGGAAATAGGAGCGCTATATAACAGTAACTTTTTGAAGAGAATCAATCTTAAATAGGCTTACGCAAGATCCTGAACATTTACTCTCAAACACATATAACGATGCAGGCTTAGGGGGGAAATCTTCCAATTAAAAAAAAAACTCTGGAGACAACCAAAATTCCCTTGCCTTGGAGGGATCTCCTCTTACTTTCTATTTTGGCTATGAGACAGGAAGAGAAGGGAAATCTCTCCAATGGAGCAAAAAAGGCGCTGACAGGGGTTTTAAACCTCCCTTAAGCCTCGTACACACGACCGGTTTTCTCGGCAAGAAAACTGCTGGGAGAGCTTTTTGCAGAGAAAACCGTTCGTGTGTATGGTTTTTCGACAGGAAAACTGCCGGGAATCTCACCGAGAAAAATAGAGAACCTGCTCTCTATTTTTCTCGTCGTGATTCTCGGCAGAGTGTTTCCTGCCGAGAAACCCGGTCGTCTGTATGTTTACCTTGTACAGGTATACCCGCGGATGCTCGAAAAGACTTTGACGCATGCGCGGTAGTATACAAGGTTAATGTGGGGTGTAGCAAGATGGTGCCAACGGCATCGAATGTGACAAACGCCGGCTCGTCCTAGTCGATGACGTCACCGCGTTCTTGCCATTCAAAAGAACGGCGGTTCTTTTGAAAGGTTGTGTTTGTACACAGGGCTTGGCAAGACAAGCTTGCCAGGAATCCCGTCGAGAAAACCAACTTTTTTTTTTCGACGGGATTCCCGCCCGCGTGTACATTGCTTCACTCTATCCAAAATTCAAAAGAATGCCTCCAGTTTTACTTTAAACTCATGCTATTGTATTCCAATTCCTAACAGTACCGAATACACAGCCTGGTCATTTCTAACATGGATCTGGGCAACTTTCGGACGTCCGGAAGCATTTGAATTTCCGAACAAAGCAACTACGAATAAAACCGAATCTGAAATAAATTATATCGCAAATAGCGAATGCCCGAATGTCTTCGGCATAATTAGTTACGAAAAAAGTTACGAATGTAGGAATCCATTCAAAGCACAATAATACTCTGCTCTGCTCTCTGCTCCTCCCTCACCGTGCTGAACTCCCTCTCAAAATGGTGTACAAGGGGCGGAGGCTATAGCCGCATGTCAAAAATGAAAGTAAAATACGAGATTTCGAATCGTTACAAATAACCGCAATGTATTTACAAAAAGTACGAATCCATTTGAAGCACGTTAGGCATAATAGGCAGCGCCATTGTGAGAGAGACACGGAAAATTACAAACCAACAAACCCAAAACAAGTAGGAGTTGTGTCCAGAATCAACGAAAAACAATGTACTCCACCGAAAGTCGAATTATAAATCAACTAAAAATAAGGCTTACATTAATACGAATCATTCCGATTCAACGAAAAATGTCGGTTGCAAAAATACGAATTAGTCCGAACACGAAAAATCCAGTTTAGCAAAATTACGAATGATTACGAATCAACAGGACCGTAAAAGAAACGAAACAAATTTTTCCGTTGTGCACAAGTCTATCTATGAGGCTGGGTTATAAGATATTGTTTTGCCGACAAAGGAGCCAGCTGGTTATCAGCCTGAACCCCAACTCTAGATGGAGCCTGGAAGGGTTAAAGCCTTTTTATTACAGTTTGTATCCCTACTAGAGAGTAGTCCCCCTCACTTCCCATCAGGTTAGGAAGTGAAGGGAAATCTCTCCAAAGGCAGCACAGACAAGAATAATGCCGCGTACACACGACCGTTTTTAATGTCATTGAAAAAAACAAAGTTTTTCTCGACGTGATTCTTCTCAAGCCTGCCTTGCCTACACATTATCATGAAAAAAAATGCTCGAGCAAAGCGCGGTGACGTACGAAATGTACGACGGCACTATAAAGGGGAAGTTCCATTTGAATGGCGCCACCCTTTGGGCTGCTTTTGCTGATCCTCGTGTTAGTAAAGTTTGTTGAGAGACGATTTGCGCTTTTCAGCCTCGTCCTCTTCAGTCCGTTACAGCGTGACGAATGTGCTATCTCCATTACGAACACCAGTTTTACCAGAACGAGCGCTCCCGTCTCATCACTTGCTTCTAAGCATGTGCGTTTCTTTTCACGTCGTTAAAGTCTACACACGGCCGTTTTTCATGACGAGAAAAACGACGACGTGAAAAACGACGAGAAAAATTAGAGCATGTTCCCAAATTTTTAATGCCCATTTTTCACGTCGTGAAAAATGCTATGAAGCCCACACACGATCGTTTTTAATGACCATTTTAAAAAATTTAATTTTTCTCGTCATGAAAAACGGTCGTGTGTACGCGGCATAAGGAAGAATGTCTTATCACTTCCTGTGTTTTCCTGTCCTGGTGACCACCACTCTCCTAATTTTTTCTCCTGGTGTCACAGGGACAGGAAGTGAAAGAAAGTTGCTCCAGTAGGGTTACAGATAGAAATGAGAAACTATAACATTTTAACTATTCTTCACTCTATCCAAAATTAGAAAAAAAAATATTTTACTGAAGTTAGGCTTTAAGGGTCAGGCAGATAGAATGACAGTTGTTGAAGAAAAAAAAAAAAGATTTGCCCAACGCCATGGAAGGAAGCGCTTCTGTAGAATAGTTACTTTATTGTCAAGGTGCCAGAGAACGTAGCCAGGACTTTACAGGAACATTGGTAGACAGACCGGTTTCACACGGATAACTCGTGCTTGTTCACAACGATAGATGGAATAACAGAAAACCCTTAAAGAGGAGGTCCACCCAAATTTTTTTTTTTAAAAAGCCATCAGCTACAAATACTGCAGCTGCTGACTTTTAAAAAATGGACACTTACCTGTCCAGCGTGCCCGTGATGTCGGTAGACGAGGCTGAGCAATCGCTCGGTCCTCGGATGCTGCCGCCGCCACCATCCTCGGTGAGGGAATCAGGAAGTGAAGCGTTGCGGCTTCACTTTCCGGTTCCCTACTGCGCATGCGCGAGTAGCGCGGCGCACCGTCACTGGTCCCCACTCTCTCCTGGGAACAGTGTGTTTCCCAGGAGACAGCAGGGGGGGGGGGGGGAGTGGCGTAGACTCCCACGGGAGTCTAAGCAAGGAAGTGGGTGCAAATACCTGTCTTAGACAGGTATCTGCACCCCCCTCCCCCCCTGAAAGGTGCCAAATGTGTCACCGGAGGGGGGGGGGGGTTCCGGAAAGCGGAAGTTCCATTTTTGGGTGGAACTCTGCTTTAAGGAAGATATATTCCATAGGCACTGGGACTTCAAAATGTATTCATACAATCAAGTGAAGGAAACTTCAAACAAGTTCACTGACTATGTTAAGGCAGGTCACATAGAGAAAAGGCTTCCCCTTGGTGGGTACCCGGAAGTGACACAAACCATACTCAAACTATGCCAAACCAAAGGATAAAAAAGATGTCCAAGATGCTTTTAGTTGTTTGTACTTTGATCATATTAAACGTCCAATGTGTTTCGAGGGCCACTCCCCCTTCATCAGGGCTTGACAACTAAAACTTCAAAAAAGCTCAATAGCTCTGGTGAGATGGCTCACATACAGAAAAGGCTCCCACTGGTGGGCACCTGAAAGCCAATCAAATCATAGAAATACAGAACGGTGTGCCAAACCAGAGGACGAAAGAGCTCAAGATGCTTTTAGTTGTTTTCAGATTGATCTTATAAAACACCCAACCTGTTTCGAGGGTCACTGCCCCTTCATCAGGGTTTAGCAACAAAACAAGGAAAACTTCAAATAAGCTCACTGGCTCTAGTGGGGCAGCTCACCTACAGCAAGGACTTCCATCAGTGGGTATCTGGAAGTGACTCAAACCATAGACATACCATAGAAGAGACCAAGATGCTTTTAGTTGTTTGTAATTTGATCATATAAAATGCCCAGCTAGTTTTGGGAGCCACTCCCCCTTTATCAGGGAATAACAACAAAATAAGCTCACTAGCTTTGGTAAGGCAGCTCACATACAGCATAGGCTTCCATCAGTGGGTATCTGGAAGTGACCCAAACTGCGGCACAGAGAAGTTTTTTTTTATCTTCATGCATAGAAGGTAAAAAACCTTGTGCCTTTACAACCACTTTAACTACTTGTCTACCGCCCACCGTCAAATGACGGCGGGCGGAAAACTCTCTTGTTCTGACCGGAAGTCATATGACGTTGCGGCTTTAAAAGCAGCTAGGGGGCGCGCGCCCGCCGCGTCGCTGGGGACCCGATGCGCGTGCCCGGCGGCCGCGATGGCCGCCGGGCACCCACGATTGCTCAGTAACCTAGCAGGACTGTGGATCTGTATGTGTAAACACACAGATCCACGTCCTGTCAGGGAGAGGAGACCGATGGTGTGTCCCTTGTACATAGGGACAACCATCGGTCACCCCCCCCCCAGTCAGTCCCCTCCCCCCACAGTTAGAACACATCTAGGAAACACATTTAACCCCTTCCTCGCCCCCTAGTGTTAACCCCTTCCCTGCCAGTCACATTTATACAGTAATCAGTGCATTTTTATAGCAGGGATCGCTGTATAAATGTGAATGGTCCCAAAAATGTGTCAAAAGTGTCCGATGTGTCCGCCGCAATATCACAGTCACGATAAACATCGCAGATCGCCGCCATTACTAGTAAAAAAAAAAATGCTATAAATCTATCCCCTTTTTTGTATCTGCTATAACTTTTGTGCAAACCAATCAAAATACGCTTATTGTGATTTTTTTTTACCAAAAATATGTAGAAGAATACGTATCGGCCTAAACCGAGGAAAATTATTAATTTTTTTTTTTTTTTAATAAATTGATATTTATTATAGCAAATAGTAAAAAATATTGTGTTTTTTTTTTCAAACTTGACGCTCTTCTTTTGTTTATAGCGCAAAAAATAAAAACCGCAGAGGTAATCAAATACCACCAAAAGAAAGCTCTATTTGTCGGAAAAAAAGGACGCAAATTTTGTTTGGGAGACACGTTCGCAAGACCACGCAATTGTCATTCAAAGTGTGACAGCGCAGAAAGCTGAAAAATGGCTTGGGCAGGAAGGGGGTTTTCGTGCCCGGTAGGCAGGTGGTTAAGCTTTGACAAAAAAAAAACCTAGAAGCTGATTGGTTACCATGCAGAACTGCGCCAGATTTTGCACGCTCCAGTTTTAGTAAATCAACCCCGAAATGTCATCTGGTTAGGATTTATTATTTTTTAGCTACTTTGTCCGCCTCCCATACATCACTTGGTAACACCACAGCCCTAGTCATAAGCCTATTTTGCCCGCTTTGTAGAAATGATACAAAGTATACCTACTTTAAATAAACAAAAAAAAAAAATGAATGTTTCATGAGTTGACTAGTTATGTGTTCAAGAAAAACAAAGGAAAAAAAAAAAGTTTCTTATTTCACTGAAATAATTCCGGCCAGCGGCGTGACCTTCACTGTCATCTGATGGATCTTTCATGTAATAGAACATTGAGATGGAAATAAATATGTTTTCACCTATAATAAGTTACACGGCACTAATGGGCTGAACATCATTTGTATCAAATTACTTTGCCTATTTTTCATTGGCTGTCAGATAATGTGTTTCTTAGGTCAGGCGCTGGCCTCTTAACATGTTGATTGCCTCGCCGAGGCATAAGTAATGTCGCAGAGACATAATCTTGCCTCCATCTTTAACTAGCGGTGTGAGGAAGCAGGAATAAGTCAATTCAGCGGCGTGCCACATAATCAGAACTTGTCCATTTGCCGAGCCGGGAAAACATTGAATCTGACAGCTGATAAGCCGCTTGCCCTTTCCTTAACCGACTTAAAATATCAGCCCCCCCATTTTGCATTCGACCTTTTTTATATATTTATTTTTTTATTGTTTTACGCAGAATTATCCTCTTGGCCTTGGAATTTGAATGCAAAAAACTTTATTTAAATGTTTGCTTCTATTGCCTGTCCAGGGGGTTCACCGGAGCAGATGAGCGAGGGCCTTGGGATTGATTTTGAGTTATTTGGCTGGTGAAAATATAATCCAACGAAACCTAAAATATTTTAATTTAAAAAAAAAAACACTCATAGAATGTGTACTTTTTAGGAAGAAATGAAGTAGAGTGAGATCAAATGAAGCCATCCATATGAATATGCAGGGGTGCTTCAGGAAGGGGGAATGGGGAATCCTACCATCTAGTGTTTGCAGTTCTAAGGGCTCACGCACACGGGACGTTTTAAAAATGCCAGCGCTACAGCAGTGCTAAAAACGCGTTGAGCCGCATTTTTACATTAGCGTTTTTGAACGTTTAGCCGCGTTTTTGCATTAGCGTTTTCCCGCGTTAGCGTTTTGGGCGTTTTTTTTATTGAAAACACTCTCTATAATATAAAAAACACTGAAATAGATCATCCCTGGATGCAAGACAAAACCTGAACATGTGAAAGCAAATCACAACACAGCAAGCAAGCTCATGAACAGCTACATCACTAACCTAGTCCCAAAATACCAACCAAGCCGCTCTCTTTGGTCCTCCCAAGACTTCCTGCTCTCTAGCTCCCTTGTCACCTCCTCCCATGCTCGCCTCCAGGATTTCTCCAGAGCTTCTCCCATCCTTTGGAACTCCCTACCCCAATTGGTCCGACTGTCCCCTAATCTATCCATATTTAGACGATCCCTGAAAACTCTTCTCTTTAGGCCCCTTTCACACTGGAGCGGTTTGCAGGCGCTATTGCGCTAAAAATAGCGCCTGAAAACCGACCCTAAACAGCGGCAGCTGTTTCTCCAGTGTGAAAGCCTGAGGGCTTTCACACTGGAGCCGTGCGCTAGCAGGACTGCTCCAAAAGTCCTGATAGCAGCATCTTTGGAGCGGAGAGAGGAGCGGTGTGTTTAACGCTCCTCCACCACTCCTGCCCATTGAAAGCAATGGGAAACCGTGGCTATACCGCCGGCAATGCGCCTCTACAGAGGCATGTTCCCGGCAGTATTAACCCTTTTTCGGCCGCTAGCGGGAGTTAAAACCGCACCGCTAGCGGCCGAATACCGCAGCAATTCCAACGGTATAGCGCCGATAAAAATAGTGGCGCTATACCGCCAGCGCACCTCCCGCCCCAGTGTGAAAGGGGCCTTAAAGAAGCCTATCCTGCTTCTTACTAATACACTGTTTTACTTTCTCCATCAGCTCAACCCCCACAGCTATTACCTTTTGTATCAATTGACCCTCCCCTTTTTTAGATTGTAAGCTCCAATGAGCAGGGCCCTCTGATTCCTCTTGTACCAAATTGTAATGTAACCGTAATGTCTGCCTTGATTTTGTTAAGCGCTGCGCAAACTGTTGGCGCTATATAAACCTTGCATAATAATACTGTAATAAAAATGAGCACATCACTACAAAAAAAATGAGTTTATGTTGGTTTTAACTGTCTTATGGACTTTTTTCATCGGAAAAAACGATCGTGTATGGGCCCCATCAGTCTTTTTTCCATCGGTGTAGAAAAATAGAACATGTTTTAAATTTTACCGATGGAAAAAAAACGATAGCAAATTCCGATCGTCTGTGGGGAACTCCATCGGAGAAAAATCCCACGTATGCTCAGAATCAAGTCGACGCATGCTCAGAAGCATTGAACTTAATTTTTCTCGGCTTGTCAGAGTGTTTTACGTCACAGCGTTTGGGACGGTCGGATTTTTGACTGATGGTGTGTAGGCAAGACTGATGGAAGTCAGCTTCATCGGAATTCCGATGGAAAAATCCATTGGATTTCATTCCATCGGAAATCCGATCATGTGTGGCATTACTATACATACTATTAAAGATCATTGCGTTTATGGGAGAGTTTTTTTGGAATGATAGTTTATTTTCATGAGGATAAGTGCCGGTTCACACTACAGCGATTTGGGATCCGACTTGTGTCGTCCCCAAATCGCGCGACATTAGAAATACCATTGAAGTGAATGAGAGCCGTCTTAATGTACACTACTGAAGTCGCTCCGACTTCAGAAAAGGTTCCTGTACTACTTCAAGGCGACTTCTAGGCGACTTGTACCCATTGATTTCAATGGAAGTCGCCTCCAAAGTCGGATGTCCATGTTAGTGCAAGCAACTTTACAGGAAGAGAAAATAGTTAACCCAGGCAAACCCCTCCCTCCCACAGAGCTAATTGTTCTGTGATTGGCCACAACCAAAGTCGCCTGTCCTGGAGGCGACTTAAAGTCGCGTTGTAAGTTGCTCCAAGACGCGCTGAAGTCGCCTTGCAAAGTCGCGCTGTAAGTCGGGTTGCCCCTGTGTAGGGTGGCCACATTTCCAAACTACCATTCAGGGACACTCCCCTTTCCAAAAATCAGCTTGTGCTGTAACGAATCACAGCACAGTGATTGGACACAAGAGGCGGGATTTATGATTTCTCCAATCACAAACAGTGGGCGGGGATTGTGCTCCTCCAGGCATTCCCGGGCAGGACAAGTACTGTCAGTAAGTAAAGCGGTGATGTGGCGGCCTTCTTTGGGGGAATCAGATTGGCCCGGGGGGTGGCTGTGTCAGTTTCATTCCGGGACACTGTATTGTCCTGGAATGAAGGTGCCCAGGACAGACCTGCAAAATGTGGGACTGTCCCGGGCAATCCGGGACACGTGGTCACCCTACCACTGTGTGAACCGGCACTAACATGCCCATTTATAGCCAAGAAAGCAATGTTATTGTGAGTATTCTACCATACAAAAAAACATTCCGAATGGTAAGCTTTTTTTGATTTTTGTAATATGAATGGTCTATAAATGTTATGGTTCCATGTAGGCAGAGGGGTCATGTTGATTCATTAGTACTGTATGAGTATCGTAAAGCACCATTACCATCCCCCCCCCCCCTTGAAGCCCACACATTAGGACTGTGATTTGGGAGGTAAGTCTGCATAGTGACTATTATTCAGATTATTACATTTCCCCCATTTCTTGATTGGTTCTCCTTAAAGCGGAGCTCCAACCGCAATTTTTTTTTTTTTTAAAGTCAGCAGCTACTAACACTGTAGCTGCTGACTTTTAATAAGGACACTTACCTGTCCTACTCTCCAGCGCTGATGGCCCCCCCCCCCCATGCCGATCCCTCGATCGGTGTAGGTCCCGCGCCGCCATTCACACTAAGGGAAACAGGCAGCAAAGCCTTACAGCTTCACTGCCTGTATCCTACTGCGCATGCGCGAGTCTCGCGCCGACTTGTGAATGGGCGGCTGCTCTCTAGAATTACACACAGTTCCCAGAAAGCAGCGCGCCCCATTCACTAGAAGAGGATGGGGAAGAAAACAGACCGCGGTCCAGAAGAGGCAGATTACGGACTTCCGCATAGCAACGGGTATTTCGGGTGAGTATAAAAAAAAATTTTTTTTTTTGCTATTTTTTTTAGGATCTTTAGTGAAAAAAAAAAAAATTCTGGGTGGAACTCCACTTTAAAGCAACAGAGTTTGCTTGGAGAGTTTCCACTCTCTAAATGTCACCCGTTGGAGACGTCAAATAAAACCATCTGACTTCGAAATCTTCATAAACATCACTGAAACAAGAAGCACATAAGCCATCGTGCTAAATGCCACCCATCCCCGTGTACAAACAAGAAGTCATCACGAATGCAAATCCCATACAAACAACAAATGGCGGGTTTTATCGAAAAACTATTCTAATGCTTCCAGGTCATCTGAATATTAGGCAAGGGGATTTTATACTCCATGCTGGCTGGGCTCCGAAAACAGATTCAGAACTTCTATGACAATCAACAACGTTTGCAGTTATTTGAAAAGGCAGACATTTATAGCTCTGCAGCAAACAAAACCATGCCCCGTACATTGAAAGTTTTAGATTTTGACTGAAAGGAAAGATATTTTAGCAGACTGGTAAGGAATGGTTAGCAGAGCATAAAGCCTCGTCATACACAAGAGCGGTTTTCTCAGCAAGAAAACTGCTGGGAGAGCTTTTTGCTGTGAAAACCGCTCGTGTGTATGGTTTCTCGATGGGAAAACTGCCGGGAATCTCGACGAGAAAAATAGAGAACCTGATCTCTATTTTTCTCGTCGTGATTCCCATCGGACGATTTCTTGCCGTGAAAACCGGTCGTGTGTATCCTTTTCCAAGGGGAAATAAAACGCGCATGCTCAGAATCAAGTATGAGACGGGAGCGCTCCTTCTGGTAAAACTAGCGTTCGTAATGGAGATAGCACATTCGCTGTAACGGACTGAAAAGCACAAGGCTGAAAAGCGCAAATCGTCGTCTCTCACCAAACTTTTACTAACACGAGATCAGCAAAAGCAGCCCAAAGGGTGGCGCCGTTGGAATGGAACTTCCCCTTTATAGTGCCGTCGTACGTGTTGTACGTCACTGCGCTTTAGAACGACAAGATTTTGAATGTCAGTCTGTACACAAGACAAGCTTGACAGGAATCCCGTCGGTAAAACCGACATTTTTTTTTTACAACAGGATTCACGCCCGTGTGTACAGGGCTTACCGTATATACTCGAGTATAAGCCGAGTTTTTCAGCACTTTTTTTGTGCTGAAAATGCCCCCCTCGGCTTATACTCGAGTCACCTTTTTGCGCCTGATCTTCCGGACTTTGGGGACCCGGTACCGGGTCCCCAAAGCCCCACTTTTCCTCTATAAGTGTGCAAAGTTTGTTGTCCGGGGGACCTACGGCCGGGGAGCACCGATTTTTCAAAGCTGGGCACCCCTTCCATAGACTCCCATGTTAAACGTCAGTCTAGTCATGGGCACAGTGAGGCATGGGCACAGTGAGGCATGGGCACAGTAAGGCACCGTGAGGCATGGACACAGTGAGGCAAAGTGAGGCACAGTGAGGCATGCAGATGGACACCCTAGGCTTATACTCGAGTCAATACGTTTTCCCAGTTTTAGGTGCCTCGGCTCATATTCGGGTCGGCTTATACTCGAGTATATACGGTATGTTTCTAAAACTGGTATTGGTATGTTGATGCCATGGGATAATCACCTACTGTTTTGTACCACTTGGTAACATCTTTGGCATTGGGTTCCTACCTCTACCCACCAGCCACTACCATCACATGGAAGTCTCAAGCCTCCCACTAAACTTTTTCCAACATTATGGAAAATATGTCTGGATGAGCAAGGCTTCGTGGTTCTCTCAAAACTATAATGGCGCGTACACACGATCGTTTTTTCTGATGAAAACAGACCGATGGTCTTTTTTCCATCGGTATAAAAAAATAGAACATGTTTTAAATTTTACCGATGGAAAAAAAAACGATAGCAAATTCCGATTGTCTGTGTGGAACTCCATCGAATAAAAAAACCCACGCATGCTCAGAATCAAGTCGACGCAAGATTTAGAAGCATTGAACTTCATTTTTCTCGGCTCATCGGAGTGTTTTACGTCACGGCGTTTGGGACGGTCGGATTTTTGACTGATGGTGTGTAGGCAAGACTGATGGAAGTCAGCTTCATCGGAATTCCGATGGAAAAATCCATCGGATTAGAATCCATAGGAAATCCGATCGTGTGTACGGGGCTTTAGAGAGATTAGTGAGATCATACCACTGGAGCCCCCAAGTCCATCCATAGTTGAGAGTTTTTAATGGACATAGACATACACTCACTGACCAAGTACAAAGTACACCTGTACAATTGCTTGGTAACACAAATTGCTAATCAGCCAATCACATGGCAGCAACTCAATGCATTTAGGCATCTAGACGTGGTGAAGATGACTTGCTGAAGATCAAACCGAGCATCAGAATGGGGAAGAAAGGGGATTTGAGTGACTTTGAACGTGGCATGGTTGTTGGTGCCAGACGGGCTGGTCTGAGTATTTAAAAAAAAACTGCTGATCATCTGGAAATTTCACGCACAACCATCTCTCGGGTTTACAGAGAATGGTCCGAAAAAGAGAAAATATCCAGTGAGCGGCTGTTGTGTGGACAAAAATACCTTGTTGATGTTAGAGGTCAGAGGAGAATGGGCAGACTGGTTCCAGATGATAGAAAGGCAACAGTAACTCAAATAACCACTCATTACAACCAAGGTATGCAGAATACCATCTCTGAACGCACAACACATGGAACCTTGACGCAGATGGGCTACAGCAGCAGAAGACCACACAGGGTGCCACTCCTGTCGTCTAAGAACAGGAAACTGAGGCAACAATTCGCACAGGACAATAGAAGATTGGAAAAACGTTACCTGGTCTGATGAGTCTCACTTTCAGATGGTCGGATCAGAATTTGGCGTAAACAAAATGAAAGCATGGATCCATCCCGCCTTGTATCACCGGATCAGGCTGGTGGTGGTGGTGTAATGGTGTGGGGGGTAATTTTCTTGGCACACTTTGGGCCCCTTAGTACCAATTGAGCATCGTTTACATGCCACATCCTACCTGAGTATTGTTGCTGACCATGTCCATCCCTTTATGACTACAGTGTCCCCATCTTCTGATGGCTCCTTCCAGCAGGATAATCCACCATGTCACAAAGCTCCAATCATCTCACCCCTGGACAATGAGGTCCCTGTCCTCCAATGGCCTCCACACTCACCACATCTCATCCAATAGAGCACCTTAGGGATGTGGTGGAATGGGAAATTTGCATCATGGATGTGCAGCCAACAAATCCGCAGTAACTGTGTGATGCTATCATGTCACTATGGAGCAAAATCTCTGAGGAATGTTTCTAACGTCTTGTTGAATCTATGCCACGAAGAATGAAGGCAGTTCTGAAGGCAAAAGGGGGTCCAACCCGGTACTAGCAAGGTGGACATACCAACTAGACTTCAGCTGTAATTTTTCTAATACAGGTTAACAAGCCTTTGTAAAAACAGAAAGGACTTCTACCATTTTGGTTGGCAGTAGTGATGAGCCGAACACCCCCGGGTTCGGTTCGCACCAGAACCCGCGAACGGACCGAAAGTTCGAACGAACATTAGAACCCTATTAAATACAATGGATGCGAACGTTCGAATTCTAAAGTGCTAATTATAAAAACTATTATGCATGTTATTGTCCTAAAAAGGGTTTGGGAACCCGGGTTCTGCACCAGGGGACATGTATCAATGCAAAAAGAAGTTTTAAAAACGGTCGTTTTCCGGGAGCAGTCATTTTAATGATGCATAAAGTGAAAAAAAAAAAGTCAAATATTCCTTTAAATATCGTACCTGGGGGGTGTCTAAAGTATGCCTGTGAAGTGCCACGTGTTTCCCGTGTTTAGAACTGTCCCTGCACAAAATGACACTTCTAAAGGAAAAAAAAGCCATTTAAAACTGCTTGCGGCTTTAATGTAATGTCTGGTCCCGGTAATATGGATGAAAATCTTTAAGAAAAATGGCATAGCTACCCCATGACCCCCCCCCCCCCCTACCCCAGCCCATTACCAGCCCCTTTGGGTCTTGTATGGATATTAAGGGGAACCCCGCACATAAAATAAAAAAGGCCCTATATACTCTGAACAGCCGTATACAGGCGGTGCATACAAGACAGGGACTGTAGGTTTGTTCTTATGTAGAATCTGTTTGTAATTTTGAACAGGTACATTGTTGAAGTGTAGCTCCAGACCAAAAATCTATTTTTAAACTTTTTGGAAAACATAGGTAAGGGTTATCACCCCTGTAACATTTGTTTTGCTGTCTGTGCCCCTGTTCAGAACATTTCACCTCACTTTCCGTCCCAATGACAACTGTTTTTGAAATGTGGTGTTTTTCTTGAAACAAGGATTGCTGATAAAGCATCAGTACAGAGGAGACACCTTTCTCCCATATTTATTCTTACAGGAGAGAATTTTCCTTCCTAGTGGTAGATTTCCTCTCACTTCCTGTTGTCTTCTTGCGTTTGCAAGTAGGAGTCGTTTGTAAGTTGGATGTTTGAAAGTAGGGACCTGCCGTATATACTCTGCAGAAATAGGCCCCTTAGTTGTTGGTGTTGGCACAACACTGTAAGCACTCACAGTTACTCTTGGTTGGTGCTGGAACGCCCTGCTGTCAACTATTATATCAGGAATTTTAATTACATATAATTGTTGAACAGTGGTAGTAAAAATTGGGCCTTTGATGGTGGTGCTGGTGCCACAACACTGTAAGCCCTGACAGTTACTCTTGGTGGGTGCAGCAATGGGCCCTGCTGTGAATTATTAGATCAAGAATTGTAATTACATGCCCCTGTTGAACAGGGGCTGAAAAATTGGGCCTTAGGCACTGGTGGCACAACACTGCAACCCTTCACAGATACTGTACTTGGAGCACAGCAATGAGCCCTGTTGCAAAGTATTGCTTCAAAAATTGTAATGACACGCCCCTGTTAAACAGGGGCTGAAAAATTGGGCCTTAGGCACTGGTGGCACAACACTGCAACTCCTCACAGATACTGTACTTGGAGCACAGCAATGAGCCCTGTTGCAAAGTATTGCTTCAAAAATTGTAATTACACGCCCCTGTTAAACAGGGGCTGAAAAATTGGGCGTTAGGCACTGGTGGCGGCACCCATAAACAAAAATGATCTTCCAAGCTATCATCATCAATCGTATCATTGAGGACTCGGAGGAGGAGGATAGCCAGTCAACATAACAGCACAGGCACTCAGCATCAGCATCAGTCTTGAAGGGATGTGACATTTTAAAATCAATTAGTCTGTTATATCAGCATCAGGTGTGTGGTAGCTGGTGGTGATCCAAGACTGGTTCATCTTGATGAAAGTCAGTCGATCAACCGAGTCGGTGGACAGGCGCACCCTGTGATCCGTGACAAATCCTCCAGCAGCACTGAATGTGCGTTCCGAAAGAACGCTGGATGCAGGACAGGCCAGTAGCTCAATTGCATACTGTGCAAGCTCTGGCCAGTGATCCATCCTCAAGACCCAGTAAGCCAGAGGATTTTCGGTGGGGAAGGTGTCCAAGTCTGACCTTGCCCCTAGATATTTCTGCACCATGTTTATCAGACGCTGGCGATGGTTGCTGGAACCGATCATACTTTGGGGCTGCGGACTAAAGAATTGTCTGAACGCATCGGTCAGACGGCCACCTTCCCCACCGCTCCTTCTTTGACTGGCCGAAGCCTCAGCAACTCGTTGTCCAGGACCAGGAGTTTGCAACCTCCCAGTCTCTGGGAACGCGTTGCACAGACCTTTCTGCAAGGCCTCCCGGAGTTGTCTCATCCTCTGCTCCCTCTGCGACGGTAACATAAGGTCCGCAACCTTACCCTTGTACCGTGGATCAAGGAGAGTGGCCAGCCAGTAATGGTCCCTCTCCTTGATCCGAAGAATACGAGGATCCTTCCGCAGACTTTGCAGGATCAGGGAGGCCATGCAGCGTAGGTTTGCTGAGGCATTCGCTCCGGAGTCCTCTGGGTCACTAAGGACGACATGATCCGCAGCCACCTCCTCCCAGCCACGTACAAGTCCACTGGTTTCTTGGGACTGTAAATCATCCCTAAAAGACTGCTGCTGATGATGCTGAGTGCCAGCCTCCACCTCCATGCTGACACAATCCTCCTCCTCCTCCTCCTCCTCCTCCTCCTCTTCCTGTGCGATGGGTGGGACAGAAGGAACACTGTCTGGGTAAAGGGGGCCTTGAGAGGCAAGGAAGTCCTCCTCTTCCTGCCTCTGTTCTGCCTCAAGTGCCCTGTCCATTATTCCACGCAGCGTGTGCTCCAACAGGTGGACAAGAGGTACAGTGTCACTGATGCATGCACTGTCACTGCTCACCATCCTCGTGGCCTCCTCAAATGGTGCCAGGACAGTGCATGCATCCCTGATCATGCCCCACTGGCGTGGAGAAAAAAAACCAAGCTCCCCTGACCCTGTCCTGGTGCCGTAGTCGCACAGGTACTCATTGATGGCCCTCTGCTGCGTGTGCAGCCGCTGCAGCATGGCCAACGTTGAGTTCCACCTGGTGGGCATGTCACATATAAGGCGGTTCTTGGGCAGGTTCAACTCCTTTTGCAGCTCAGCCAGGCGAGCACTGGCATTATAAGATCTGCGGAAATGCACACAGACTTTCCTGGCCTGCCTCAGGACATCCTGTAAGCCCGGGTACCTGCCCAAGAAGCGCTGCACCACCAGGTTAAGGACGTGAGCCACACAGGGCACATGGGTCAGTTGTCCCTGTCGGAGGGCGGAGAGGAGGTTGGTGCCATTGTCGCAAACCACCATTCCTGGCTTAAGCTGGCGTGGCGTCAACCACCTCTCGGCCTGGCCCTGCAGAGCAGACAGGACCTCTGCCCCAGTGTGGCTTCTGTCCCCCAAACACACCAGCGCAAGCACGGCATGGCATCTTTTTGCCTGCGTACTTGCGTAGCCCCGTGAACGGCTACGGAGCACCGCTGGTTCATAGGACAAACCACAGGAAGAGGCCATGGAGGAAGAAGAAGAGGAGGGGGTGGAGGAGAGAGGTGTGTCACAACCAGTAGTAGCATTTTGGAGGCGTGGCGGTGGGACAACCTCCAACACTACTGCACCTTGTCCTGAATCCTTCCCAGCTGCCAAAAGAGTGACCCAATGGGCCGTGAAAGAAAGGTAACGTCCCTGTCCATGCCTGCTGGACCATGAGTCAGCGGTAATATGCACCTTACCGCTGACCGCCCTGTCCAGCGAGGCCAAGACATTGCCTTCCACATGCCGGTAGAGAGCCGGAATAGCCTTCCGTGAGAAAAAGTGGCGTTTGGGAACCTGCCACTGAGGAACCGCACATTGCACAAACTCACGGAAGGGGGCCGAGTCTACCAACTGAAAAGGCAGCAGTTGAAGCGCTAGCAATTTAGCCAAGCTAGCATTCAACCGCTGGGCATGTGGATGGCTGGGAGTGAACTTCTTTCGACGGTCCAGCAGCTGGGGCAGGGAAATTTGCCTGCTAGAATCGGACGTCGGTGTACTGCTAGCAGAGTGGGCGCAAGTACTTGGCTGTGACACACCTAATTCTACACCTTCATTCCTCTCAGTGCATGTTTCAGAGAGGACTGAAGTTATAGTGGGGTTGGAGATCCCAGCTGATGCGGTGCAAGGAGAGGTCCGCTTTGTTCTTTGGTGTGGGTCTTTGAGGTAGGCTTGCCAACGAGCTGCATGGCAGGTCAACATATGTCTGGTCAGGCATGTGGTACCCAAGCGGCTGATGTTTTGGCCACGCGATATACGCTTGAGACATATGTTGCAAACAGCAGCTGTGCGATCTGATGCACTAGCCTCAAAAAAGGCCCACACCAAAGAACTTTTTGAATGACGGGCAGAGGCAGCGCCCTGCACAGGCGGAGCTCTGCGGTGTGATTCCGTCGGTGTACTGCCCTTACGCTGGCCACCAAAGGGCATCCTGCCTCGTTGGAGATGTGCCTCCTCCTCATCCTCCTCCTCCTCCTCTCTCCTATTAGGCACCCACGTGGAGTCATTGACCTCATCATCCCCTCCCTCCTCATCACTGGAGCCAATCTGGCAGTATGCTGCAGCTGCTGGAACATGACTGCCAGATTGGTGTCCTTCTTGAGCATCCCCTCTGTCTGCTCTCACGCTACTGCCTTCCTCTAGCTGGGTTTCATCATCAGACCCTTCGAAACGCTGGGCATCCTCCTGGAGCATGTACCCAACACTGTGCTGAAACAGTTCGGGGGACTCCTCAGGAGGAGGACATGGTGGGTCTAGGGAAGGAGTGACTGATGATTTGTCTAACATTGATACCAGGGAAGACGACGCTTTGGCAGCTGCTTTTCCAGTACCCTGAGCCTGGGTGAGAGAGGATGAGGAGGAGGAGGAGGGCTTGGTCATCCACTCTACCAAGTCTTCGGCATGATGTGGCTCAACATGTCCAGCTGCCGAAAAGAAGGACAAGCGTGTCCCATGGCCATGTGCTGATGACAATGCACCGCGTCCACGACCAGCACTGTTGCCCCCAGACACAGAGCCTGCTTGCCCTCTTTTATTGCCTCCTGAATGTCTGCCTCTCCTTGTTTGCCTTCCAGACATTCTAATAGATGGCCTGCAGGGAGATGGGAAAAAAGCAATAAGGGCTACCTTGAGGTGTCCTTCTCTGTCCCTTGAAACAAGGACTTTCACAGTGAAAGAAACTGACACTGTCCCTACCTAGAGTTTTCTGTCCCTAGAATAAATGTTTTTTTTAATCACAATATAGCACAAGGACAATTCACTCAATGTCTCTCCAGGTCCCTGGAAACAAGGACTTGCAGAGTGAAAGAAACTGACACTGTCCCTACCTAGAGTTTTCTGTCCCTAGAATAAATGTTTTTTTTAAGCACAATATAGCACAAGGACAATTAACTCACTGTCCTTACAGGTCCCTGGAAACAAGGACTTGCAGAGTGAAAAAAAAAAAACACTCTCCCTACCTACAGTTTTCTGTCCCTAGAAAAAATGTTTTTTTTAATCACAATATAGCACAAGGAAAATTAACTCACTGTCCTTACAGGTCCCTGGAAACAAGGACTTGCAGAGTGAAAGAAACTGACACTGTCCCTACCTAGAGTTTTCTGTCCCTAGAATAAATGTTTTTTTTAAGCACAATATAGCACAAGGACAATTAACTCACTGTCCTTACAGGTCCCTGGAAACAAGGACTTGCAGAGTGAAAGAAAAAAAACACTCTCCCTACCTACAGTTTTCTGTCCCTAGAAAAAATGTTTTTTTTAATCACAATATAGCACAAGGAAAATTAACTCACTGTCCTTACAGGTCCCTGGAAACAAGGACTTGCAGAGTGAAAGAAACTGACACTGTCCCTACCTAGAGTTTTCTGTCCCTAGAATAAATGTTTTTTTTAAGCACAATATAGCACAAGGACAATTAACTCACTGTCCTTACAGGTCCCTGGAAACAAGGACTTGCAGAGTGAAAGAAAAAAAACACTCTCCCTACCTACAGTTTTCTGTCCCTAGAAAAAATGTTTTTTTTAATCACAATATAGCACAAGGAAAATTAACTCACTGTCCTTACAGGTCCCTGGAAACAAGGACTTGCAGAGTGAAAGAAACTGACACTGTCCCTACCTAGAGTTTTCTGTCCCTAGAATAAATGTTTTTTTTTAATCACAATATAGCACAAGGACAATTAACTCACTGTCCTTACAGGTCCCTGGAAACAAGGACTTGCAGAGTGAAAGAAACTGACACTGTCCCTACCTAGAGTTTTCTGTCCCTAGAATAAATGTTTTTTTTAAGCACAATATAGCACAAGGACAATTAACTCACTGTCCTTACAGGTCCCTGGAAACAAGGACTTGCAGAGTGAAAGAAAAAAAACACTCTCCCTACCTACAGTTTTCTGTCCCTAGAAAAAATGTTTTTTTTAAGCACAATATAGCACAAGTAAAATTAACTCACTGTCCTTACAGGTCCCTGGAAACAAGGACTTGCAGAGTGAAAGAAAAAAAACACTCTCCCTACCTACAGTTTTCTGTCCCTAGAAAAAATGTTTTTTTTAATCACAATATAGCACAAGGAAAATTAACTCACTGTCCTTACAGGTCCCTGGAAACAAGGACTTGCAGAGTGAAAGAAACTGACACTGTCCCTACCTAGAGTTTTCTGTCCCTAGAATAAATGTTTTTTTTTAATCACAATATAGCACAAGGACAATTAACTCACTGTCCTTACAGGTCCCTGGAAACAAGGACTTGCAGAGTGAAAGAAACTGACACTGTCCCTACCTAGAGTTTTCTGTCCCTAGAATAAATGTTTTTTTTAAGCACAATATAGCACAAGGACAATTAACTCACTGTCCTTACAGGTCCCTGGAAACAAGGACTTGCAGAGTGAAAGAAAAAAAACACTCTCCCTACCTACAGTTTTCTGTCCCTAGAAAAAATGTTTTTTTTAAGCACAATATAGCACAAGTAAAATTAACTCACTGTCCTTACAGGTCCCTGGAAACAAGGACTTGCAGAGTGAAAGAAAAAAAACACTCTCCCTACCTACAGTTTTCTGTCCCTAGAAAAAATGTTTTTTTTAATCACAATATAGCACAAGGAAAATTAACTCACTGTCCTTACAGGTCCCTGGAAACAAGGACTTGCAGAGTGAAAGAAACTGACACTGTCCCTACCTAGAGTTTTCTGTCCCTAGAATAAATGTTTTTTTTAAGCACAATATAGCACAAGGACAATTAACTCACTGTCCTTACAGGTCCCTGGAAACAAGGACTTGCAGAGTGAAAGAAAAAAAACACTCTCCCTACCTACAGTTTTCTGTCCCTAGAAAAAATGTTTTTTTTAATCACAATATAGCACAAGGAAAATTAACTCACTGTCCTTACAGGTCCCTGGAAACAAGGACTTGCAGAGTGAAAGAAACTGACACTGTCCCTACCTAGAGTTTTCTGTCCCTAGAATAAATGTTTTTTTTTAATCACAATATAGCACAAGGACAATTAACTCACTGTCCTTACAGGTCCCTGGAAACAAGGACTTGCAGAGTGAAAGAAACTGACACTGTCCCTACCTAGAGTTTTCTGTCCCTAGAATAAATGTTTTTTTTAAGCACAATATAGCACAAGGACAATTAACTCACTGTCCTTACAGGTCCCTGGAAACAAGGACTTGCAGAGTGAAAGAAAAAAAACACTCTCCCTACCTACAGTTTTCTGTCCCTAGAAAAAATGTTTTTTTTAAGCACAATATAGCACAAGTAAAATTAACTCACTGTCCTTACAGGTCCCTGGAAACAAGGACTTGCAGAGTGAAAGAAAAAAAACACTCTCCCTACCTACAGTTTTCTGTCCCTAGAAAAAATGTTTTTTTTAATCACAATATAGCACAAGGAAAATTAACTCACTGTCCTTACAGGTCCCTGGAAACAAGGACTTGCAGAGTGAAAGAAACTGACACTGTCCCTACCTAGAGTTTTCTGTCCCTAGAATAAATGTTTTTTTTAAGCACAATATAGCACAAGGACAATTAACTCACTGTCCTTACAGGTCCCTGGAAACAAGGACTTGCAGAGTGAAAGAAAAAAAACACTCTCCCTACCTACAGTTTTCTGTCCCTAGAAAAAATGTTTTTTTTAAGCACAATATAGCACAAGTAAAATTAACTCACTGTCCTTACAGGTCCCTGGAAACAAGGACTTGCAGAGTGAAAGAAAAAAAACACTCTCCCTACCTACAGTTTTCTGTCCCTAGAAAAAATGTTTTTTTTAATCACAATATAGCACAAGGAAAATTAACTCACTGTCCTTACAGGTCCCTGGAAACAAGGACTTGCAGAGTGAAAGAAACTGACACTGTCCCTACCTAGAGTTTTCTGTCCCTAGAATAAATGTTTTTTTTAAGCACAATATAGCACAAGGACAATTAACTCACTGTCCTTACAGGTCCCTGGAAACAAGGACTTGCAGAGTGAAAGAAAAAAAACACTCTCCCTACCTACAGTTTTCTGTCCCTAGAAAAAATGTTTTTTTTAATCACAATATAGCACAAGGAAAATTAACTCACTGTCCTTACAGGTCCCTGGAAACAAGGACTTGCAGAGTGAAAGAAACTGACACTGTCCCTACCTAGAGTTTTCTGTCCCTAGAATAAATGTTTTTTTTTAATCACAATATAGCACAAGGACAATTAACTCACTGTCCTTACAGGTCCCTGGAAACAAGGACTTGCAGAGTGAAAGAAACTGACACTGTCCCTACCTAGAGTTTTCTGTCCCTAGAATAAATGTTTTTTTTAAGCACAATATAGCACAAGGACAATTAACTCACTGTCCTTACAGGTCCCTGGAAACAAGGACTTGCAGAGTGAAAGAAAAAAAACACTCTCCCTACCTACAGTTTTCTGTCCCTAGAAAAAATGTTTTTTTTAAGCACAATATAGCACAAGTAAAATTAACTCACTGTCCTTACAGGTCCCTGGAAACAAGGACTTGCAGAGTGAAAGAAAAAAAACACTCTCCCTACCTACAGTTTTCTGTCCCTAGAAAAAATGTTTTTTTTAATCACAATATAGCACAAGGAAAATTAACTCACTGTCCTTACAGGTCCCTGGAAACAAGGACTTGCAGAGTGAAAGAAACTGACACTGTCCCTACCTAGAGTTTTCTGTCCCTAGAATAAATGTTTTTTTTAAGCACAATATAGCACAAGGACAATTAACTCACTGTCCTTACAGGTCCCTGGAAACAAGGACTTGCAGAGTGAAAGAAAAAAAACACTCTCCCTACCTACAGTTTTCTGTCCCTAGAAAAAATGTTTTTTTTAAGCACAATATAGCACAAGTAAAATTAACTCACTGTCCTTACAGGTCCCTGGAAACAAGGACTTGCAGAGTGAAAGAAAAAAAACACTCTCCCTACCTACAGTTTTCTGTCCCTAGAAAAAATGTTTTTTTTAATCACAATATAGCACAAGGAAAATTAACTCACTGTCCTTACAGGTCCCTGGAAACAAGGACTTGCAGAGTGAAAGAAACTGACACTGTCCCTACCTAGAGTTTTCTGTCCCTAGAATAAATGTTTTTTTTAAGCACAATATAGCACAAGGACAATTAACTCACTGTCCTTACAGGTCCCTGGAAACAAGGACTTGCAGAGTGAAAGAAAAAAAACACTCTCCCTACCTACAGTTTTCTGTCCCTAGAAAAAATGTTTTTTTTAATCACAATATAGCACAAGGAAAATTAACTCACTGTCCTTACAGGTCCCTGGAAACAAGGACTTGCAGAGTGAAAGAAACTGACACTGTCCCTACCTAGAGTTTTCTGTCCCTAGAATAAATGTTTTTTTTTAATCACAATATAGCACAAGGACAATTAACTCACTGTCCTTACAGGTCCCTGGAAACAAGGACTTGCAGAGTGAAAGAAACTGACACTGTCCCTACCTAGAGTTTTCTGTCCCTAGAATAAATGTTTTTTTTAAGCACAATATAGCACAAGGACAATTAACTCACTGTCCTTACAGGTCCCTGGAAACAAGGACTTGCAGAGTGAAAGAAAAAAAACACTCTCCCTACCTACAGTTTTCTGTCCCTAGAAAAAATGTTTTTTTTAAGCACAATATAGCACAAGTAAAATTAACTCACTGTCCTTACAGGTCCCTGGAAACAAGGACTTGCAGAGTGAAAGAAAAAAAACACTCTCCCTACCTACAGTTTTCTGTCCCTAGAAAAAATGTTTTTTTTAATCACAATATAGCACAAGGAAAATTAACTCACTGTCCTTACAGGTCCCTGGAAACAAGGACTTGCAGAGTGAAAGAAACTGACACTGTCCCTACCTAGAGTTTTCTGTCCCTAGAATAAATGTTTTTTTTAAGCACAATATAGCACAAGGACAATTAACTCACTGTCCTTACAGGTCCCTGGAAACAAGGACTTGCAGAGTGAAAGAAAAAAAACACTCTCCCTACCTACAGTTTTCTGTCCCTAGAAAAAATGTTTTTTTTAAGCACAATATAGCACAAGTAAAATTAACTCACTGTCCTTACAGGTCCCTGGAAACAAGGACTTGCAGAGTGAAAGAAAAAAAACACTCTCCCTACCTACAGTTTTCTGTCCCTAGAAAAAATGTTTTTTTTAATCACAATATAGCACAAGGAAAATTAACTCACTGTCCTTACAGGTCCCTGGAAACAAGGACTTGCAGAGTGAAAGAAACTGACACTGTCCCTACCTAGAGTTTTCTGTCCCTAGAATAAATGTTTTTTTTAAGCACAATATAGCACAAGGACAATTAACTCACTGTCCTTACAGGTCCCTGGAAACAAGGACTTGCAGAGTGAAAGAAAAAAAACACTCTCCCTACCTACAGTTTTCTGTCCCTAGAAAAAATGTTTTTTTTAATCACAATATAGCACAAGGAAAATTAACTCACTGTCCTTACAGGTCCCTGGAAACAAGGACTTGCAGAGTGAAAGAAACTGACACTGTCCCTACCTAGAGTTTTCTGTCCCTAGAATAAATGTTTTTTTTTAATCACAATATAGCACAAGGACAATTAACTCACTGTCCTTACAGGTCCCTGGAAACAAGGACTTGCAGAGTGAAAGAAACTGACACTGTCCCTACCTAGAGTTTTCTGTCCCTAGAATAAATGTTTTTTTTAAGCACAATATAGCACAAGGACAATTAACTCACTGTCCTTACAGGTCCCTGGAAACAAGGACTTGCAGAGTGAAAGAAAAAAAACACTCTCCCTACCTACAGTTTTCTGTCCCTAGAAAAAATGTTTTTTTTAAGCACAATATAGCACAAGTAAAATTAACTCACTGTCCTTACAGGTCCCTGGAAACAAGGACTTGCAGAGTGAAAGAAAAAAAACACTCTCCCTACCTACAGTTTTCTGTCCCTAGAAAAAATGTTTTTTTTAATCACAATATAGCACAAGGAAAATTAACTCACTGTCCTTACAGGTCCCTGGAAACAAGGACTTGCAGAGTGAAAGAAACTGACACTGTCCCTACCTAGAGTTTTCTGTCCCTAGAATAAATGTTTTTTTTAAGCACAATATAGCACAAGGACAATTAACTCACTGTCCTTACAGGTCCCTGGAAACAAGGACTTGCAGAGTGAAAGAAAAAAAACACTCTCCCTACCTACAGTTTTCTGTCCCTAGAAAAAATGTTTTTTTTAAGCACAATATAGCACAAGTAAAATTAACTCACTGTCCTTACAGGTCCCTGGAAACAAGGACTTGCAGAGTGAAAGAAAAAAAACACTCTCCCTACCTACAGTTTTCTGTCCCTAGAAAAAATGTTTTTTTTAATCACAATATAGCACAAGGAAAATTAACTCACTGTCCTTACAGGTCCCTGGAAACAAGGACTTGCAGAGTGAAAGAAACTGACACTGTCCCTACCTAGAGTTTTCTGTCCCTAGAATAAATGTTTTTTTTTAATCACAATATAGCACAAGGACAATTAACTCACTGTCCTTACAGGTCCCTGGAAACAAGGACTTGCAGAGTGAAAGAAACTGACACTGTCCCTACCTAGAGTTTTCTGTCCCTAGAATAAATGTTTTTTTTAAGCACAATATAGCACAAGGACAATTAACTCACTGTCCTTACAGGTCCCTGGAAACAAGGACTTGCAGAGTGAAAGAAAAAAAACACTCTCCCTACCTACAGTTTTCTGTCCCTAGAAAAAATGTTTTTTTTAAGCACAATATAGCACAAGTAAAATTAACTCACTGTCCTTACAGGTCCCTGGAAACAAGGACTTGCAGAGTGAAAGAAAAAAAACACTCTCCCTACCTACAGTTTTCTGTCCCTAGAAAAAATGTTTTTTTTAATCACAATATAGCACAAGGAAAATTAACTCACTGTCCTTACAGGTCCCTGGAAACAAGGACTTGCAGAGTGAAAGAAACTGACACTGTCCCTACCTAGAGTTTTCTGTCCCTAGAATAAATGTTTTTTTTAAGCACAATATAGCACAAGGACAATTAACTCACTGTCCTTACAGGTCCCTGGAAACAAGGACTTGCAGAGTGAAAGAAAAAAAACACTCTCCCTACCTACAGTTTTCTGTCCCTAGAAAAAATGTTTTTTTTAAGCACAATATAGCACAAGTAAAATTAACTCACTGTCCTTACAGGTCCCTGGAAACAAGGACTTGCAGAGTGAAAGAAAAAAAACACTCTCCCTACCTACAGTTTTCTGTCCCTAGAAAAAATGTTTTTTTTAATCACAATATAGCACAAGGAAAATTAACTCACTGTCCTTACAGGTCCCTGGAAACAAGGACTTGCAGAGTGAAAGAAACTGACACTGTCCCTACCTAGAGTTTTCTGTCCCTAGAATAAATGTTTTTTTTAATCACAATATAGCACAAGGACAATTAACTCACTGTCCTTACAGGTCCCTGGAAACAAGGACTTGCAGAGTGAAAGAAACTGACACTGTCCCTACCTAGAGTTTTCTGTCCCTAGAATAAATGTTTTTTTTAAGCACAATATAGCACAAGGACAATTAACTCACTGTCCTTACAGGTCCCTGGAAACAAGGACTTGCAGAGTGAAAGAAAAAAAACACTCTCCCTACCTACAGTTTTCTGTCCCTAGAAAAAATGTTTTTTTTAATCACAATATAGCACAAGGAAAATTAACTCACTGTCCTTACAGGTCCCTGGAAACAAGGACTTGCAGAGTGAAAGAAACTGACACTGTCCCTACCTAGAGTTTTCTGTCCCTAGAATAAATGTTTTTTTTAATCACAATATAGCACAAGGACAATTAACTCACTGTCCTTACAGGTCCCTGGAAACAAGGACTTGCAGAGTGAAAGAAACTGACACTGTCCCTACCTAGAGTTTTCTGTCCCTAGAATAAATGTTTTTTTTAAGCACAATATAGCACAAGGACAATTAACTCACTGTCCTTACAGGTCCCTGGAAACAAGGACTTGCAGAGTGAAAGAAACTGACACTGTCCCTACCTAGAGTTTTCTGTCCCTAGAATAAATGTTTTTTTTAAGCACACTATAGCAGAAGCACAAAACACACTGACACTCTCCCTACCTATCCTTCTCTTTCCCTAAACTAAAGGAATCCAGGTTAAGCAAGAAAGAAATAACAGTCACTGTCCCTGCCTATGCTACTCTATCCCTGCTCCGGAACACACTACACTGGGCCGCCGTGCTGGCGGCCTTTTATAGTGTGGGGCGTGTACTAAACACCCTCAGCAATAATTGGCCACAGGCATCCTGCCTGTGGCCAATCATTGCTCTCCTCGCTGCCGGCGCTGTGATTGGCCAAGCATGCGGGGTCACAGTGCATGCTTGGCCAATCACAGCGCCTGGATGACACTGCGATGGCGTAGTGCATTGTGGGCCGTTCGCGTCACTCGAATTTGGCGCGAACGGCCCAAATCGTTCGATCTTCGTCGAACGATCGAACAGCCAATGTTCGAGTCGAACGTATGTTCGACTCGAACACGAAGCTCATCCCTAGTTGGCAGCCCTTTAAACAAAAGACTTTATCTATTAAGGTTTAGGACACGTGTTTTGATATGCCCTGCAGCCCAGGCTGACATTGAAATTATTGGGACGGGACCACACAAGTTATCTTTCCCAAAAATGCAGTGTACAGGACTTTTCTCCAATGTGTTTCTATGCAGACGTTAGTGTACAGTGAGGCATACAGGAAAACAATTACTGCTCCGCAAAGTTTTTCTGTATTGCAGAATGCTGAAAAACATAAACCAATGTGCTTGGTGTGAACAAATCCTTTAAATGATGTCCTGATACAGAACACCTACCCGAAGGATTCTATTCTGGCCTACTGATGGCTAGGGCCGCCATCAGGGGGGTACAGGCAGTACACATGTAAGGGGCCCAGAGGTCTCCAGGGGACCGGATGGCAACCCCCCCCCCTTTTTTTTTTTTCATGTTAAGCCCTGTACACAGGATCGGATGGGATCAAATCCGAGGGATTTTTCCATCGGAATTCAGATGAAGCTGACTTCCATCAGTCTTGCCTACACACCATCAGACAAAATTCCAACCGTCCCAAACGCCGTGACGTACAACACGTACGACGGCACTATAAAGGGGAAGTTCAAATCCAATGGCGCCACCCTTTGGGCTGCTTTTGCTGATTTCGTGTTCCCGCGTGTTAGTAAAAGTTTGGTGAGAGCCAATTCGCGCTTTTCAGTCTCCATGCTTTTCAGTCCATTACAGCGTGACGAATGTGCTATCTCCATTACGAACGCTAGTTTTTCCAGAACGAGCGCTCCCGTCTCCTAATTCAGTCTGAGCATGCGTGGATTTTTCTCTGACACAGACGATCGGAATTTCCTATCGTTTTTTTTCCATCGGAAAAATTTAAAACATGTTCTATTTTTTTTCACCAATGGAAAAAAAGTCTGATGGGGCCCACACACGATCGGTTTGTCCGATAAAAACAGTCCATCGGACAGTTTTCATCGGTAAAACCCCGTACACACGATCGGATAACCTATGGATTTTCGTCCGATGGATTTGTCCATCGGAAATCCGATGAAACTGTTTTTCATCAGTCTTGGCCACACACCATCAGTCAAAAAACCGACCGTTCCAAACGCGGTGACGTAAAACACTCCGATGAGCCGAGAAAAATGAAGTTTAATGCTTCTGAGCATGCGTCGACTTGATTCTGAGGTTTTTTAACCGATGGACTTGCCCATAGACGATCGGAAATTCCCATCGGTTTTTTATCAATCGGAAAATTTTAAAACAAGTTCTATTTTTTACAACCGATGGAAAAAAGACCGATGGGTACCATACACGATCGGTTGGTCTGATGAAAACCATCCATCGGATGGTTTTCATCAGTCAAACCGATCGTGTGTACGGGGCTTTAGGGGCCCGGATGGCAAACCCCCCCCCCCCTTTTTTATTTATTTTTTTATTTACTTTTTTCTTGTAAGGGGCCCCGGATGGCAACCACCCTTTTTCCGTCAGCACCCAAAGCCCCCCCCCCGACCTTAATTCTCGGGGACGGATGGACATAGGGCAGCCCCCCCCCGTACTCTGCTCCAGGGGGCCCACGCCTGAAGCTGTGTAAGGGGCCCCAAAATTCCTGATGGTGTCCCTGCTGATGGCCATCACACTAACGGTTCTGGTCAAAGGAAGGTAACATCACTAGAGCTGTACTTTATGTTAAAAATTTTTGGGTGCCAACATATCAGCCTTACTATAGAAGGTAACACTTTTAGTACAGTAACTAAACCTATGGCAAAAAAGCTCAGGAGTAGGCAGTAAACAACACCAGCCTACTCTCCAACATTACCATTTTTATTGGTCCAATACTGGTTGTCAAACATTCACAATAGTTCATGAAACAATTCCGTCAGTCCTGGATTTTAATTACAGCACCCAGCGAAAGATGTCTGCCCCTTTACTGCTACAGTAGTCAGTGAAAGTGTCCCCCACACTCATGGGCGTCCGCTCCATAGGGCAAGGGGGGTCAATTGCCCCCCCCCCCCCGGAGACACACTATATTTATATGGACTTGGAGTGAAGCGGAATTATCCTCAAGAGCTATTTCACACTGCCAGCTGGCCACGTTATCGGTAAAGCGCCGCTAGTTTTAGTGTCGCTATTCGGCCGCTAGAGGGGGGGTTAAAAAAAATTAGAAATTGCTAATCAGACAATGGCAGCTTGATCCTTCTATTAAGCTTTTGCATCAGGTTTCTCAAACCTTTGCATGCCTGTGCTTTATGTCATAATGACTAAGCCCCTCCCCTTCATGACATTGTCAAAAAGGGACCGAGCATGGATGACCTTAAAATGATGCCCCCCCCCCTGAAAAAAGTTCAGCGGACGCCCATGCCCACATTGGATGCCCAGTGCAGTCTCACTGTGGGCTTCCCAGCAGTTTGCTAGGCACATATTGCCAGGAATGCCCATTTGATGCACATGTATCACAATTAGTCATTTTCTTTTTTTTTTGCACATGTGTTGTCACGATAACCCATTTGTTGCCCATGTCTTGTCAACATTACCCATTTGCTGCACACATATTGTCACAATTGTAAGCTTGTTGCCCATGTACTGTCATAAATGCTTAAAGCAGACCTTCACCCGATTTCAACACATGAGCTCATTAATATTGCACCCTTTAATACATGTGAAAACTGAGTTGTTGTTTTTTTGTGTACAGTACCTGAGTATTGCGACTGCTTCCTGTCTCTCCTAAGTGCGGGTAGCCTGCGGGTAGTTCGTCACTTCCTGTAACCGCTGTGTTTCCTGGGAGCTTTTGTCATTGCTCCCAGGAGTCATTGCGGTGCCTTGTTGTTAGCTATCGCGGGATTTGGTTAGCAGTAGGTGACGCAATCACAAACAAACTGCGGAGGGCGGAGGAGCATGCGCGGGAACGAGCGGTCAGCAGTGAATGCTGGGAGATCAGCATTCACCGCAACAAGGAAATGAGTGCTTGTGGGCTTCTCATGCCCACAAGCAAAATGGAAACCGCGGGACGACGAGAATATAAGTTATTGTTCTAGATGAAATCGGAAAGCGGCGGACTTGAGACATCAAATCAGTGAGTACTATTTATGTTAGCCATAAATATATTAATGACGAAAAAAAAAAAAACAGTATGGCCGTGGGAGATCCGCTTTAAGTGTTGGCCACATGTTTGTGTCATGCTTACCCCTAGCGTTGATGGTCAGGCACTATAGCTGGCTCTGTGTTCCTCAACTATAGCAGCCCCCTTTCCCATAAGGCAAGCAGGCTCCCATAAGACAAGCAGGCCTACTGGTACTCGGCTACCCCCAGGTCTTATACACAATGCTATAGTGTCTGGCTATCACAACAGGGCAGAGGCGAGCTAAGCACAGCAAACAGGTACTTGTTGTGACCCATGGTTTGTTTAGTGTGCCACTCAGGCTCAGTCACTGTGGGGAGTAGCGTAGGTGATGCTGCATCCACTGCAGGAGTGCCAGCAAGGGATGGATCTCGTCCCTGCTCCTGTAGTCACTGGAAGGGAGAAAGGAAAGATTCCTGGTGCCGCACATCCACAGAGTGCTATGGTGGCAAAAGAGAGACAACCTCAGCCTGGGCTCCTGCCAGGCCACGCCCCCAACGTGTTTCACTCTGCCCCCCCGGAGCTTAGTCATGTTAGGGGCGTGGCCTGGCGGGAGTCCAGGCTGAGGTAGTCTCCCTTTTACCACCATAGGACTCCGTGGATGTGCGGCACCAGGGATCTTTTCTCTCTTCCTTCCAGAAACAGGTACTTGTTGTTGGCAGACAGGCAGAGTGGTCCAGTGGCAGTTTGGGTTTAGGGCATGCTAAGTTCAGAGAGTAGTCAGGATCAAATCCAAGGTCAAAGGGCATGCTGAGTTCAGAGTGTACTCCAAAGTACAATCCGAGGTAGATAGTAAGGGAATCCAAACTAGCTGTCAGGGTGGGGATCAGGCGAAGGCAAAGGTCAAGGCACAGGAACAAGGCATGCAAACAGGGAGCTTGAGGCACATGTTGCAAACGCCATCACAAGCATTAAACTAAGGGCTTGGCAGTAGGGTGACCACATTTTCAAGCTGCCATTCAGGGACACACCCCCTCTCTCACCTTCCCCAAAAAAAGATATGGGGGCGGGGGAAATGTAGTCTCGGGGTTGATGGGGAATTTGGCGGTGGGTTATTTGTCAGGTGAATGTGCCACTTGCTACCAGATGCAGTGCCGCTTGCCACCCATAGCCTGCCACCAGATGCAGTGCTGCTGTCACTCCCTCTGCATGAGCCGCGTGCATAGAAGGAAAGGAGTGGCGTCACTATCTGGAGAATGAAGATCACACCAGTCCCTGCTGCTTGCCGCTGGGTGCCGGAGAAGGAGTAGGTGCCGAGGTGGGTGGGGACAGAAACGCTGCACTAGGCGCAGGCCTCGCTCCCGGTCTCACTGTCTGAGAGTAAATTGTTACTGGTTACAAGACGCCAGGCAGCGCTGGCCCTAGCAACCAGTTCCGGAAATGTAGTTATTAGTTAGTAGGTGGTGGCTGTGAACTCTGTTTCATCCTGGGACACTGTATTGTCCCGGAATGAAGGTGCCCGGGACCCAGGACTGACATGTCAATTGCGGGACAGTCCCGGGCAATCCGGGACACGTGGGCACCCTACTTGGCAGGCTAAAAAAAAAAGGTTTGGTCTCCACCCAGAGGCTGTGTCTACATTAATCACCATGCAGGTGGACAGTCAAACAGTGCAGCTCAGCCTAAACCAGGATGCTGGAATGAGACCAGCAGCTGCCAAGGAACAGGACTGTTATATGCTCCTGACAGTTTGCAAGCGTGTTGCCCAATAATTTCCCATGTATTGCCACAGTTTCTTGTATATTACCACGGTCCAGTGTTATGGTGCCCTCTATGTGAGTGTGTGGCCCAATGTGGCCATGTGAGTATGATTTGTAAACAATATTTCTGTAAATGAACTCACTGTAAGGCAGGGGTCTCAAACTGGCGGGCCCTCCAGCTGTTGCGAAACTACAAGTCCCATGAGGCATTGCTAGGCTGACAGTTCAAGCTTGACTCCCACAGGCATAGGCATGAGTGGAGTTGTAGTTCCGCAACAGCTGGAGGGCCACCAGTTTGATGCCCCTGCTGTAGGGGCTTGTCAATCCAAAACGGATACTTTGACCATGCCCCTAATTTGATGTGGTACTTACACAAGGATGTTTTACAAATGTTCCCAGGATTAAATGGTTTGTTACCCCAGCATTTTATATTCCTGATATGAGCCTGCTGTACCATGTAATGAATGAAAAAAGTATCCTGTTCTCTTTATATTGAAGCCTTTGTGTGAAATCCCTGGTGATCCTGCCAGTCCTTCGGCTTTCCTATTAAAAACTGACCACAATAAGCAGTAGAACACAGCGTGGTCAGTTATCTAGCTATGCTGGAAACTCAGCCTGCTCTCCTCCAATGATCAAACTTGCCCTGATACGCCCACAACCCTATCCTGGGAAGCTCAGTGTGCTGTTGTTTCTCCTCCCCCCCCAGCTCTCATGCAGCTGGGAACAGAGTTTATGTGATCACTTATAAAAAAGGGAAAAAATAAAAAGGTATTTATAATGTTTTTTTAAATATCCATACACAAATGTTTTGCCTTTCATATTTTAAACTGAATGGGTTGTTTTACAAGGTGATCATTTACAATCACTTTAACCACTTCACCACCAAGGACGTCATATGACGTCCTTGACTTTGTGGGGGGATATCTGAATGATGGGTGCAGCTACAGGCATCATTCAGATATCATTCTTTGGTGCCGGCAACTCTGCGCACCATAAGAACGATCATAGCGACGGTTCCGCCGCTTGATTGTTCTTATAGGCGGCGGGAGGGGACATCCCCCCTCCCACCCCCATCCGGTGCTTCTCCGGGCTCTCCCGTGCCATCGGGGGGCCCGGAGAAAGAATCGTCCGGCGCCGGATGACGAGCATAGAGATTTCCGGTGACCATATGGTCACCAGTCATCTCTATGACCGTCGGAGTCCCGGGCGCGACGTTGTGACGTCACGCCCGGTACCCGGAAGTAAACAAAGACGCAATTGCGCCTGTCAGCATGAGATCGGTGAATTTTTTTTCACCGATCTCATGCTTTTCAGCCTGGAGGAGAGATGTGGGGTCTTGTTGACCCCGCATCTCTCCATAAAGAGGACCTGTCACACACCATTCCTATTACAAGGGATGTTTACATTCCTTTTAATAGGAATAAAAGTGATAAAAAAAAAAAAAATGTAAAAAAAAGTGTCAAAATAAAAAGAAAATAGTAAAATAAAAATAAAAAAATGAAAAAATAAAAATGTAAAACGCCCCTGTCCCCGGTAGCTCGTGCTCAGAAGCGAACACGCATGTAAGTCCCGCCCACATATGTAAACGCCATTCAAACCCCACATGTGAAGTATCAACGCATGCGGTAGAGTGCGGACAACAATTCTAGCACTGGACCTCCTCTGTAACTCGAAAATAGTAACCTGTAAAAAAATTTAAAGCGTCGCCTATGGAGATTTTTAAGTATCGAAGTTTGGCGCCATTCCATGAGTGTGCGCAATTTCAAAGCGTGACATGTTGGGTATCTATTTACTCGGTGTAACAGCATCTTTCACATTATACAAAAAAAATTAGGCTAACTTTACTGTTTTGTTATTTTTTAATTCGTAAAACCGTTTTTTTTCCCCAAAAAAAGGCATTTGAAAAATGATTGCGCAACTACCGTACAGGATAAAAAGTTGCAATGACCGTCATTTTATTCCCTAGGGTGTCTGCTAAAAAAAAAAAATATAATGTTTGGGGGTTCTGATTAATTTTCTAGCAAAAAAATGATGATTTTTACATGAAGGAGAGAAATGCCAGAATAGGCCCGGTGGAGAAGTGGTTAAACAACCTCTCAGGAGTAGGAAACTCTTCAGACAAGGCCTACAGAAAACACATGTAAAAAAAATAAAAATAAAAATATGCAAAACATGAAAAATGCAAAAAAAATAAAATTACTTAAAAGCGCAATGTATTTTTTAACGTGCAAAAAAAAATGCGAAAAGATAGAGTTAAGGAAACAGGATGAAAAGCTCAAAATTGCTTGATGTAAAAGGATTTCATACTACAATGGTGCACTTTGTAAAAATGACCTTTTCTTAAATCAGTTACCAAAAAACAGAGTCACAAAATTCTCTGACAAGAAAAAAAAAAAGATCCATTAATTCTTGAAAAGTGCAGAGAACATCTTGCTCATCGCCCAAACAAAGGAGGTTCTGTGACTACATCGCCGCGGCATCATTTATTGATGTAAGGAGTTTATGCTCACTGACCTATACGTATGGAAATTTTGCATTATTTTATGGTCTCCAAAGCCAATAAAACAAAAACAATGGAGCTTCATACACGACATAAAGCAAAATAAATCTGGAGGATGTGAGGGACCCGCCCCTCATATACAGAATTGAAGTTTGCGTTAAGATGTGCAAAAATTACATTTGACTTTCGATTCCACTGAGCAGAAAATTCACATCTGCCATATAGAAATGAAACTAGAGAATGGGAAGAGACTGGTTCATCATCACAAAACTATCCTAGAGAACGAGAAAATACCACCCACATGTTATACAACTGAGAAGGAATATAATGTCAGATACATTCTTCTGCTCGGAGAACAAAAATATTATTAATAAGATCTGGAAAGTTCCCTTATACTTGGAATAACATCTTAAAAAATACTGGTACCCTAGACTAGGGTTTATCAACCAGGGTTCCATGGAACTCTACGGTTCCTCCAGAGGTTGCTAGGGGTTCCTTGAGCAATGAGCAATTTCTGCCTCTCAGATGAGTTCCCACTGACGCCATTGATATTTTTAGTTATCTGTAATTCTTCCCAATGACTACAAGTGTAAGGAGCAGGGCCGCTGATAAGCCAGTACAACTGGCCCTGTTGTACCTGGCCCGGCCCGCAGGGGGGCCCCGTGCAATATAAACAGGGAATGAATGCATAGTAATAAACAAAAAATAAATAAAAAAATTCTCCTCCAAGCACCCGCCCAACCCCCTCCACGATCCGCTCCGCACTCCGACTTGTCTGTGTGTTTTTTAAACTATCCAGTTCTTGTGGGTTAAGGTGACCAGATTTTTAAAACGAAATCTGGGGACATTTTTATTTTTACTAGTAATGGTGGCAATCAGCGACTCTCTGCCCGCCTCACAGCCTGTTAAAGGGGTTGTAAAGGTTCGTGTTTTTTCACCTTAATACATCCTATGCATTAAGGTGAAAAAACACCTTGCAGTGTCTGGCCCCCCCCATTTTACGAAACTGAGCCCCAAATTTCCCTTGGCGGGGACACGCCATCCCTCTCTCCATGGGGTCCTGGCTCTTGATTGGCTAGATTGATAGCAGCGCAGTCTTTGGCTCCCGCTGCTGTCAATAAAAACCTATGACGCGGACGCTGGAGGGCGGGGCCGAGTCATACATTTGGCGGCAATGGACACCGAATGAATGACTCGGGAGCGCGCCCGCAAGGTAACCCCCAGGAGAGAGTTTCTCCTAGGGGGGTTATTTGATGCGGAGAGGAGCTGCGAGAGACCCCAGAAGTTGGTGTTTGGGGCCACTCTGTGCAAAACGAGCTGCACAGTGGAGGCAAGTATGATATGTTTGTTATTTTAAAAAAACAATCACTTTAGTCTCACTCTCCAGGCCCCGGCTACTACTGGGTGGGGTGCGGAGGAAGATCACTCCACCGGGGAAGGCAAGGAGATAAGCAGGAAGGCGGCTGGCCGGGACTTGAGCCAAGGCAGAAGAACATGCGAGCGGAGCTGGATGGGCACCCGAAACTGAAGAAATATTCCCGCCGCTCCGACCAGCACATGATCATCAGAAAGGGGCACAGATAATGGAAAAAAATACACCCCCCTAAGCTAATAGGAGCGGTGGAGCGGGGGGAGTGCAATTTAGATTTTTTTTAATTTATTCTGCACTGACTGTCTTTGAAATTGCCCCAGCCCCTGTTCAAATCCAATCCGGGGACAAATCCAGGGACAGACTTGTGTCCTCAATCCGGGGACTGTCCCCTGAAACTGGGGATGTCTGGTCACCTTATCGTGGGTTCTTGTGTGTGAGGGACTACTTCTTGTATTTCGGCGCATGCCACTTCCCTGGCCGCCCTGCATGTCAGTGCAGTGGCCGGGACTTCCCTGGTGGAGTGATTTATCTCCCTCTGCTCATGGCGCTCCGCTCTGTTTCCCACTTGGCCGGGCCTGAGACTGGAGAAGAAGCGGTGAAGCGAACGGCGGCGGCAGAGGAAGCAACTCAGCTGAGCTGACAATTGAAATTGTGACTCCAGGCAGCTGCTGGATCAGAGAGGAAGTGGGGCTAACACAGGTGTGTGCTTGCTTGGGGGTGATTCAAGAGATCTACTATACGATGATGGTGATGACTGATTGCACACTGTGTCTCTGCAGCATCCTCACATTATGGCATTGACAGCATGGGTGGCACTGTCTCCGCAGGCAGCACATGCGTTATGGGCCAAAACGCATGTGCTGCCTGCAGAGACCGTGCCACCCATGCTGTCAATGCCATAACGCATGCCTGCAGACGATGCCACCCGTGCTGCCATGCTGCACTTTGTTTCAAGGCGGGGTCTGGGGAGGGGCCCTGGGCGGGGCCAGGGGTGGAGCTGAAAAAGGGACCAGGGGTGGGGCTAAAGGGGGCCCCGTCAGGTAGGCTGTACAGGGCCCCATGATTTCTATCAGCGGCCCTGGTAAGGAGCATTCTTCCTATTGACCATCACCCTAATGTATCATAAGTTGTAGATTTAGTCATTTTTAGCAGGGGTTCCCTGAAACTGGAAAGTTATTCCAGGGTTCCTTAGTGTTGAAAAGGTTGAAAAAGGCTGCCTAGATACAGTAGATACCCTATATGGTCAAAAAGCTTCTGATCCTTACATCTATATGCACTCGTTGGGAGATCCCATTCCAAAACTAGATTTGTGTTTCCCCGAAAATAAGCCCGGGTCTTATATTAATTTTGGCAACAAAAGACACTGTAGGGCTTGTTTTCGGGGTAGGTCTCACCATGTAAATCACTGTCTTCTCTCCCCCTTTCCCTCCCTGCCTGTCAGGAGTCCCCAGTGTGAACTGAGTTAAAATGCTTGTAAAATCCTAGAATCCACTCTATTACAGTAGTATATAATGTATAATGTGTGTGTTTCTGTAATATAAATATGCCAAACACCTTCGTTATAACGCCGCTCTGCGCTTCTGTGACCCGCCGGAGCTCTCTTCCCTGCAATTATATTACAGAAACACACACATTGTACATTATATACTACTGTAATAGGGTGGATTATAGGATTTTACAAACATTTTAAACTAGGGCTTATTTTCGGGGTAGGGCCTATATTGCAGCCCTCCTGGAAAATAATGCTAGGTCTTATTTTCGGGGTAGGTCTTACTTTCGGGGGAAACACGGTAATATCAAGCATATAGCCGTGCAATCATCATTAAATAACAACTGCATACAACATCATTTTAGAGATTTGTGTGCTTCCAACCTTGGGGGGAAATAGTTTGGGGAATTCTTTTTTCTGATCCAGCATGTGTGCAAAGCCAGCTCCATAGAGACAGGGTTTGATGAGTTTGGTGTGGAAGAACTTGAGTGGCCTGCAAAGAGCCCTGACCTCAAGCCTACCTAACATTGGGATGAATTAGAACACCAATTACTAGCCAGGTCTTCTCATCCAATCTCAGTCAACACCTGACCTCACAAATACTCTTTTGGCTGAATGGGCACAGATTTCCACAGTGAAGCCTCGTACACACGGCCGAGATTCTCGTCGAAAAAAACATGTCGTTTTTTTCGACGAGATTCTTGGACAAGAAAATTGTCCCGGCCGAGTGTACACACGCTCGATTCAAAGAACCCGCGGTTCTTTGAATGGAGCGTACGCGGTGACGTCATCGACTACGATGAGCATGCGCTCGTCACATTCGATGCCGTCGCCGCCATCTTGGTATACCCTATCTATGCCTAGGAAGCTACCGCGCATGCGCCAAAGTCATTTCGAGCATGCGCGGGCTTCCCGGAGGACAGGTAAGTGTACACACACTCACTTTTCTCGTCGAGAAACAGGCTGACGAGAATCTCGACGAGAAAATAGAGAGCAGGTTCTCTATTTTCTCGTCGAGATTCTTGTCGCTTTTCTTGACGAGAAACCATACACACAAACTAATTTCTCGGCAAAAAATCTCTGCCAGCAAGTTTCTTGCTGGTTTTTGCCGAGAAACTCGTTCGTGTGTACGAGGCTTCACACTCCACAATCTTGTGATAAGCCTTCCCATGAGAGTGTAGGCTGTTACAGCTAGAAAAGGGGTACGCAACTCCATATTAAAGTCTATAATTCGGGTGTGGGATGTACAGCAAGCTCAAGTGCCCACAAGCTTTGACCATATAGTGTGTAGTTCCCTATTCCTAAAGAATAGGGGCTATGTTGTAAATTTATTTTTTGGCTGAGCTGTACACAGCTCAGATTTATTGTACAAAGTTAAATTAGCTTGTGTTCCAACTTTGGTTGTGTTGTGCATTTCTCACTGTTGCCAGTAGGTGTCACTGGTACCACAGGCCAGGATGAGAAATACAGCTAACTAAAGTGTATTGAATATTCTTTTCTCCAGAAACAGCCCAGTGGGAGTGTTCTTGCCGCTGTGCATTCTGGGAGAGGGTATTTAAGGGGCAGACGCCATGTTTTTGTCTCTCTGTCCTCATGGCCCTCCTGGCCTAAGGCTGTGTGTCTCGCTACCTCGGGGCCCTTCTGGCTTGAGGCTGTGCTTGTGGTCTTCTACCTCGGGGCCTGCTGGCCTAAGGCTGTGTTGCTGCAAGTAGGCCCAGAAGTCTGTCTGGGGCCTACTAAACCAGAGGTGGTCCTGGGCTGTCTTGCCTGCGTGGAAGGAGCCAAGCCACTGGTCACTGGCTGAAGAAGGAACCAATGAGCTGTTCCGAAACGCGTCCCGCCTCTATGACACACTTCCTATCCACTTCCGGTTTGTGTTCCATGCTGGTTTCTGTCTCGCTTCCTCTGACGTCATCCCCAGGCTCCAGCATTACTGTGTCCTCTGAACATTCACAGCACAATTAGCTGTTATCTTGTGGACTTCCCTGGAAGCTTTACCATCACAGACTGGGACTGCCCTGCCACTGGAACATCTCCTGGACGCACTTACCTGCTACATACCTGTTTCATCCACTATCTTGTAAGTGTTGTTAACCCTTTTAGGGGATATTAAAAGTTTTATACTTCTTTATACTTCTGCACTTAGAGGTGCCTTGTTTGTTTTTCTGAAGAAGCCAAGCCAAGCTGAGGAGATCCAGGGGAAGACCCTTGCTGGAGAGAGCCAGGATGAAGGCTGGTCTCTCAGAAAGGGCCCGGTGACTCAGTTGGAGGACGCACCTAAGCTAATCTACCCTCACAGTACTGTTGGGTCGGCTTAAAGGTTCTGGTACTGTGAAGTTGTTCTACAATTGACTAACTGCTGGCTACAAAGTCCTGTGAGGGAGGATTATGCAGGAGTTTCACTGGTTGCTAAGTCTGTGTGAGAGACTTGTCCAGAGAAACCCTACCGGCTGCTAGGTCTGTGTGAGAGGCCTATCCGGGTGTTCAAGATCTTTCAAAGAAACTGTTTTGTCCTTTGGATCTAAAGGGATCCACCAGTGATCTGTTAAAAAGGTATCTGAAACTTTCCTTAACCCTCTATCCTATTGCTACTTCAAGTTCTTTTATTAAAGCATTGGAAAAATACTAAAGTGACTGGCGCTCGCATCTGTTTGACATTTCCTCTCATAGACTCAAAGTACTGGGACAGTGAAAGGTAGAGTAACGGCAGGACCCAAAAATAAATCAGCAGCCCTCTAGGGGGTATCGCTACATAGTGTATCAAAGCTTCTGTCACAAACCCAAAAATCAAAGTGGATTCTGCACCAACCATTGCTCATTCTATATGTTTTTTATTTTATCAGGGAAATAGAGCAGATTCATCACCTGGACACAAAGTGAGGGGAAATCTGCCTTATGAGCACACAAACAGCAATACATTCTCAACTGAGGGTCTAAGCCAGCCTTTCTCAACCAGGGTTCCTTGGAATCCTAGGATTCCTCCACAGATTGCTAGGGGTTCCTTGTGCAACCAGCAATTTCTGCTCCTCAGATGTAGTAAGTAACCACTGACATTGATGATCTTTCTGAGCTACCTGTAATGGGGGCAGAGGCGGCTCTTTAATTAGGCAAATTAGGCGGTCGCCTAAGGCCTCGCACTCACAGGGGCCTCGCGGCCGCCTAATTTGCCTCTGCTCAATCACTGTGTGATAGATCCGTGCAACTTTATGCAGCCATTTTGATTTGCTTGAAATTTTTTTACCCATTATGGGCATGGTGGGGCCCCCGTGTCTAAGTTTTGCTTAAGGCCTCACAAAGCCTAGAGCCACCTCTGAACGGGGGATTCTTCCCAATGACCACAGATATAAGGATCCTCCTTCCCAGTAACCATCACATTAATGTACAGTTAGCTGTAGGGTTTAGTAATTGTTGACAGGGGTTCCCTGAGATTGGAAAGTTATTTAAAGGGTTCCGCCATGTTAAAAAAGTTGAGAAAAGCTGATATAAGGCATCTAAGTTCTGATAGAACACTTGTTTCAATGCTCTGTCCCCATTTTAGGGACTTTCCTCACATTCTGCTCTGTCTGACACCTATCAAATGGACACAAAATTAGGAGCTTTTTGGCTTCTTGGCTCCTCTTTTTAATGCCAGTGAGGAGAGGAGTCACCAGTACTATCTTGCGGTTATAGTAGGACTCGGGACCAGCGGGACATATCATTAAGGACACCAGCCTATATCAGATTACCTTGTTTTGCCTGGACTTTCGCTAGCCTTCCTGGTCATTAGTAAACATGGGTGTTTTTTAACCCTCTATGGTTGCTTTGCAAGATCTTCCACCAGTGATATATGCAACCTGGGCAAGTTTTGCAAACCATCTGCGAATCTAGGTTGGCTTTACCATTAAGTATACTCAATATTCAATGCCTTACGGCATTAAGTGACCTGTTATACGATCAGGCTGGTCGCCCGGCATCTTGTCCCCGCCGGTTCCCTCCTCTTATCATTTCCTACTGTTCCCTATAAACCTACCTGGTACGCCCCCATATTTTCCCACCTGGCACTTTGGGCTTTTCAGTTGAGGTCGGTGGCAATTGTCATCCACCCCCAAAAAAACATCAATGGGGTGGGGTCTGGCCAGTTGATTGCATCTGTGGTCAGGGTGGTTGCCCCAAAGTATCCTTTTTATTGGTACCAAGTATTTGAAGCTCCTGAAGAAGCGATTGATGTCTATATCGTGAAACATGTTGAGCTAAATATTTTAACCCAATCTAAGGATTTCGTGGATCCATACCCAGGAGACACTCTTGAACAAGCGTGGGCATCTATTTTATAGACACCATTGCAACCAGTCTTCACATATTGAGCAACTCTCCTTGGGATTAACCACGTGATCTTTCTTTTACATTTTGTTCTTACTTGTGTATTCTATCATTAGATGCAATTGTTATATGTTACATCATGTGAAATAAAATTATCAAATTTTTTACGTACGTGCCTACAAAGTCCATCCTTTTCATATTCTTTTTTATATCAATCCTTTTTTTAATGGGCACACCTCAAGTAGACAGGCGTTAGAGATATTGCTCCTTTAGTTCTTGTTCTGTCCAATATCCAAGAGGCGCTAGGTCTTCAAAATATCTTCATTCAAAAAAGTGAGGAGAACATACTCACGTGTTGCAGGGTTTCCCCTCCAGTGGGCACCAAGATTGTGACTCAAAGCATGTATAAAATGCATGTTTCCTACTATCAGTTTGGTTTCTTAATACCAGATTGCCTGATGAATAGACAAGAGTGCCTCGAAAGCTTAAACTACAATCTTTTTATTTAGCCAATAAATGGTATCACCATGAATCCAAACTTTCACTTTTGTCAATGGCTAACACTGTGCAGCTGACTTAAAACCATCAAAACACATCAGGAGCAACAAACCCAATGGTGAAAAAGTCCAAATTGCTTTAATAGTTCATATTAAAATGACAAAGGACAGCAAGTGGGTTTCGGGGACAAACCACTTTATCAAGGCTTTGAAACTTGATTACCGTATATACTCGAGTATAAGCTGACTCCGAGTATAAGCCGAGGTACCTAATTTTACCACAAAAAACTGGGAAAACGTATTGACTCGAGTAGAAGCCTAGGGTGAGAATGCAGCAGCTACTGTAAGCGGAAAAGAGGGTCAACAATGCCCATTTGCAGCTTTACTGCGCCCATTGCAACCTCACTGTGCCCATTGCAACCTCACTGTGCCTATCCTCACTGTGCCCATCCTCACTGTGCCCATTGCTTCCTCACTGTGCCCATTGCAACCTCACTGTGCCCATCCTCACTGTGCCCATTGCAACCTCACTGTGCCCATTGCAACCTCACTGTGCCCATCCTCACTGTGCCCATTGCAACCTCACTGTGCCCATCCTCACTGTGCCCATTGCAACCTCACTGTGCCCATCCTCACTGTGCCCAATCAGTGTACCTGAAATTCTTGACAGGCTGCGGGCGTCCATTCATTTTTAAAAGTCGTGGTCTCCTCCTGGTCCCGTTCCATGATAGGCGTTTCCCAGCAGACCCTGTGTTCAGTGTTCCGCCAATCACGGACGTTCTCTCATCCTCGGACTCAGTTTCCCAGCAGACACTGTGTTCAGTGTTCCGCCTATCACGGATGTTCTCTCATCCTCGGACTCAGTTTCCCAGCAGACACTGTGTTCAGTGTTCCGCCTATCACAGACGTTCTCTCATCCTCGGACTCAGTTTCCCAGCAGACACTGTGTTCAGTGTTCCGCCAATCACGGACGTCCTCTTGTCCGAGGATGAAAAGACGTCCGTGATTGGCAGAACACTGAACACAGTGGCTACTGGGAAACACCTATCATGGAAGGGACCAGGAGAATACCGCGACTTTTAAACAGTGAATGGACGCCCGCAGCCTGTCAAGAATTTCAGGTACACTGACTCGAGTATAAGCCGAGGGGGATATTTTCAGCCTTAAAAAAGGGCTGAAAAACTTGGCTTATACTTGAGTATATACGGCAACTTTAAAAATGTATAAATTACCAAACAGATTTGTAATATATCTTACCTAGTTAGAGGGTAAAGCAGTTATTACATTGTCTTCATGCTTCCAACTTCAAAACTGAAAACAAAAAACTGCCTGGAATTGGGCTTTTCCCTAGTCCCACAGAGTTGCTAGGGGTTCCATGATCTGTGGTTTATTGGCCTCCCCTTTAATGGTGCCTGCATAGTTCCACGGCCAATACCACTAGTCACAGTCGGAGGCATGACATCAGTGATCTTTAGTGGTGAGATTCTGACCACCACAGTAGATCTTTCTTCTGACCACCAATGTAAGTGTCATTTTTCCCACTGACCCGAGGAGTTGGTTTTGAAACCTACAAAATGCGTTAAGGGATCCTCTAGGGCAGGGGTCTCCAAACTGTCTAAACAAAGGGCCAGTTTGATATCCTTCAGACTTTAAAGGGGTCGGACTGTGGCTAGTGGGTGTAGAAAATGTCCTGGACAATGAAGTGGACAATGTCCCATCGTTGTTGTCAATGAGAGGAATGGTGCCCCATCACTGGTATCAGTGGGAGGAATAGTGGCTCCTCAGTTGTGTAGTGGGAGGAATAGTGGCTCATCAGTTGTGTAGTGGGTAGCACTCTCGCCCAGCAGTAAAAAGAGTCGCTGGTTCAAATCCCAACCCCAACCACGACACGCATGTTCTCCCTGTGCTTGCGTGGGTACTCTGGTTTCCTCCCACACTCCAAAGACACGCTGGTAGGTTAATTGGCTTCTGTCTAAATTGGCCCTAGTATATGAATGTGAGTTAGGGACCTTAGATTGTAAGCTCCTTGAGGGTAGGGACCGATGTGAATGTACGATGTATATGTAAAGCGCTGCGTAAATTGACGGCGCTATATAAGTACCTAAATAATAATAATAATCACTGGTGTCAGTTATTCTTAGGGAGTAGCAGTGTCCTGCTGAAGGTAAGTGATGTCATCAGAAGATATTTTCATAGCCTCTTGATAACATCACCTACATACTAGAGAGAATGGACACATGGCCACCCGCAGATCGTCTTCCGCGGTGAAAACCCCATTGTCATTTCCAGCGTGTCACCGGTAGGAGGTGTGTCTGAGTAGTGATTAGTGAACTGTCATGGCAATGGCGCCATAGTCGATCTTCTCTGTCAGGGCTGACTAGTCAGGAGCAAAAAAACATCATCTCGCTGTTCAACAACTCTACTCAATTCTTTATCTGGTTCACATTTATGGGATTTACCTATCTATCCCACCACAGACCCACTCATTGAGTGCGAGCCAAGACAACACGATTGTGTTAATTAATCTGCTATTGTAAGCGTGAGAACAGCTGCAGCTCTTCCACAGATATGTAGTCAAAAGGAGACAATGCAATGTCGAGCTTTTGACTGCATGCTCCGTTACAAAGGAGGTTTATGAGATGGTAACGTTATAAATCACCCATTTTTTTTAATTTTTTTTATTCCAAATACCAGTAATAGTAACATTAATAGAGGGGGAAAAAAAAGTAAAACGCAAACAATGTAAATCAGAAGCTGTCCTTCACCTTCCTTGTTTCATCTACTGTGATATATCACAAAGCCGCTCTAATAGCATTTTATACTGAGCCGTTTCATAATAAGTTCAATCACTTAGGGACATATTTAGGAAGACGTGAATGTGACATTTACCAAACATTCACTGCTGGTGAATAAATCACTGTAATTTAAAATATGTGCACCAGGAATATACACCTGCAGTAAAGATTTGGTGGAGGATATGTTCAGCACGCTCCTTAATGTTCTGAAGTCTCGTACACACGGCCGGTTTTCTCGGCAAGAAAACGGCTGGGAGAGCTTTTTGCCGAGAAAACCGGCCGTGTGTATGGTTTCTCGTCGGGAAAACTGCCGGGAATCTCGATGAGAAAAATAGAGAACCTGCTCTCTATTTTCTCGTCGGGATTCTCGTCGGCCTGTTTCCCGACGAGTAAACCGTGCGTGAGTATGCTTACCTGTCTCCAGGTAAACCCAGGCATGCTCGATGAGACTTTGACGCATGCGCAGTAGCTTACAAGGGTAGTGTAGGGTGAAGCAAGATGGCGGCGACGGCATCGAATGTGACGAGCGGTTCTTTTGAATGTGCCGTGTGTACACTCGGCGAGCAAGAAAAGCTTGCCAGGAATCTCGCCGGGAAAACCGTAATTTTTTTTCCCGACGAGATTCCCGCCCGTGTGTATAGGGCTTAAGACTTGGGCAGAATGTGGCTTTCCATGTGTAGGGTATTTTTTTCATACAGTACCTATAGAAAGAGAGAATATATATATATATACAGTTATACAAGGTTTTTTTTCAGTGGGAATGCAGGGAAATGCAGTCCCGGCACCTCCAGCACCTCCAGCAAGGAATATAATGGCAAGGGGTGCTGGGGTGTGCTACAGAGTTTATTGATGATGGCTGCTGGGCAATCTATTGTAGCTGGAGGGGATCTATTTTTTGCAGAGGGGGTATCTATTTTTGCTGGTGGTGAATCTATTGTTGCTGGGGGAGGCTCTTAGGTTGTTGAGGGGGTCAGTTGTTGCTGCTGGGAGAGATCTATTGTTGAGGGAGGGGTCTATTGTTACTGGCTGCTGGAGAATCTATTGATGCTGGCTGTGGGGAGATCTTTTGTTACTGTCGGGGGTCTATTGTTGCTGGGGCAGTACTGGGAAGTGGGTAGGGATGGAACCAAGGAACGGTGCTCAGACGTGGGTAGGGGTTGAGTCAAAGGGGTGACTCGGAAAGGGGGAGTTCCTGCACCTATTCTCTGAGAAAAAAAGCTCTGCACTTATACATACAGATCAAATTTTTATACGTACAGTATATATATATATATATATATATATATATATATATATATAGATTCTATGGCCAGGTGTGTGTTATTCCCTCATTATCCCATTTACAAGGAGCAGATAAAAGGTCCAGAGTTCATTTAAAGTGTGCTATTTGCATTTGGAATCTGTTGCTGTCAACTCTCAATATGAGATCCAAAGAGCTGTCGCTATCAGTGAAGCAAGCCATCATTAGGCTGAAAAAAACAAAACAAGCCCATCAGATAGATAGAAAAAACATTAGGTGTGGCCAAATCAACTGTTTGGAACATCCTTAAAAAGAAAGAATGCACCGGTGAGCTCAGCAACACCAAAAGACCTGGAAGACCACGGAAAACAACTGTGGTGGATGACCGAAGAATTCTTTCCCTAGTGAAGAAAACACCCTTCACAACAGTTGGCCAGATGAAGAACACTCTCCAGGAGGTAGGTGTATGTGTGTCAGATGAAGAACACTCTCCAGGAGGTAGGTGTATGTGTGTCAGATGAAGAACACTCTCCAGGAGGTAGGTGTATGTGTGTCAGATGAAGAACACTCTCCAGGAGGTAGGTGTATGTGTGTCAGATGAAGAACACTCTCTAGGAGGTAGGTGTATGTGTGTCAGATGAAGAACACTCTCCAGGAGGTAGGTGTATGTGTGTCAAAGTCAACAATCAAGAGAAGACTTCACCAGAGTGAATACAGAGGGTTCACCACAAGATGGAAACCATTGGTGAGCCTCAAAAACAGGAAGGCCAGATTAGAGTTTGCCAAACAACATCTAAATAAGCCTTCACAGTTCTGGAACAACATCCTATGGACAGATGAGACCAAGATCAACTTGTACCAGAGTGATGGGAAGAGAAGAGTATGGAGAAGGAAAGGAACTGCTCATGATCCAAAGAATACCACCTCATCAGTGAAGCATGGTGGTGGTAGTGTCATGGCGTGGGCATGTATGGCTGCCAATGAAACTGGTTCTCTTGTATTCATTGATGATGTGACTGCTGACAAAAGCAGCAGGATGAATTCTGAATCAATATTATTATCGGCTCATATTCAGCCAAATGCTTCAGAACTCATTGGACGGCGCTTCACAGTGCAGATGGCCAATGACCTGAAGCATACTGCGAAAGCAACCAAATAATTTTTTAAGGGAAAGAAGTGGAATGTTATGCAATGGCCAAGTCAATCACCTGACCTGAATCCGATTGAGCATGTATTTCACTTGCTGAAGACAAAACTGAAGGGAAAATGCCCCAAGAACAAGCAGGAACTGAAGACGGTTGCAGTAGAGGCCTGGCAGAGCATCACCAGGGATGAAACCCAGCGTCTGGTGATGTCATCGCGTTCCAGACTTCAGGCTGTAATTGACTGCAAAGGATTTGCAACCAAAAATTAAAAAGTGAAAGTTTGATTTATGATTTTTAATCTGTCCCATTACTTTTGGCCCCTTAAAAAGTGGGAGGCACATATACAAACTGTTGTAATTCCTACACCGTTCACCTGATTTGGATGTAAATCCCCTCAAATTAAAGCTGAAAGTCTGCAGTTAAAGTACATCTTGTTTGTTTCATTTTAAATCCATTGTGGTGGTGTATAGAGCCAAAAAGATTAGAATTGTGTCGATGTCCTAATATTTATGGACCTAACTGTATATTACACTATTATAAAGTGTACTTTAAAAAAAAAAAAATACATGAAAATTCTGCAAAATGTACTTACCAGAAATGCCGGTTGCTATGCGGTTGTTCCTAATCTGCCTCTTCCTAGTCCTTCCGCATCCTACTCGCGGTGTCTTCTGGTGAATGGGGCGCGCTGCCTTCTGGGAACTGTGTGTAATCCCAGAGAGCAGCCGCCCATTCACAAAGCGCCGCGCTACTCGCGCATGCGCAGTAGGAAACGGGCAGTGAAGCCGCAAGGCTCCCACTGCCTGTTTCCCTTAGTGAGGATGGCGGCGCCGGGACCTGCTATGATCGAGGGATCGGCCTCGGGGGGGGGGGGGGGGGGCGACATTGCGGGCTACTAGGACAGGTAAGTGTCCTTATTAAAAGTCAGCAGCTACAGTGTTTGTAGCTGCTGACTTTTAAGAAAAAATAAAAATCGCGGGTGGAACCCTCGCTTTAAGGATTATATCTAGGATGTAATAAAAGAGGGCTTTATGGCTCTGAAACTCAGGGATTGTTCATTGATACAATGATTTTCCGCAGGGAGCTAGAAACTCTCTGACTGTCCCATGAACCCTGAGATCTCTGTCAGAAGAACTGACCATCTAAAAAATGAGAAAAGCTGACATCTATGGAGGGAGTATAAAGATGACAGTAATAATAACAGATACAAGTTGGGGATTTTATGCAATAATGTATATACCGTATGTAGGGCTAGTTTAAAGGAAAAAAAAAAAAAAAACTAAGCATCTTTTTAAACAGGGATAAGCTGGTGAAGAAAAAAAAAGGTGAGGAATAAATGAAAAAAGAAGAAAATCTATGTATTCTTCTGTGTGATTGAAAACCCTTTCTTCCCCCCTCTGGCCGAATACACGAATCTTTCAATTGAGGCCTCACAGTCAGAGCCTATTGAAGGAAACTTCCTGTGGATTGACTCACGCTGTAGAGTCACAAGCAATGGGTTGGCCAGCCAAAGTGAAGTGCAGACTATTAATAAAAAATAATTTCCTTATTTTTTCGGAAGTAAACCAACAGGCTTTCTGCTGTATTTCTCCTAGATTATTATTTTTTTTTTATTTTTTTATTTTTTGTAGGTTTTAGATGCAAGGCAGAAAATGCAGATCTATCCCATAATTTGTTCTTATTCCGAAGAAGTAAATCTTGCTTTTAAGTCTGCAAAGGCCCCTCATTACTCCAGGCACTGCTACCCAAAATTCTGCATAAAAGCAGGATTTAAAGCTACTAGTAAATAGGCCTTTTCCTCAAACAGTCAAATAGGGAGGGCAGAGAGGGCCAGGTCAGATCTAGAATGCATTAGGGTGGATGGAGGTAAGTAGAGAGTCTTGGATGGAGTAGGGTGGAAGGATGGTGGACAGAGATAGAGGTAAACCACTTAAGCCGCGGACCATTTTGGCTAGTTAATGACCAGGCCCCTTTTTGCGATTCGGCGCTGCGTCGCTTTAACTGACAATTGCGCGGTCGTGCGACATGGCTCCGAAACAAAATTGGCGTTCTTTTTTTCCCACAAATAGAGATTTCTTTTGGTGTTATTTGATCACCTTTGCATTTATTTATTTTTTGCGCTATAAACAAAAATAGAGCGACAATTTTGAAAAAAATTCAATATTTTTTACTTTTTGCTATAATAAATATCCCCCAAAAAATTTATATTAAAAAAAAAAAATTTCCTCAGTTTAGGCCGATACGTATTCTTCTACATATTTATGGTAAAAAAAAATCGCAATAAGCGTTTATTGATCAGTTTGCGCAAAAGTTATAGCGTTTACAAAATAGGGGATAGTTATATGGCATTTTTATTAATATTTTTTTTTTTTTACTAGTAATGGCGGCGATCAGCGATTTTTTTTCGTGACTGCGACATTATGGCGGACACATCGGACACTTTTGACACATTTTTGGGACCATTGTCATTTTTACAGCGATCAGTGCTATAAAAATGCACTGCTTACTGTAAAAACGAAACACTGGCAGTGAAGGGTTAACCACTAGGGGCGCTGAAGGGGTTAAGTGTGCCTAAGGGAGTGATTACTACTGTTAGGGGGCGTGGCTACGAGTGACACGTCACCGATCTCCGCTCTGATTACACAGAGCGGAGATCGGTGACAGTGTCAGTAGGCGAGCGGGGAGATGTTGTGTTTACACTAACATCTCCCCACTCCTTGCCTCCGTGAGACGATCACGGGGATACTCGCGGCGATCGAGTCCGCAGGACCTGCGACCCGACTCACGGGGAAGGTAGCAGGGTCGCGAGTGCGACCCCCACGTCGGGCAGTTAAAGGCGACATCAACGTACCATTCTGCCAACGTATATCTACTGGAGGGGGTCCTTAAGTGGTTGAGTGATATGTACATCAGACTTAAAGTGGAGTTCCATCCTAAAAAAAAAAAAAAAAAAATACACGAAAATCCTGCTAAAAAATAGAAAAAAATGAATTGAAAAAAAAAAAAATTTGTACTTACCAGAAATGCCGGTTGCTATGCGGATGTTCCTAATCTGCCTCTTCCTAGTCCTCGGCAGGTCTTCTTCCTCTTCCTACTCGTGGTGTCTTCTGGTGAATGGGGCGCGCTGCCTTCTGGGAACTGTGTGTATCCCAGAGAGCAGCCGCCCCGCATTAGGCCGTGCACCTCAAAGCTCCAACACATAAGCATGTATGACATATGTACCGGCCTCTTCCCCACTATCCATCCTAAAACAATGGGGGGGGGGGGGGGCAAGGGGGACCCGGGCAGCAGAAAGAAGATAAACAGGGACAGGAGGGGTGGTGGCGGTGGCATATATTGGTACCCGATCCCCCTGTATTTTTCTCCTGTAGCAGCTGAATGTTAGGGAGAGTGAGCGGAGGAGAAGCCTACTTTCAGCTGCTGCAGGAGGAAAATACTGATTGGTTCCACTATATCCCAGCCCTGCTGCTCTTCTTGTCCAGATTCTGGGGGCCAGCAAGGAAAGATTGCGGTTTACCTGTCACCTGCCCATGATCGGCAGGTAGATCACGATTGACGGGTTGACAACCTCAGGATTAGGGTGTGCCCAGGCACACCTGGCACACCCCTTGCGCACGTCTATGCTGCTGTCCCCCAGACATGGACATCCATTTCTAGTAATGATTAACGTATATACTCAAGTATAAGCCGAGTTTTTCAGCACATTTTTTTGTGCTGAAAATGCCCCCCTCGGCTTATACTCGAGTCACCTTTTTGCGCCTGATCTCCCAGACTTTGGGGACCCGGTACCGGCCTGCCATAGGTCCCCTGGACCCCAACCTTGGCACACATGTAGCTCCACTCTTCCGCTAAAGGTGTGCGAAGTTTATTGTCCATGAGACCTACGGCCGGGAAACACAGATTTTTCAAATCCGGGCACCCTTTCTATAGACTCCCATGTTAAATGGTCATTTCTCCAGTGAATTTGGGGACTGGGTACTGGCCGGTCGTAGGTCCCCTGGACCTGGACCTTGGCACACATGTAGCCCCATTTCTCCTCTACAAGTGTGCAAAGTTTGTTGTCTGTGGGGCCTACGGCCGGGGAGCACAGATTTTTCAAATCCGGGCACCCCTTTCATAGTCTCCCATGTTAAACGTCAGTCTAGTCATGGGCACAGTGAGGCATGGACACAGTGAGGTATGGACACAGTGAGGCATGGGCACAGTGAGGCATGGACACAGTGAGGCATGGGCACAGTGAGGCATGTACACAGTGAGGCATGGACACAGTGAGGCATGGACACAGTGAGGCATGGACACAGTGAGGCATGGGCACAGTGAGGCATGGGCACAGTGAGGCATGGACACAGTGAGGCATGGGCACAGTGAGGCATGTACATGGATACAGTGAGGCATGGACACAGTGAGGCATGGGCACAGTGAGGCATGGGCACAGTGAGGCATGGACACAGTGAGGCATGGGCACAGTGAGGCATGGGCACAGTGAGGCATGGACACAGTGAGGCATGGGCACAGTGAGGCATGCACATGGATACAGTGAGGCATGGACACAGTGAGGCATGGGCACAGTGAGGCATGGGCACAGTGAGGCATGCACATGGACACAGTGAGGCATGGACACAGTGAGGCATGGGCACAGTGAGGCATGCACATGGACACAGTGAGGCAAAGTGAGGCACAGTGAGGCATGCAGATGGACACCCTAGGCTTATACTTGAGTCAATAAGTTTTCCCAGTTTTTTTGTGTTAAAATTAGGTGCCTCGGCTTATATTCGGGTCGGCTTATACTCGAGTATAGACGGTATTTACTTTTATTATTTTTTTTCGTCCACCTCGACTCATATTTTGAGTTTCCTGATCTATATGCAGCGAAAGTTTGTGCGCCTATGTATACAGGCCCATTAAAAACAATGATCTGCATTTAGATGAGTTAAAAAACGGCTTATACTCGAGTATATACGGTAAGTCCAAATATGGCCAAGTGGCTATATTAGGTCAATGATGTCACCAACATCCCTTACGTTATGTGCGGCTACAGGGCAGAGATGTTTCGGCCGCTGGCATGCTTTCATATGATAGCTTCCTGCAAGTTTTGGACAAACTGTAAACCTATTGGACCTCATCATTTATTGGTTTCCAAGGCAGACAACTATTCATGAGGCTCCAAACGTGTTCCTAATGCGTCATATCCTGATGGTTTCCACTTTTGGAAATAAAAGTGTTACTTTGCCAGAAATAAAATAGCGTGGAAGCGTGATTTACTTAACTTATTTTTTTTTTTCTCTGTAACAAAACGAACTTCATGGGGGGCCCATTTTCCGCGGCCCGACTAACGACTTTCAACCTGGTAACAATGCAAATTACACGGGCGTCTACCTCTTCCAGCCCATCGAAAAAAGCAGTTAGAATGCGCGGAACGCTCACTTTGCAGTTATCAAGCGTAACCAACGCTAATCGTCCAGCAACCTAAACACACAAAAGAGACTGTGTAGGCTGCCGTGAAAAGGCAACTTATACATATTCCAGAAATTCTTAAAATGTTTGTGTATTGTTGTTTGTCGAAAAATCTTCACTGTGAAACTGTGTTTTACTCTCCTAATTGCTCCGAGTCCGGCGCTGTATTATACCGTTTGAGGAAAAGTGACGTTTTTCTACGGCGGCAGGAAAATTGCTGAACCGTAACATGTAATAACTGATAAAGTGGTTTAAAATAAGCGGGTATAGGAAAACAGGTGCGGGGTTCTGCTAAAGCGATCTGCGCCAACTGAGACTCTAAAACACTCTTATTCAAAGGACTTCAAACGGTCTGCAATTTGTTAAGTGAGATTCCCTGATGGACGGGCTTTATATGCAAATATATGCTTTTAAAAAAAAAAATCAAGCTGAGTTTCTAAGGATTTTGTTAAAAGCCGAAAAAACATCCCAAGTAGTTAATGGGAAGAAAAGGGAAAAAAACTAAAACTTTTGCATGTATATTGTAACTGCTATGCGCCACGGGGGAATCAAAAGCCAATTTTTTTTTTTTTAGGTTTTTGAATAGAGTCATTTTTGTTGGGGAGATTCCTCCTCTTTATTTGTCCTGAAGGCTATTGTTACCAGGCTTTAAAGTTGGGGACGTCATCGACTACGACGAGCCGGCGCTCCTCACATTCGCCACCATCTTGCTACACCCTACACTACCCTTGTATGCTACCGCGCATGCGTAAAAGTCTCATTGAGCATGAGTGGGTTTACCTGGGACAGGTAAGCACAGGGCTTTTTTTCAGCAGGAACGCGGGGGAACGCAGTTCCGCCACCTCCAGCTCTGAATGTATGTAATGGCAAGGGGTGCTGGGGTGTACTGGAGGGTCTATTAATGCTGACTGCTGGGGGATCTATTGTTGCTGGAGGGGATCTATTTTTACAGGGGGAGGGTCTATCGTTGCTGGGGAGGTCAGTTGTCGCTGGTAGGGGATCTATTGTTGCTGGAGGGGATCTATTTTTACAGGGGGAGGATCTATTGTTGCTGGGGAGGTCAGTTGTCGCTGGTAGGGGATCTATTGTTGCTGGGGGCTCTTATGCTACTGGGAGACAATCGTTGCTGGGAGACAACAACTGTTGAGGGAGGGGTCTATTGTTGCTAGCTGTTCAGAGTCTATTGTTGCTGGCTCCAGGGGATCTATTTTACTTCCTATATTATACAAATTACTTAGCACCACAAATTGATACTTGGTTCTGTATCCATTACTGAGAGGTGTGTAGGGGGTGGAACCAAGGAATGGTGCTTAGAGGTGGGTAGGGGGTGGAACCAAGGAACGGTGCTCGGAGGTGGGTAGGGAGTGGAACCAAGGAACGGTGCTCGGAGGTGGGTAGGGAGTGGAACCAAGGAATGGTGCTTAGAGGTGGGTAGGGGGTGGAACCAAGGAACGGTGCTTAGAGGTGGGTAGGGGGTGGAACCAAGGAACGGTGCTCGGAGGTGGGTAGGGAGTGGAACCAAGGAACGGTGCTCGGAGGTGGGTAGGGAGTGGAACCAAGGAATGGTGCTCGGAGGTGGGTAGGGAGTGGAACCAAGGAACGGTGCTCGGAGGTGGGTAGGGAGTGGAACCAAGGAATGGTGCTTAGAGGTGGGTAGGGGGTGGAACCAAGGAACGGTGCTCGGAGGTGGGTAGGGAGTGGAACCAAGGAACGGTGCTCGGAGGTGGGTAGGGAGTGGAACCAAGGAATGGTGCTTAGAGGTGGGTAGGGGGTGGAACCAAGGAACGGTGCTCGGAGGTGGGTAGGGAGTGGAACCAAGGAACGGTGCTCGGAGGTGGGTAGGGAGTGGAACCAAGGAATGGTGCTTAGAGGTGGGTAGGGGGTGGAACCAAGGAATGGTGCTCGGAAGTGTGTAGGGAGTGGAACCAAAGAATGGTGCTCAGAGGTAGGTAGGGGGTGGAACCAACGAATGGTGCTCGGAGGTGGGTAGGGGGTGGACACAACAGGTGACTCAGAAGTAGGGAGTTCCTGCACCTATTCTCTGAGAAAAAAAGCCCTGGGTAAGCATACTCACGAACGGTTTTCTCGGCAGGAAACACTCTGCCGAGAATCCCGACGAGAAAAATAGAGTGCAGGTTCTCCATTTTTCTCATCGAGATTCCCGGGAGTTTTCCTGCCGAGAAACCATACACACGAACGGTTTTCTCGGCAAAAAGCTCTCCCAGCTGTTTTCTTGCAGAGAAAACCAGTCGTGTGTACGAGGCTTCAGAGTACAAAAGTTGGCACTGGAGATTCAGACACCTGCTCTGTATAGAGTCGATGGAGGAATCCATCAGTGTATGGCCAACTTAAGAGGACTCTGAGAAGTCAAACATTGTTCCTTGGGGGTGTGTCTTACTTAGGAGGGTTCTACATTCTAAGAGTGGTCAGCCAACAGCAACTGTTACAACACTTCCAGAATAGATTTCCCTTATGGACATATCTTACCTCCGTGTTTTGTCTACAGCATATAAAGTGAAGGTAAGTGTTCCCAATGGGTCACGGAGAAAAAAAAAAACTGAACGCCTCTGCGGGGAGAGATAGTCTTTCTGAAAGATCTATATTTGACACTTCTGGAAGAGTACATTGCATCCTCAGCTCATTCTCACATGCTTTTTTAGAGATAGGTTGACAGGCACCTGAGATGCGATCTGTTGCCTACTCACTGCCTGTTTTAAGCCTGAAAAGGCTGAACCATCACACTGCAACTGTGTGCAATGGAGGATGGTTGTGGCGTGGCACCATTAACTTTAACCACTTCAGCCCCGGAACATTTGGCTGCCCAAAGACCAGAGCACTTTTTGCGATTCGGCACTGCGTCGCTTTAACTGACGTGGCTCCCAAACAAAATTGACGTCCTTTTTTTTGCCACAAATAGAGCTTTCTTTTGGTGGTATTTGATCACCTCTGCGGTTTTTATTTTTTGCGCTATAAACAAAAAAAGACAGAAAATTTTGAAAAAAAACACAATATTTTTTTACTTTTTGCTATAATAATATCCCCAAAAAACATATATAAAAAAAAGATTTTTTTCCTCAGTTTAGGCCGATACGTATTCTTCTACATATTTTTGGTAAAAAAAAACTTGGTTGGTTTTTCGCAAAATTTATAGCGTCTACAAAATAGGGGATAGTTGGCATTTTTATTAATATATTTTTTTTTTTACTAGTAATGGCGGCGATCAGCGATTTTTATCGTGACTGCGACACTATGGCGGACACATCGGACACTTTTGACACCATTTTTGGACCATTGTCATTTATACAGCGATCAGTGCTATAAAAATGCACTGATTGCTGTAAAAATGGCACTGGCAGTGAAGGGGTTAACCAGTAGGGGGGCACTGAAGGGGTTAAGTGTGTCCTAGGGATGTGTTCTAACTGTAGGGGGGATGGGCTACGTGTGACACGACACTGATCACTGCTCCCGATCACAGGGAGCTGTGATCGGTATCCTGTCACTAGGCAGAACGGGGAAATGCTTGTTTACATCAGCATTTCCCCTTTCTTCCTCTCCGTGAGACGATCGTGGGACTCCCGGCGGACATCGAGTCCGCGGGACCCGCGGTCACACTCACGGAGCTCGCGGCGGGCGCCCACAATGCCGCGTCTTAATGGGTAGTTAACAAGTAGTTAATGAGCCATATTCAGTGGCAGGACTGCTGGCCGAATGTGGCAGGGGGTTTAATTTCTGCCCCCGAGAGGCTGCATATCTTTGTTTAGGTGAGTGGGTGTTAAAACCACAGCTCAGCCACTCAGTTTTATCGGGACACAATTCCTCCCAATGACAGAACACAATTTCTCCTACTACCATCAATGATGGGGCATAATTCCTCTCACTACCATCAATGATGGGGCATAATTCCTCTCAATGATGCCAACAATGAGGCCCAATGACACCAGTGATGGGACACAATTCCTCCCACTACCATCAATGATGGGGCACAATTCCTCTCACTACCATCAATGACGGGCCATAATTCCTCTCAATGATGCCAACAATGTGGCCCAATGACACCAGTGATGGGACACAATTCCTCCCACTACCATCAATGATGGGGCACAATTCCTCTCAATGATGCCAACAATGAGGCCCAATGACACCAGTGATGGGACACAATTTCTCCCACAACCATCAATGATGGGGCACAATTCCTCTCAATGATGCCAACAATGAGGCCCAATGACACCAGTGATGGGACACAATTTCTCCCACAACCATCAATGATGGGGCACAATTCCTCTCAATGATGCCAACAATGAGGCCCAATGACACCAGTGATGGGACACAATTCCTCCCACTACCATCAATGATGGGGCACAATTCCTCTCAATGATGCCAACAATGTGGCCCAATGACACCAGTGATGGGACACAATTCCTCCCACTACCATCAATGATGGGGCACAATTCCTCTGAATGATGCCAACAATGAGGCCCAATGACACCAGTGATGGGACACAATTCCTCCCACTACCATCAATGATGGGGCACAATTCCTCTCAATGATGCCAACAATGAGGCCCAATGACACCAGTGATGGGACACAATTTCTCCCACAACCATCAATGATGGGGCACAATTCCTCTCAATGATGCCAACAATGAGGCCCAATGACACCAGTGATGGGACACAATTTCTCCCACAACCATCAATGATGGGGCACAATTCCTCTCAATGATGCCAACAATGAGGCCCAATGACACCAGTGATGGGACACAATTCCTCCCACTACCATCAATGATGGGGCACAATTCCTCTCAATGATGCCAACAATGTGGCCCAATGACACCAGTGATGGGACACAATTCCTCCCACTACCATCAATGATGGGGCACAATTCCTCTCAATGATGCCAACAATGAGGCCCAATGACACCAATGATGGGGCCCAATTCCTTCCACTACCATCAATGATGGGGCACAATTCCTCTCAATGATACAAACAATGAGGCCCAATGTCACCAATGACGGGGCCCAATTCCTTCCACTACCATCAATGATGGGGCACAATTCCTCTCAATGATGCCAACAATGTGGCCCAATGACACCAGTGATGGGACACAATTCCTCCCACTACCATCAATGATGGGGCACAATTCCTCTCAATGATGCCAACAATGAGGCCCAATGACACCAGTGATGGGACACAATTCCTCCCACTACCATCAATGATGGGGCACAATTCCTCTCAATGATGCCAACAATGAGGCCCAATGACACCAATGATGGGGCCCAATTCCTTCCACTACCATCAATGATGGGGCACAATTCCTCTCAATGATGCAAACAATGAGGCCCAATGTCACCAATGACGGGGCATAATTCCTCCCAATGATGCCAACAATGTGGCCCAATGACACCAGTGATGGGACACAATTCCTCCCACTACCATCAATGATGGGACACAATTCCTCCTGTTGACACCAATGATTTTTTTTTCCACTGCAGTCGGGACCTTTTCTACTTCCACTGGCCACAGTCTGGCCCCCCTAAAGTCTGAAGGACAGTAAACTGGCCCTTTGTTTAGAAAGTTTGGAGACCCCTGGTCTAGAGCAAAGATGGGAAGCGAGTGTATGTAGACAGGAAGAGGCTGCTGGGGGCTGGAAGAGATCAGCAGCCACTGAGATGTAAAAAAGCATAAAAAAAAGGGCAAAATCAGTATTTATTTTATGAAAGCAAAAAAAAAAAAAAAGGTACTGGTTTATAATACACAGTGCTTTAGCAAACTAAATATCGTTTAGGTAGATGAGGTCTGACAGTCTATCGCTTTATGGAAGAGAGAAACATGGGCCCGTGCCAATGAATTAATGAGGCCCCACACCCAAAGCACCCCTTCCCAAATGGCAGCGACAATACCCGCTCGCAGAGTCGTGTCGATCTCAGGCAAACAGGAAACAGCGTGGACAATATTCCATATCACAGAATGAAAAGCTGCATATGGTACTCAGCAATAACAGCTGAGCTCTTAAAAAAAAAAAAAAAAAAACACCCCGCTGCTTTGCATTTAACTAAACCTGATAGCAAGCAAAACCATGAGCAGCTCCGCCATTGAAAATATTGTTTTTTACTACGAAATCCTGTTTATTACCATCTGAAATCACAGGCTGCCAATCCAAGCACTCGATGTGATAACACCGTGCTTAAAAAAAAAAAAAGATATATATATATATAAAAATATATATTTTTTCTTTTCTTCTTTTTTTTTTTTTTTTACGCGAACAAGCCGTGATGTGTTTACAATAATAACATGTTTATGGAATAATATATTCCATGCATTTAGAAATGAGATTATAGTGTATGTAAGTATACAAAAGGCCGGGATAAAAAATACAGGCGGTAGATTTTCACTGTCTTCGCTCTGGGATATCTTATATGAAGCGAGAGGGGTGGGAAAAAAAGAAAAAAGTAAATAAATAAAAATAAATAAAAGTAAATAAAAATAAAATGAAGCAGGACTTTGTAGCTTATTAACTTTTTAATGTGTAGGAAGATTTATGTTCTTTGGATAACACATAATAATAATTGACCTTGGATGCCACGTCAGGCTTTTGTTTTTTGTTTTTTTAACCAATTTGGAATTCAGGCTTTTGTCTTTTTTTTTTTTTTCTAACCAATCTAAATGCAGCCTATTGTTTTTAACGGGCCTCTCTGTATACACAGGCGCGCAAACTTGTGCTGGATATAGACCAGCAAAAATAAAATATGAGTCGAGGTGGATGAAAAAATAAATAAATAAATAAAAGGAAGCAGGACTTCCTATTAATAATTGACATTGGATGCCTAAAAACACCCGATTTTTTGGTATTCAGGCTTTTTTTTTTTTAACTCATCTAAATGCAGCTCATTGTTTTTAATGGGCCTGTATACATAGGCGCACAAACTTTCGCTGCATATAGATCAGTAAACTCAAAATATGAGTCGAGGTGGACGAAAAAAATAAATAAAAGTAAATACCGTATATACTCGAGTATAAGTTGACCCGAATATAAGCCGAGGCACCTAATTTTACCACAAAAAACAGAGAAAACGTATTGACTCGAGTATAAGCCTAGGGTGTCCATCTGCACTATTTGCACTATTTTTAGCGCCGCTATACCGTAGTTTTTTTCTGCGATAGTCAGCCGCTAGCGGTGCGGCCGAAAAATTGTCAATACCGCCCGGGCGGTATAGCCGCGGTGTCCCATTGATTTCAATGGGAAGGAGCGGTAAAGGAGGGGTATACACACCGCTCCTTCACCGCTCCAAAGATGCGGCTTGCAGGAGATTTTTTTTCCTCCCGCCAGGCGCCAGCGCATCGCCTCAGTGTGAAAGCCCTCGGGCTTTCACATTGAGAATGCTGGGGCAGGATTATTTCAGGCGTTATTTATGCGCTATTTTTAGCGCTAAAACGCCTGAAATACGCCTCAGTGTGAAAGTGGCCTAAATGTAAATTAGTTGCATTTTTTTTGCATACAAGTTGAACTAACCCTAATCTCACATAGGCTTCAACATAATATTGTTATTTTTTTTTTAAGTTGTTATCTATATATTTTTTTTATTTGTTTCTAGACGCTTCCTACGATATGGGTGACAACTCTCTCAATTGTGCTTCTGTGTTGTCACCCTATCACATGCAGCGCTGGTGGAGGCTACCTGCACATTGAACAGGCATGGCCTGCTGGTGTCACCGCCTGGAAGCTGATCCAGAGAAAGGGCCAGAGGACGGGCAAAACAAAAGACCAGGCAGCCTTGTTCACCATGCTTGCAGTGCACTCTCAGCACAGAAACATCAGTTGCCCATGGACGCATGCCGGTCCTCTTCCTTTCTGTTAATAGAAACTGGCTGGGTGGGAAGGGGTTAAACAGCAGCGCCAATTATTTTAGTTTTTTGCCCCAATGATCGCTCAGCAGTGTCTACACTGTATCATTACACTCTGAAACCCCAATATGTCACTCATCAGCCATCATGCCGGTCCTCTTTCTTCAATACCCCAAGAACAAGATGACAGATAGGGACTTTTGGCTTTACTCTGATGTTCCTGATGTGCCTACCTGTCCCAGGTTGGTGACTCAAAGTAATAAGGCCAGAGGACGGGCATAATAGAATACCAGGCAGCCATGTTCACCATGCTTGGAACGCACTCTCAGCACAGAAACCTCAGTTGTCCATTGACACATGCCGGTCCTTTTCATTTCTCTTTATAAGAACTGGCTGGGCAGGAAGGGGTTAAACAGCAGCATCAATTTTTTTTTGCTTCATTGATCGCTCAGCAGTGTCTACACTGTATCATTCCACTCTACTTTGCCCAGATTTGTCATTCATCAGCCACCATGCCGGTCCTCTTCCTTCAATACCCAAAGCCCATAACAATTAGGCAGATGGGGACTTCTGGCTTTACTCAGATGTTCCTGATCTGCCTACAGGTCCCAGGTTGGTGACTCAAAGTACCAAGGCCAGAGGACGGGCATAACAGAAGACCAGGCAGCCTTGTTCACCACCATGCTTGGAGCACACTCTCAGCACAGAAACCTCAGTCGCCCATGGACTTATGCCAGTCCTCTTCCTTCCTGTTACTAGGAACTGGCTGGAAAGGGGTTAAAAAGCAGCGCCAATTTTTTTTTCTTCTCCACATTGATCGCTCAGCAGCGTCTACACTGTATCATTCCACTCTAAAACCCCCGATCTGGCATTAGAAAAACGTTTTGCTTTTAAGTCAGGCGACACATTGCGAGTCACATGACCTCCCACGCCTGACCCCCCCCCCCCCATCCTCTCCGTCAAAACTGCCTACCGTACCAAGGCCCCGTTGCAAAGTTTTTGGCTCTCACAACAAGGAGCAGCTGGGCCAAGCTACCAGGGAATGATAATGACCTCAGAAATCTGCTGTTAGCTCTACAACAATAGGGTGTTCAGTCTAGTGGAAAATTGCGTTCATCAGCTAGCTCTGCTCAGTTACTAATTGACATTGCCAAATATTTTAAGAACAATTGGAATGCACAAGAAAAAAAATGAAGATCTTAATCCTCCAGTTTAATTTTTTTTTTTTTTTTTTATAATTTTTTTTTTTCTAGTCTGCTCGGGAGTCTATTATCCAACCCCAACTGAAGCTGCCATTTAAAGCTGAACTCCGGACTTCGCTTCGGTCTTGCACAGTTGTACAGTCTCCTGTCCTGTACTGAAATGGCTTAAGCCTTGTACACACGACCGGTGTCTTGCCAAAAAAGTTCCCCCGGCGGATAAGGACCCCCCCCCCCCCCCGTACTGCGCAGGCGTGAACTGAGCCTCCGAAAATAGTAGAACATGTAGAGCTGAGAGTCAGCTCTAGACGGCGCCTACCCACACCAAATTGTACTGCCGAGGCAGTGGTACTACACTTCTGACATCCAGGCTCATTCCTTACCATCCCCGTGGACATGGAGATGTTAAAAAAAAAGAGCCAGGAGGCCGAGCGAGCGAAGCGAGGTCCACGTCGCCCTGGACCTGTTGCAATAACTATTTCATTGCGCAGGCGCCGTCTAGAGCTGACTCTCAGCTCTACATGTTCGGCTATTTTCGGAGCTCAGTTCACGCCTGCGCAGTAAAGGGGGGTCCTTATCCACCTGGGGGAAGTTATTTGGCAGAACACCGGTTTTCCCGGCAGGAAAACTGCCAGGAGAGCTTTTGGCCGGGAATCCCAGCTTGCTTGTATGCTCCCTAGCAGTTCCCAACAGGAAAACTGCTCGGGAAAAATAGAGAACCTGCTCTCTATTTTCCCGTCGGGATTCCCGGCGGACTATTTCCTGCCAAGAAAACCGGTCGTCTGTATGTTTACCTGAAGGGGGAAATAAACCGCGCATGCTCGATAACACTTCGACGCATGCGTGGTAGCATTCAACATTATTTAGCCGGCTCGTCGTAGTCTTTGACGTCACCGCGTTCTTGCCATTCAAAAGAACGGCGGGTCTTTTGTGTGGCCATGTGTGTACACGGCTTTTCCACGCAAGCTTGCCAGGAATCCCTTCAGGAAAACCGATGGTATTTAAACAGACGGGATTCCCGGACGTGTGTACAGGACTTCACTCTGATTTCACTGCACACTGTGAGCTCCTCACAATGTGCGTTAAAAGCTGCGGCAAGTAAGATAGAGCCCCGCCTCATTTCCTGGCTGGAGGAGGAGCGGCATCATCTAGCGCTTTCCTCTTATTTCATTCATTGTATTTCAATCGTGGAGACTCAGCATCATATGTGGGCATTACCTAGGGCGGTCTGTATGTACAGTGCCATGAAAAAGTATTCATACCCCTTGAAATTTTCCACATTTTGTCATGTTACAACCAAAAACGTAAATGTATTTTATTGGGATATTATGTGATAGACCAACACAAAGTGACACATAATTGTGAAGTGGAAGGAAACTGATAAATGTTTTTAATTTTTTTTTACAGATAAATATCTGAAAAGTGTGGGGGGCATTTGTATTCCCCCCCTTTACTCTGATACCCCCAACTAAAATCTAGTGGAACCAATTGCCTTCAGAAGTCACCTAATTAGTAAATAGAGTCCACCTGTGTGTAATTTAATCTCAGTATAAATACAGCTGTTCTGTGAAGCCCTCAGAGGCTTGTTAGAGAAACTTAGTGAACAAACAGCATCATGAAGGACAAGGAACACACCAGACAGGTCAGGGATAAAGTTGTGGAGAAGTTTAAAGTAGGGTTATGCCGCGTACACGCGATCATTTTTCCCGTTGAGAAAAATATATTTTTTTCCTTTGGATTAGAAAAACGATCGTCTGTGGGCTTTTTGTCGTTTTTCTCAACGGGAAAAACAGCATTAATCACGACGAGAAAAATTAGAACATGCTCTAATTTTTCTCGTCGTGATTCCCGTCGTTTTTTTCCGCTGCAGTTTTCCCCAAAAAAAAATGTCATTTAAAACGGCCGTGTGTGGGGGGAACAAGCTGTTCCTCATTTTTCACGTCGATTTTCTCCGTGTTTTCACCGTCGAAAAAATCGATTGTGTGTACGCGGCATTAGGTTATAAAAACATATCACAAGCTTTGAACATCTCACAGAGCTCTGTTCAATCCATCATCGGAAAATGGAAAGAGTATGGCACAACTGCAAACCTACCAAGACATGGCCGTCCACCTAAACTGACCGGGCCGGGCAAGGAGAGCATTCATCAGAGAAGCAGCCAAGAGGCCCATGGTAACTCTGGAGGAGCTGCAGAGATCCACAGCTCAGGTGGGAGAATCTGTCCACAGGACAACTATTAGTCGTGCTTCTCCACAAATCTGCCCTTTATGGAAGAGTGACAAGAAGAAAGACATTGTTGAAAGAAAGCCATAAGAAGTCCTGTTTGCAATTTGTGAGAAGCCATGTGGGGGACACAGCAAACATGTGGGGGACACAGCAAACATGTGAAAGAAGATGCTCTGGTCAGATGAGACCAAAATTTAACTTTTTGGCCTAAAAGCAAAACGCTATTTGTGGCGAAAACTAACACTGCACATCACCCTGAACACACCATCCCCACCGTGAAACATGGTGGTGGCAGCATCATGTTGTGGGGATTCTTTTCTTCAGCAGGGACAGGGAAGCTGGTCAGAGTTGATGGGAAGATGGATGGAGCCAAATACAGGGCAATCTTAGAAGAAAATCTGTTATGCCTCGTACACACGATTACACAGTATGGCTCTTCTGCTTGATTCTGAGCATACGTGGGTTTTTTTTCGCATCGTAATTGCATACAGACGATCGCGGTTCCTGATAGGAATTTTTCCTGTCACGAAAATTGAGATCCTGCTTTCAATCTTTTCTTGGCCGGAATTCTCACAGAAAAAGTGCGATGGAGCATACACACGGTCAGAATTTGCGACAAAAAGCTCACATCGCACTTTTCTCTTCGGGAATCGCGATCGTGTGCACGCGGCATTAGAGTCTGTAAAAGACTTGAGACTGGGGCGGAGGTTCACCTTCCAGCAGGACAACGACCCGAAACACACAGCCAGAGCCTCAATGGAATGGTTTGGATCGAAGCATATTCATGTGTTAGAATGGACCAGTCACAGTCCAGACCTAAATCACATTGAGAATCTGTGAAAAGACTTGAAAATTGCTGTTCACAGACGCTCTCCATCCAATCTGACAGAGCTTGAGATATTTTGCAAAGAAAAATGGGCAAAAATGTCCCTCTCTAGATGTGCAAAGCTGGTAGAGACATCCCCAAAAAGACTTGCAGCTGTAATTGCAGAAAAAAAAAGGTTGGTTCTACAAAGTATTGACTCCGGGGGGCGCTATTCAAATGCCCCCCACACTTTTCACATATTTCCGCACACGGAAAACGATGGACACAGCGTGATCGCGCCGGTCCTGAGGAGCTGCGGGCAGTATTTTCTAGGCGAGGCCGTGGCTTCGGCCTAGTCCGCGACCGCAGGCCTCGCGGCCTTTTCCCGGGATCGCGGACGGCTGACTGACTTCTCCCCTGCTCACGGTCACACCCCGGAGAGGCTAGGGACACAGGAGGTCGTTTGGGAGGGTCTCTGCACCCGCAATAGGAGGATTCTTAGCGCCGGTATTGAAGCTCAGACTAGACATGTGCACTGCCAAAAATTTTTTTTTTTTTCGTTTTCGTTTCATTTGTTTTTTTGCTTTTTCGGAAATTCGAAAAAAAAAAATTTGGGGTTTTATTTGTTTATTTTGCTTTTTTCGGAAATTCAGAAATTCGAAAATCCGCAAATTCGCAAATTCAACTTTCCAAATTTCAAATTTTCAAATTTTAGATTTTCGAATTTTAGATTTTCAAATTTTGCAATCTTGAATTTTCGAATTTTCGAATTTTCGAATTTTCAAATTTTCTAATTTTCTAATTTTCGAAATTCGGAATTTTGAAAATCCGAATTTCCGAAATTTGGAAATTAGAAATTTTGAAATTTCGGAAATTTGAAATTTCGGAAATCCGAAAATTCGGAAATCCGAAAATTCGGAAATTGAAAAATTCGGAAATTTCAGAATTAACTAAACGAATTGCACATGTCTAGCTCAGACACACACGTCCATTCCGGACATGCCCCCTGCTACGGAAACCCTGAAGGGAAAAAAAAAATAGATTTTCTGAAAATCTAAATCAACTTGACCTAACAACTCGATTTTTAAACCGAATCAATTTTTTTCCCAGCCCTAGTAGCTGCACGTATCAAGGGGATAGGGATGCTCGGGACATCATTGACCTAATATGGCCATATTAGGTCAATGATGTTACGAGCATCCCCTTTGTTTATATGCAGGTGGGGGAGTGGAGGATCCCCCACGTGCGGTTCATTGGGCCAGCAATTTGGAGTGGAGACAACTCAGAGCAAACCCAAGCTTACCCTTGGTCACCACCACAGCCTTTGGAGGTTGGGGAAGAAGTAGGACCGTTGGCTCAGTGAGCTGTGAGCGAAAGATTCCCCAACCTGTAGCTGCACATAAAAAAGGAGTAGGGATGCTCATGACATCATTGACCTAATATGGCCTCATGGCCATATTAGGACAAGGTCAAGGATCTTATAGGGCCATGTGACCATATTAGGTGAATGATGTCACAAGCATCCGTTTTGTATACATGCAGGTGTGGGATGGAGGATCCTCCACCTGTGGCTCATTGGGCCACTAATTCAAAGAAAATCCAAGCTCATCCCTGGCCACCACCCCAAACCTTTGGAGCTTGGAGGAGAAGATGGGATCTAGTGGTCACAAGTTTCTAAAAAAACATTTTGGGAAGTTTGTAGGTTGGCTATTATGGTTTTTCAAGCTAAGACTTTACCAGGGGTAGGCAACCTGGGGTCCTCCAGCTGCTGCAGATCTACAAGTCCCATCATTCCTCTGGGAGTAATTGTAACTGCCAGCCTTGCAATGCCTCGTGGGAAATGTAGTTCCACAACAACTGGAGGGCTAGTGGTTGCCTACCCCTGCTTTACACCTACTTAGATGCATCTACTCCAAAGACCCATAACACTTTAATTTTAGTCATGACCCTATCTACTGGTTCTCAGTCTAGTTACATATAAATAAGTGTCTGTCACATGATCGCATCCCCGTTTGCTCAGTGAGCTGTGGGCGAGAGATTCCCCAACCTGTAGCTGCAGGTAACAAAGGGATGCTCCAGACATCATTGACCTAATATGGCCTCATGGCCATATTAGGACAAGGTCATGGACCTAATAGGGCCATGTGGCCCTATTAGGTCCATGATGTCATGAGCATCCCCTTTGTATACATGGAGGTGTGGCATGGAGGATCCCCCAACTATGGCTCAATGGACCAGCATTTCAGAGAAGACCCAGCTCAGAGCAAACCCAAGCTTATCCCTGGTCACTGCCCCCAGCCTATGGAGCTTGGAGAAGAGGAAGGAACCTAGTGGTCACAAGATCCTAAAAACAAGGCACGCTTTGGAGAGTTTGTAGGTTTGCTATTATGCTTTTTCAAGATAAGACTTTACCCGTACTTTAAGTCACCACCTGCTTAGATGCATCTACTCCAAAGGGCCCATAACACTTTAATTTTGGTCATGACCCTCCCCTACTGGTTCCCAATCTAATTACATATAAATAAGTGTCTGTCACATGATCGCTTTCCCATTTGCTCAGTGAGCTGTGGGCGAGAGATTCCCCAACTTGTAGCTGCACGTAACAAAGGGATGCTCCAGACATCATTGACCTAATATGGCCTCTTGGCCATATTAGGACAAGGTCATGGACCTAGTAGGACAAGGCCATGGACCTAGTAGGGCCATGTGGCCCTATTAGGTCCTTGATGTCATGAGCATCCCCTTTGTATACATGCAGGTGTGGGATGGAGGATCCCCCAACTATGGCTCATTCGACCAGCAATTCAGAGCAGACCCAGCTCAGAGCAAACCCATGCTTATCCTTGGTCACCACCCCCAGCCTATGGAGCTTGGAGAAGAAGAAGGAACCTAGTGGTCACAAGATCCTAAAAACAAGGCACGCTTTGAAGAGTTTGTAGGTTTGCTATTATGCTTTTTCAAGCTAAGACTTTACCCGTACTTTAAGTCACCACCTGCTTAGATGCATCTACTCCAAAGGCCCATAACACTTTAATTTCAGACATGACCCTCCCCCTACTGGTTTCCAGTCTAGTTACATATAAATAAGTGGGCCCACCTCCCCCTCTACGCCTTTATCCCCCTTTCACAGAGAATTACATCAGGTAACAAAAGCTTTGGCCGTCTCTCATTATAAGACCCACTTCGGAGGTAATTTCGAGAGCTGTTGTCAAATGTGAAATCTACTATGAATTTAGTCTTACTGAGAGCTCTACTTAAGTAAAAAAAAAAAAAGGAGAATTCCTTGCTCCGAATTTTTTTTTTTTTTAGACATAGTTTCTCAGGCCCCTTCTGACCTGTTTTTTCTAAAGCAAGTGATACAAACGGCATGTTATAAAGATGCACTTCAAGGGACCGGGGAGGATTTGGTTGGCTTTTAGTGGTTCCTGAGTTTAGGCTAAATATGTTTTATTGTGCCCTGTAATGAAGGCACTAGATTATGCACTTAAAAAAAGGCACAGTCCTAGCATAAAGGCAGTTTTGGGAAATTAGTCGTTAAGGCCAAATTTATATGCGATGGGGAAAAGCATGGAGGATCATCAATATTTACTAGGAAATATGAAGATACGGGGGGGGCGCTGGAGCTGTGACCGGCGAAATTAACAAGGCCCAGTACTGCACTAAGGCTGTAAAATATTACGAGCTGGCGGATCGCACTTTTGGTTCGAACAAAGCTGAAAGTTTGCAAACTTTTTGTACTTTGTTTTGATTAAATCAAGGACCCTTCTATAACTTATAGGGGGGCTTCATCGGACAGATAGGCTGTTGGATTCGGCACAATTGTGAGATGATGGCTATCAACCGGTTCAGCTTTCACACAAAGCAAACCTATTTCTTTTATGGGCCTATTGATTTGGTAATAACTTTGTCGTTTTTTTCAAATAAAGTATTTTATGTAAGCATGAGCTGGGCTCAGGCCGAAAAAAAAAAATCTGGAAAAAAAAAGAAATAAGGATTTTTGCAAGCTGGGTTTTGTAATTGACCTGACATGGCCACATGGTTAATGTCATGACCCGCAGTGAAGAGGACAAATGACAAGCAGCTGTTAGGTAATATGTTGTCGCTTTCTCACCTTGTGGACCTGAATAAAAATGTTCCGATAATCCGATTCCGGCGGACTAACACCATGGGCAGGGCCGCTGATAAGGCAGTAGAGCCAGCCCTCCCTTACTGGACACAGACCCCATCAGTTCACACCAATGACAGGGTACAATTTCTCCAAAATGACACTAACAATGAGGTCCAATGACTCCAATGATGGAACACAATTCCTCCCAATGACACCAAGGACGTGGGCACAATTCCTCCCAATGACACCAACGATGGGGCACAATTCCTCCCAATGACACCAACGATGGGGCACAATTCCACCCAATGACACCAACGATGGGGCACAATTTCTCCCAATGACACCAACGATGGTGCGCAATTTCTCCCAATGAAACCAATGATAGGGCACAATTACTCCCAATGACTCCAATGATGGGGCACAATTCCTCTCACTACCATCAATGACGGGGCATAATTCCTCTCAATGATGCCAACAATGAGGCCCAATGACACCAATGATGGGACACAATTCCTTCCACTACCATCAATGATGGGGCACAATTTCTCTTAATGATGCCAACAATGAGGCCCAATGACACCAGTGATGGGACACAATTCCTCCCACTACCATCAATGACGGGGCACAATTCCTCTCAATGATGCCAACAATGTGGCCCAATGACACCAATGATGGCGCACAATTCCGTCCACTACCATCAATGATGGGGCACAATTCCTCTTAATGATGCCAACAATGAGGCCCAATGACACCAATGATGGGACACAATTCCTCCCACTACCATCAATGATGGGGCACAATTCCTCCTGCTCACACCAATGATGGGAAATGATGGGGCACTGTTCCTCCCGTTTACACCAATGATGGGGTTGTTTTTTTCCCCACTGCCGCCGGGACCTTTTCTACTTCCACAGGCCACAGTCCGGCCCCCCTAAATTCTGAAGAACAGTAAAATGGCCCTTTGTTTAGAAAGTTTGGAGACCCCTGAGTTAGACTAAGGGGGCGGTCGGGGGACAGTAAAACCACAGCTCTTCCACCTATTTTTTCCCACTCTCTGGCTGCATGTGTGAATGAGCCCCTATATGATTCTGTTACTTTCTTTTCAATGTTGCACTTTTTTGAGACGCTAAAAAAAAAAAAACTTTAAAAAAAAAAGCATTTAAACGTTTACATTTTAGGGCTCATGCACGCCGGCGCAACATATGCTGCATTCATATCAGTAAGAGGTAAGCATGCATGAAGAGGGGGTTGGAGGGGGGGTTAGATTGGGTCAGAAGAAGGGGGCAAAAAGGATAAGTGCACTTTATTTTTAAATTGCACTTATCCTTTAAAAAAAAATACTTTTTCTCATCTGGAAAGTCAGACAACAATCCATAATGCAGCAATACACAGTTGTAGTTGGCGGAGCTGGGGGAAGCGATACGACATCGTCAATGACCTTTATAGATCTGTGTAATATTCCGTGTCTCTAATTTCCGTCGGGTCATGTGTCAATCGGGAGCTAGCAAAACCTCCAGATGTAACCATCATAATGCACAAAGCAGATGCGATGGAAAGTGTAATCACATTATCCTAGTGAGATGTGACATTTTTTTTTTTTAATCATACTGCTCTTAAAGGAAAAGTCCACTTTAAAAAAAAAAAAAAAAGCATCATTGCTACACAAGATATTTTGTAACTTAATGCTATAAAAATGTATTTAATGGCAATACAGGGGAGGTATGCACACGCCCCCAGAGATCTCATTTTCTGTGATTGGCTCTATGCTATTTCCAGATATTTTTTCTTTTTTTCTTTTTTTACAACACTGGGACAGAGCAAGTTATAGAAGAAGCAGAACCTCAGCACTCCTGTTTCCTTCAATTTAGAGTGGAGCCTTCAGTCATTTTAAAAGTCTGCCTGAATAATTCCTGACATGTTCCCATATACAGCAACAGTATCATCTTTCAAAAATGTTCCTGATTTTATCATTAACAAGTCGTCATCCTTGAGCTCCAGGCTAGTGACTTTGCCTAGGCTGGAGTGATGTCATCAGTATGTTGCAGGCAGGAGGAAGTATTTCCTCAGTCTCCTCTCCCAGTGATTAGACCAGTGGCAGCCCCATATACAGCAACAGTATCATCTTTCAAAAATGTTCCTGATTTTATCATTAAAAAGTCATCATCCTTGAGCTCCAGGCTAGTGACTTTGCCTAGGCTGGAGTGATGTTATCAGTATGTTGCAGGCAGAAGGAAGTATTTCCTCAGTCTCCTCTCCCAGTGATTAGACCAGTGGCGGCCCTCTGTCTTTGCCCCTCCATACCACCCCCCTCCCCCAATTAAGAGGGAAGAAGAAAGAAAAGTAGAAGAAAGAAGAGAAAAAAGAAAGAAGAGGATGAAGAAAGAAGAAAAAGAAGAAAGAAGAGGAAGAAGGAAAAAGAAAGAAAAAAAAGAAGAAACAAGAGGATGAAGGAAGATGAAAGAAAAAAAGAAGAGGAAGACGGAAGAAGAAAGAAAAAAGAAGACGAGGAAGTAAAAAGAGGATGAAGAAAGAAGAGGAAGAAGAAAGAAAAAAAGTGGAAGACGAAGAAAGAAGAAGAAGAAGAAGAAGAAAGAAGAGGAAGAAGGAAGAGGAAAGAAAGAAGAGGAAGAGTGAAGAAGAAAGAAAAAAGATAAAATAAGAGGAAGAGGGAAGAAGAAAGAAAAAAGAAGAGGAAGAAAAAAAGAGGACAAAGAAAGAAGAGGAAGAAGAAAGAAAAAAAGAGGAAGAAGAAGGTAGAAGGAAGAGGAAAGAAAGAAGAGGAAGAGTGAAAAAGAAAGAAAAAAGAAAAAAGATAAAATAAGAGGAAGAGGGAAGAAGAAAGAAAAAAAAGAGGAAGAAAAAAGAGGACAAAGAAAGAAGAGGAAGAAGAAAGAAAAAAAAGAGGAGGAAGAAGGAAGAGGAAAGAAGAGGAAAGAAAGAAGAGGAAGAGTGAAGAAGAAAAAAGATAAAAGAAGAGGAAGAAGATGAAGAAAGAAGAGGAAGAAGGAAGAAGAAAGAAGAGAAAGAGGAAGATGGAAGAAGAAAGAAGAGAGAAGAGAAGAGAATGGGGAAGAGGAAGAAGGAAGAAGAAAGAAGAGGAATGAGGAAGAAAAAAAAGAAGAAAGAAGAGGAAGGAGACAAAGAATGAAGAAAAAGAAGAGGAAAAAGAAAGAAAAAATAAGAAAGAAGAGGAAGAGGGAAGAAGAAAGAAAGAAGAGGAAGAATAAAGTAGAAAGAAGGAAAAAGAGGAAGAAGGAAGAAGAAAGAAAGAGGAATGATGAAGAAAAAAAAGAAGAAAGAAGAGGAAGGAGACAAAGAATGAAGAAAAAGAAGAGGAAATAGAAAGAAAAAATAAGAAAGAATAGGAAGAGGAAGAAGAAAGAAAAAAGAAGAGGAAGAAAAAAGAAAAGGAAGAGGAAATTAAAGAGGAAGAAGAAATAAAAAAGAAGACAGAAGAGGAAGAAGGAAGAAGAGGATGAAGGAAGAAGAAAGATAAAAAAAGCAAGAAGAGGAAGAATTAAGAAAAAAGAAGCGGAAGAGAAAGAAGAAAGAAGAAGAGATAACATGTCGGTGTCATACTTAGTGAATATCCCTTGTAACCAATATCTCAGCTTTCAGTGGAGTGACCCTTTCATCTTCCTCACCACCTCTGCTTACGGCCTGTCTGCTGTTCCCGCAAAAAAAAAGAAATATCAGATTCCACCATAAATATGGATGTAAACAAATAATATTTGGTAATAGCCAGGAACGGAGCTGTGCATATGGAGGGTGACCATGGGTCAGCTGGAACATATGCTGATGTTTGTGCTTAACAAAGACAACACATATAACCTATATATATCACTGAGAGTATAAACACGTCTGACACTTCATTAGAGCAGATATGGTGTACCAGAGAAGACTCACTATATGACTTAAGGTAAATAAATATATATATATATATATATATATATATATATATATATATATATGTACATACAGTATATACAGTATATACAGTGTATGCATTTATACTTACATAGATCGCAAGAGATAAGGATTGATAACCAGATTATTGGAGATATAGAGATGGATGGATGGAAGAACAGATGCCCTTCTAAACTTGTGGCAAGGTTGGTGAAGGTTCTTTTCTGTTCCCACCACCATGACAGGAACTCCGGCATAAATCCCGGACCTCAACCCTACTGAACACCTTTGGAATAAATTGGAACACCAAATGTGAGCCAGTTCCTTCCATCCAACCTCAGTACCTGATCTCACAAATTCTCTTTTGGCTCAATGGGCACAAATTCTCATAGATACATTCCAAAATCTTGTGGAAAGCCTTCCCAGAAGAGTGCAGACTGTTATACAGTAAATGCAAAGGGGGCCAACTCTAGATTATTGATTTTGGAGTAGGATATCCAACAAGCTCATATAGGTGTGATGGTTGGGTGTCCACCAACTTTTGTCTATATAGTATATAAGAATTTGTTAGGCTGCTTTAACAAAAAAGTGCAGAGGTATAAATATCCACTTAAGGACCGCCCTATAGCAGATATACTGCTGCTGGGAGTCCCTCCTGTGCAGAATCACGTATATATACGTGATTCTGCACTACCGCCTAGGGGCGCACATGCGCTGCCGCTTCTGCTGTGATTACTCACAGCAGAAGCCGATCTGCAGGTGTCGGGCACTGAATGTCCACTGGCACCCGCCAATCGTTAGGCAGAGACACAGAACGCAGCTCTGCTTATGTAAACTAGGTAGAGATCCGTTCTGACAGGGGGGAAGCAGGGACTCAAAATCCATCACTTCCCTTAGTAAAAGCATCTCACACAGTACACAAAAGCACTGGTTAGGCACACAGTTTACACTTTGGTCGCCCTAGATATTTAACCCCTTCCCAGCCAGTGTCATTAATACAGTGACAGTGTATATTTTTAGCACTGAACACTGTATTAGTGTCACTGGTTCCCACAAAGTGTCAAAAAAATCAGTTAATGTCCGCTTGTCTGCCGCAATATCGCAGTCGTTGGTTGCCACTAGGGATGAGCTTCGAGTTCGAGTTCGAGTCGAACTCATGTTCGACTCGAACATTGCCTGTTCGCCCGTTGGGGTGTTCACGGCAAATTAGAAAAGTCTATGGGAGAAATCTAAAGTGCTAATTATAAAGGCTTATATGCAAGTTATTGTCATAAAAAGTGTTTGGGGACCCGGGTCCTGCCCCAGGGGACATGTATCAATGCAAAAAAAAAGTTTTAAAAATGGCAGTTTTTTCGGGAGCAGTGATTTTAATAATGCTTAAAGTGAAACAATAAAAGTGAAATATTCCTTTAAATTTCATACCTGGGGGGTGTGTATGATATGCATGTAAAGTGGCGCATGTTTCCCGTGCTTAGAACTGTCCCTGCGCAAAATGTCATTTCTGAAGGAAAAAAAGTCATTTAAAACTCACTCGCTATTAATGAATTGTGGGCTCCCGGCAATAGAAAAGTCATTAATAAAAAAGTGTGGGGGTCCCCCCAAATTCAATTACCAGGCCCTTCAGGTCTGGTATAGATATTAAGGGGAACCCCGCCACAAATTTAAAAAAAAAATGCGTGCGGTTCCCCCCAAATATCCATACCAGGCCCTTCAGATCTGGCATGGATTTTAAGGGGAACTCCACCCCAAATTTAAAAAAAAATGGCGTGGAGTCCCCCCAAAAATCCATACCAGACCCTTATCCGAGCACGCAACCTGGCAGGCCGCAGGAAAAGAGGGGGGACGAGAGAGCGCCCCCCCTCCTGAGCCGTACCAAACCACATGCCCTCAACATGGGGAGGATGTCCCCATGTTGATGGGGACAAGGGCCTCATCCTCACAACCTTTCCCAGGTGGTTGTGGGGGTCTGCGGGCAGAGGGCTGATCGGAATCTGGAAGACATCTTTAACAAAGGGGACCCCCAGATCCCGCCCCCCCTATGTGAATTGGTAAGGGGTACATTGTACCCCTACCATTTCACGAAGAAAGTGTAAAAAAATGTAAAAAAAAAAACACACAAACACCTTGGAAAAGTCCTTTTATTAAAAAAAATAAATAAAAAAACAAAACAAAACATTCCAGCGATGAAATCCAGTGTCCCGCGGCGATCCGATGTCCAGCGCTGTCCGTCATTGGCTGAGTCTGAGCGGACCTGATGGGGAACTTCCTTCACTGTGTAATACATGAATAGACACGCCCCTTCTAAAGTTCCCCATCAGGTCCGCTCAGCCAATGACTAGGTGTAAGGCTAAGCGGACCAGATGCGGAATGTGAGAAGGGGCGGGTCTATTCATGAATTACACAGTGAAGGAAGTTCCCCATCAGGTCCGCTCAGGCCAATGACGTAGGCGGGGTCTGACATACCGAGGGGGCGGACCTGATGGGGGAACTTCCTTCACTGTGTAATACATGAATAGACACGCCCCTTCTAAAGTTCCCCATCAGGTCCGCTCAGCCAATGACTAGGTGTAAGGCTAAGCGGACCAGATGCGGAACGTGAGAAGGGGCGGGTCTATTCATGAATTACACAGTGAAGGAAGTTCCCCATCAGGTCCGCCCCTCAGTATGTCAGACCCCGCCTACGTCATTGGCCTGAGCGGACCTGATGGGGAACTTCCTCTCTCGCCCCCCCCCCCTCTTTTCCTGCGGCCTGCCAGGTTGCGTGCTCGGATAAGGGTCTGGTATGGATTTTTGGGGGGACTCCACACCATTTTTTTTTTATTTGGGGTGGAGTTCCCCTTAAAATCCATGCCAGATCTGAAGGGCCTGGTATGGATATTTGGGGGAACCGCACGCATTTTTTTTTTTTAATTTGCGGCGCGGTTCCCCTTAATATCTATACCAGACCTGAAGGGCCTGGTAATTGAATTTGGGGGACCCCCACACTTTTTTTTTAGTTTTTTATCAATGACTTTTCTATTGCCGGGAGCCGACAATTCATTAATAGCCGCGAGTGAGTTTTAAATGACTTTTTTTCCTTCAAAAATGACATTTTATGCAGGGACAGTTCTAAGCACTGGAAACATGCGCCACTTTACATGCATATCATACACACCCCCCAGGTACGAAATTTAAAGGAAAATTTCACTTTTATTGTTTCATTTTAAGCATTATTAAAATCACTGCTCCCATAAAAACGTCAATTTTTAAAACTTTTTTTTGCATTGATACATGTCTCCCCTGGGGCAAGACCCGGGTCCCCAAACACTTTTTAGGACAATAACTTGCATATAAGCCTTTATAATTAGCACTTTAGATTTCGAACGTTCGAGTCCATTGTATTTAATAGGGTTCTAAAGTTCACGCGAACATTCTGTCTGTTTGCAGGTTCTGGTGCGAACCGAACAGGGGGGTGTTCGGCTCATCCCTGGTTGCCACCATTACTAGTAAAAAAAAAAAATCCAGTATATATACCATAATGTGAAGACGCTATAACTTTTGCGCAAACCAATCATTATACGCTTATTGGGATTTTTTAACCAAAAATATGTAGCAGAATACATATTGACCTACATTTTTGAAGAAATTCAATATTTTTTTTATTTTTTTTTATTTATTGGATGTAGAAAGTAAAAAAATATATATATTTTTCCAAATTTTTTTTTTTTTTTTTTGTTTATACCGCAAAGAATAAAAATTGCAGAGGTGATCAAATACTACCAAAAAAAATCTCTATTTGTAGAAGAAAAAGGACATCAATTTTATTTGGGTACAGTGTCGCACGAACGCGCAATTGTCAGTGAAAGTAACACGGTTCTGCATTGCAAAAAAAATGCCCTGGTCATGAATGGGGGTAAATCTTCCCAGAGGTTAAGTGGATATATATATATACTGTATGTATTATTATTAAAAAAATTTTTCTGTATGTCTTCGCACTGTTACACTGTTTTCCTAAACATGTTGAAATATGTGGAAAGAGGACGGAAGGTGCTTTTTTGCCTAAGAATTTTTACATTTTTCTACTCCGGTTCATAGATTTTTACATCCTCAATTTAGATCAGTTTACAAATTAGATCATTTTCCATTTCCTAACAAATAAACTTATAATGTACTCGTTTTTTTTTTTTTTCTGTATAAGTCTGAGAAGCACATAAAAGCTTGCAGCTGCAGTCCAAGGCAAACGCACTTAATATTGTTAAGCCTATTTTAATACATTACATATTAATACAGCTACACACTGCTTGTGTGAATGAGGCCCCCACACTTCAAATGGCTCCAGGCTGATAACCAGGAATATTCTAATGTGACTGTAGAATAATCTAGTGATCTGATGGGCTGAAGGTTGGATAGGGGAGAAAAATCAATTCAGTCCCAACTAAGAAGCAGCAGAATGCAAAATGCTAAACGGTATCCCTGGCTCATTCTCCGACCTGTAATAAAGGACGGTTTTCCCCAATGGGGCTTTGGACAGCAATATAAATGTGATCGAAGAATTGTTTGTCGAAAAAAAGTATAAAACATATTTATTTGAAAGTTGTCAAAAGTCACGGTTAGGTTACAATGAATAAAACATGTAAAACAGTCTGGCCAGATAAATTCCTGCATATTCCAATATTACCATACATGCAAAATGTGAAATAAGATTGCATAACAAATGTATGTGGGTGTAAAACCCAGACGCGTTTCGACCATTCGGTGGTCATCTTCATCCCCCTGACACCAAATCAGAGACATTTTGTTCCTCCCACTGACACCACCACAGAGGCAATTTTTCCTCCCACTCATACAGACTTGGCGCCATATTTTTCTCCCATTGATACCAACATTTTTAGGATCATTCCGGTGGCATTTTGTACTCCCACTGACAATGAAGGGAGTGCCAATTTTTACTCCAAATGACACCGACACAGTGGCAATTTTTTCATCCACTGACACCACATCAGAGACATTTTGTTCCTCCCACTGACACCACCACAGAGGCAATTTTTTTCCTACCAATGACACTGTCACAGAGGCATTTTTTCCTCCCACTCATACAGATTTGGCGCCATATTTTCCTCCCATTGATACTAACAAAGCAGGATTTTTAGGCCAATTCTGAAGGAATTTTGTACTCCCACTGACAATGAAGGGAGTGCCAATTTTTCTTCCAACTGACACCAAATCAGAGGCATTTTCTTCCTCCCACTGACACCACCACAGACGAAATTTTTCCTACCAATGACACTGTCACAGTAGCAATTTTTCCATCCACGGACACCAAATCAGACATTTTTCCATCCACTGACACCAAATCAGAGACATTTTGTTCCTCCCACTGACACCACCACAGAGGCATTTTTTTCTTACCAATGACACTGTCACAGAGGCATTTTTTCCTCCCACTCATACAGACTTGGCGCCATATTTTTCTCCCATTGACAATGTGCTCCCACTGACAATGAAGGGAGTGCCAATTTTTCCATCCACTGACACCAAATCTTGGGCTGACACCACCACCGAGGAAATGTTTCTTCCCACTCATACAGACATAACGCCATATTTTCCTCCCATTGTTACCAACACAGGACCATTCCAGAGGCATTTTGTACTACCACTGACACCAAGGTGTGCCAATTTTCCCTCCAACTGACACAGTGGCAATTTTTCCATCCACTGACACCAAATGAAGGGAGTGCCAATTTTTCCTCCAACTGACACCGACACAGTGGCAATTTTTCCATTGACTGACACCAAATCAGAGGCATTTTTCCATCCATCCACTGACACCAAATCAGAGGCATTTTTCCATCCATCCACTGACACCAAATCAGAGGCATTTTTCCATCCACTGACACCAAATCAGAGGCATTTTTCCATCCACTGACACCCAATCAGAGGTATTTTGTTCCTCCCACTGACACCACCACAGAGGCAATTTTTCCTACCAATGACACTGTCACAGAGGCATTTTTTCCTCCCGCTCATACAGACTTGGCGCCATATTTTCCTCCCATTGATACCAACAAAGCAGCATTTTTAGGACCATTCTGGAGGCATTTTGTACTCCCGCTGACAACGAAGGGAGTGACAATTTTTTCTCCAACTGACACCGACACAGTTGCAATTTTTCCATCCACTGAAACCAAATCAGAGGCATTTTCTTCCTCCCACTGACACCAACAATGAGGCATTTTTTTTCCTCCCACTGACATCAACGAAGCAGCATTTACACTGGCACTACTTGGTGCACCCATAAAATATGTTTTGGTGCAGCAAGCTATTGTTAACCTGGCCCCCCTACTCTGCCCTCTGTCCCGCCTTCACTGATTTTTAAAAGTTCCCAGATATGGTAATAAGATTTCTGGGGGGAGGGGGGGCACCCACAAAACCCCCAGGAGCTTTTGCTTTCTGTTCTACTTCATTGAGCTCCCGTCAGCTTGTTTCCCTATGGAACAAGCCTGGCCGTTCGATCTTCGTAGACCACATTGTAGGTTGGTGTTGGCCGGACGGTGACCAAGCTGTGTCACCTAAAGTCAATGGAGATAAAGTCATATCACCAACATGGTCATTCTGTCTGGAAGGGCTATCTTAACAGATCAGCACATATTTCAATAAAACAGTCCACACATCTGCATGTCTGCGATGCATTTAGACAACAGCCTGGAGTTCGTCTTTAATCCAGTGGTCCATTAGGGAGCCATGTTATCCAGCAGACCTCTGACACCGGGAACGGCCCGCCTCGGCAATCCACAGACTGTCTCGTATTGTCCAGACTAAATAGCAAAAATCAATGTTGCTCATAGTAACAGGTTATTCTGGTCTATGTCTTGATTTCCTCTCTCACCAGGTCTGCGGTATGATTACAGTATTAGTAAGAGCTTCTCTCTTTACAGACACAACTTTCAGCGGAACATTCAATGCTCAGCAGAAATGACTCAAACCGGCCTATACCTTCCACTCACTAATGCTGCTATGAATGGACCAGGCTCCTGAAACCAGCTGGAGACATTGCCCAATAAAGTGCCAATGGTTTCTGTCCATCGTGCCTGGGGACTTGGTTATATTAGTGATAAAGAGGGCCTGTTATGCAGTGTTGCAGGTTTTCAGGTTGAAGCTACTGCTGTAAATAAAAGAGATGTAACAGTCTAAATCGGCCTTTCTCAACCATTTTACTCCACCGGAAACCTTGAAATAATTTTCAGGTCTCGTAGAACCCTTGATAAAACCAATTCATTGGTCGTCAGTTGGAAGAATGTTCCTTACATTGGTAATCAGAGGGAATAATGCCCTTACATTGGTGATCAGTGGGAAGAATGTTCCTTACATTGGTGGTCAGTGAGAAGAATGCTCCTTACATTGGTGGTCAATGGGAAGAATGCTCCTTACATTGGTGGTCAATGGGAAGAATGCTCCTTACATTGAAGGTCAGAGGGAAGAATGTTCCTTACATTGGTGATCAGTGGGAAGAATGCTCCTTACATTGGTGATCGGTAGAAAGAATGCCCCTTGTATTGGTGGTGAGTAGGAAGAATGCTCCCTACATTGGTGGTCAGTGGGAAGAATGCCCCTTACATTGGTGGTCAGTGGGAAGAATGTTCCTTACATTGGTGGTCAGAGGGAAGAATGTTCCTTACATTGGTGATCAGTGGGAAGAATGTTCCTTACATTGGTGATCAGTGGGAAGAATGCTCCTTACATTGGTGGTCAGAGGGAAGAATGTTCCTTACATTGGTGATCGGTAGAAAGAATGCCCCTTGTATTGGTGGTGAGTAGGAAGAATGCCCCCTACATTGGTGGTCAGTGGGAAGAATGCCCCTTACATTGGTGGTCAGTGGGAAGAATGCTCCTTACATTGGTGGTCAGAGGGAAGAATGCTCCTTACATTGGTGGTCATTGGGAAGAATGCTCCTTACGATGGTAGTCAGTAGGAAGAATTTCCCTCTGCATTGGTGGTGAGTGGGAAGAATTCTCATTACATTGGTGGTCAATGATAAGAATGGCCCTTACATTGGTGTTAAGTGGAAAGAATATCCCTTACATTGGTGGTTGGTAGGAAGAATGCCCCCTTAACAGTGGTAAGTAGAATGACAAAGCCAGCTAAAAAGGCCATTAATGATGATGACTCTGCTAAGTGGCGTTGGCCCCCAAACCATACAGGCCCTGTGAAATGGAAGGTCAGTCGGCTACCACTCAAAGGACCCCTAACAACCTCTGGAGGAACCCTAGAGTTCCACAGAACCATGGTTGAGAATGGCTGGTCTAAATGCACCATTCTTAGGGATCACGCACATGGACGCATTCGGACATACAGCACAAGAATTCAGCACAAATCTGCAACTGGGAGAGAGCAGAGCTTTGGGAGGGGCCAAGAAGGATCCACCCACTACAGTATTTCTGTAGAAAACTACAGGAGGGGGCGGAGACAAGACCAGTCCCGCTGCACAAGGAGAGGGAGCAGCAGTGAGTGGTCTTTATTACAGGAAGTCTCACACTGGATTACTGCACAGATCTGGGAGAAATACACAAAGCACACCAAGAGAACATTTATTTAGCTTGGATTTCAGGTTTAAACCAGGCATGTTTTCAGCCTGGGATCTGCTTAAACACAGTAGGCTTTAAACTCAGCAGATGTAGTTGTCATGGTAGGATTTTGGCCAAGCAGAGCAGGTTTTCATGATGTACAGCACATATGACTTTCAGATATCTGGCTATACAGGGCAGGTTTAGAATCCCACCAAGGTGTGTGGATAAACAGGACATATATTAAGGATGTCTTATAAATGTGTTAAACAGATTTTCAGGACATTGTGAAGAATTGTTTGCCAGTGCCGGCTTTCAGGACACGGTAAAGTGATAGATAATTGGAGTGTGGTTTCAGGATACCAAACAGAGCATGCATTCTCCATGTCATACAATCTTGTAGGTACAGGTCGGGTTTTTCTAAATGTCATAAACATTTTCTGTAAATCATAAAATGTGCCATTACCGCTCAACTGAACTTTCAGAATCGGCTGAATACATTTTAGGTGCATCTTAACAAAAAGTGTACAAGGTCTAACCGTTTGTTTTCTTATGAAAGCAGCCTCAGCCTAAGAAGAAAAGCCTGTTCCTTGCCAGCAAGCTGTGGTGTGGTCACCCTGCAGAGAGGTATGGAAGCAGAGATCTGGCCCACCCTCTGCTGAGTAAGACCTGTAGCTCTGCAGCCGGAAAAGCCCATACTCCCTGTGGCGTTGTGGAAGCAGAGATCTCTCTGCAGAAGTCTGGCCCACCCTCTGCTGAGTAAGACCCATAGCTCTGCAGTCGGCAAAGCCCATACTCCCTGTGGAGTTGTGAAAGCAGAGATCTCTCTGCAGAGGTCTGGCCCACCCTCTGCTGAGTAAGGCCCATAGCTCTGCAGCCGGCAAAGCCCACACTCCCTGTTGAGGCGTGGAAGCAGAGATCTCTCTGCAGAGGTCTGGCCCACCCTCTGCTGAGTAAGACCCATAGCTCTGCAGCCAGAAAAGCCCATACTCCCTGAGGAGTTGTGGAAGCAGAGATCTCTCTGCAGAGGTCTGGCCCACCCTCTGCTGAGTAAGACCCATAGCTCTGCAGCCGGAAAAGCCCATACTCCCTGAGGAGTTGTGGAAGCAGAGATCTCTCTGCAGAGGTCTGGCCCACCCTCTGCGGAGTAAGACCCATAGCTCAGCAGTCGGCAAAGCCCATACTCCCTGTGGAGTTGTGGAAGCAGAGATCCCTCTACAGAGGTCTGACCCACCCTCTGCTGAGTAAGACCCATAGCTCTGCAGCCGGCAAAGCCCACACTCCCTGTTGAGGTTTGGAAGCAGAGATCTCTCCGCAGAAGTCTGGTCCACCCTCTGCTGCAGCCAGAAAAGCCCACACTCCCTGTTAAGGTGTGGAAGCAGAGATCTCTCTGCAGAGGTCTGGTCCACCCCCTGTAGGTCTTCTGTCAGCAAAGCCCATACTTCCTGTTGATTGTGGAGCTGTAGGTTTGACTCAACAGGAGGTGTGTCAGCCCTCAGCAGAGAGACAACTGCTTTCACACAGAAATCAAGGGTCTTTTTTTTTTTTTGCAGCATTCTGGCAGTGGACAGCCTTTTTTTTACTCAAGCTGTAGCTACTTTAAATAAAAAAATAACATGGGAGCTGTAGGAACTTGCACATTATTTGTTTTGATGCACCTGTAATGCATTTAGGTGCTTTAAACCAACAGTTCATGTGGGCTTTAACACCTTCAAACCTGACCAGCCTGCATCCCAGTGAAAGGTTCTGAACGTCATGAGAAGGAACGGCGATCACATGACCATTGTGATTGGCAGTCACAGTAGTCACATGATCAGGAGCTGGTCCCACCAGCTACTGATTATTATTGGGGAACCAAGAGCTGTCTTTGACATTGGCCGCCCTGTGACCCATATGTGCCCTGTGTGGGCATTGAAGTCCACCCTTTCGCCTCTGTGCATATGTGTTACGCAGATGGCAACAGGTTAAACACTGCAGGCTTTCAGATTACCCTAAATATTATTGTAAACAATGGGGGTCTTGAAGATATAAAAAATGTGGTTATAGACTGCAGGATTGTATCATGTAACAATTTTTTTATATATATATTAATATATATATTAATATATATATATATATATATATATATATATATATATATATACTGTGTGTATATATATATATATATATATATATATATACTGTATATATATATATATATATATATATATTTTTGCTACGTGATACAATCCTGCAGTCTAAAACCACATTTTTTATTTAAAAAACCACCACTGTTTATTTAAATATATATATATATATATATATATATATATATATATATATATATATATATTATATATTATTTTTTTCCTTTTTTTTTAATAAACAGTATAGGGTTCCTGGAAATTATTAACAAAAACAAATAAGCTAAAATGCACACAAACTTTCATCTTGACATGAAAAGAAAAAAAATATTTTCGGGTTGCTATATACATTTTTGTATAGAAGACAGAGATGTGTTGACTGTCAGGCTTTTTTATATAAAGGTATACATGTATCTGCTATTTGTTAACTGTAGCTGGGATTTGTTAATCAATAATAAAAAAATAAAAAATAAATATATATATATATTTCTCAGGAAAAGCACATGGAACTGACATTTTTTAAGGGTTTAAAATGAACCTGTGATTTGCCCATGCAGGAAAAAAGCAGCAGATATATTTTAATATCACCCATTTGCCTTAGGGACACATCCCTCCCTCTTCTTTTTAACATTAACAAATATATTATAATATCCAGGGCTTTTTTTCAGCGGGAACGCGGGGGAACGCAGTTCCGGCACCTCTTAAACTGTATGTAATGACAAGGGGTGCTGGGGTGTGCTGTAGGATATTGATGCTCACTGCTGGGGATCTATTTTTGCAAGGGGGGTCTATTGTTGCTGGGGTGGTCTATTGTTGCTGGTGGGGGACCTATTGTTGCTGGTGGGGGGGGTCTTATGTTGCTGGGAGGGTCAGTTGTTGCTAAAAGAGATCTACTGTTGGGGGAGGGGTCTATTGTTGATGGCAGCCAGAGAGACTATTAATGCTGGCTGTGCGGAGATCTGTTGATGCTGCCGGGCGTCTATTATTGCTGGTGGGGAAATTTTGTTGTGGGTGGTCCATTGTTGTTAGGGGAATCTATTGTTGCTGCTGGCTGCAGGGGATCTATTTTACTGATTTTCTTGATAATATTACCAAATTCCATACAAATTACTTAGCACCACAAAATGATACTTGGTTCTATATTGTCTAAAAGGGACGGTGCTGGGAGGTGACTAGGGGTGGAGAAAAGGGGTGACTCGGAAAGGGGGAGTTCCTGCATCTATTGTCTGAGAAAAAAAGCCCTGATAATATCCATCTGTTCCCCAAAAGAACACATCCTCCCCTTTCAATGAGGTAGCAGGGAGCAAGAAAAGGAAGCCATCTTTAGCATGTGATTCAGTCTAGTTGGAGCTTAAAGCGGAAGTAAACCCATCCATAAAACAGGTACCTTTCCGGCACGTGCCGGAAATGTAACACTCCCATTGGTTGTGCTCTCAACCAAACTGTCAAACCATGCAATGGCTGGTGTTATAACTGATCACATGTGCAGCATCATGGCAGTTGTAGATTAAACAGAGGCCAAGATGGCAGCTTCCTTGGCTGAAAACGATAGGAGGGTTTACTTCCACTTTAAATAGAGCTGAGGACTGTTTCCCCATGCAATATAGTTGGGTCAATGGCCAAGGACCAGCACAGTCTTGAGAAGATGGTGAGTGAGTCATATTTTCATCCTTATCCTGATATATTGGGTATCTGTTTAGCTCCTGGAAGCTGAACAAAGCAACAGGTAACGGTGTCGGGGGGGAGTAAGGTCATACTTCTGGGAAAGGGGAATTAAAGCCAACCTGTTGCTTTGACCTACATGGGCAAAGCACCAGTTTTCTGGTCTACTAAAAACAAAGAGAAATGTGCCCCAGGCTAAACAAAAGATAACGAGCTCCCAGAGAACTATAGACAATTAGGGTTGACCTCTAACCTGTACATATAAGGAAAAGGTAAGTGCATGCTTCAAGGGAAGGGTAATTAAAGCCAACATGTACATATAAATCTATATCATTACAGAGATTGCTTCATACCTGAAGATGAAGGGGATGATGGATGAGGACTGTCTTCCTGCGCACTTCCAGCTTGGGACAGGGCACCACCGTTTCCACTCTCTTCCGTGATGTTTGAAGACCCCGGAGTGGTGGACCGGCTCATAGACTGAGATTCCTGGTCGCTCCCTGATCCTCGCCGCTCCTCCAGGCTCATGTGAAGCGCCTCTTCTTCTGCCTTCCTGTCTCGTTTGTGGACTCTCGAGTGCACCACAACTTGGTGGTAGGTTCTAAAGACCCTACCACAATCTGGACATTCAGTTGGTTTATCATTCACTGCTCCATGGCCTTGCAGGTTGTATTCTAGCCCCTTGTTTATGCCATGGGACAAGAAATCTCTCGTACTTTCAAGGAGGTCAAGCTTAGATGGCACATCTCTCTGATTACACATTTTAGAACTGTGAACAAAATCAGTTGGCATTTTTTGCTTGGAGCCATCCGGTCCAACAATGACATACTCTCTCTTTTCTTTATCAAACAGAACCCCGGGACCGGCTAAACTGTCTTCATGGTTACGTTGTATCTGTTGTTCTTTAGACAAGAAGCTGTGCTCCATCGCCATTCCTCTTGCCATAAGTTGCCAAGCTTGGTAGCTGTTGACTGGATCCATCTCAGCTGCTTTGGCTGCAGCCTGCAACCGTTCTATACAACTGGATTTTAGAGGAGGCACCAAGTTGAGGGAGCCAAGCAAAGAATGCCGATCGCTTTCAGACATGTTATGAGCCAAGCCCGTGATTGGTGACAGAAGTTTACCAAGGACTTCCTTCTCTTTCAATTCAGATTTGTTATAAACATGGCCATGTTCACTCAAATTTGCTTTATCGGCAGGCATAAAGCCACTTTGTAAGCAGGATATATATCTGGAGTAAAGATTGGTGTGAGTCTCCTGCGAAATACTATTAATGGAGCCTGGAACCTCTGCTTCAGTAGGGGATTTGTTCTTGACAGACAATTTGTTTAGGTGGACCTTCATGTGGTTTTTCAAAAACCAAGGCTCTTTGAAACGCCTTCCGCATATCTGGCAGCAATGCTCAAATGAATCCTTGTGCTTCCTCATGTGGCCCTTCAAGAACCAAGCTTGGCTAAAGACCTGACCACAAACCTCGCAGCGGAATTCATTGGCTGGCTGCTCTCCATTGCTGCTGGAGCCTTGGCCTTGAACGGACTCTGCTGTGATATGGGCCTTCTCTACATGACTAATTAAATCTTCCTCCTGAGAGGCAGCAAAATCACAAAGAGTGCACTTGTAAGGCTTGTGCAAAATTCGGATATGCCTATCCAGTTCCTCACGTTTTTTAAATTTACCTTTGCAGAAAGTGCATCTGAATCCCGTGGTGGGAGCAACTGCCTCCTCTTGTACAACCGCGGGTTTCGGAGATGGCACTTTGCTGGAAATGTCAGAAGTGCTGTGATTCGCTGGCAATGATACGTGACAGTTGGGTAAGGGGGGTTGCTGTAAGTGCTGTTGTTGCGGTTTTACGTCAAGTCGGGGCTGAAGAAGGCTGCTTTTCATTTGTTTGTCCCGTAATATTGCTCTTTCCTCCAGTTCATGCAAAAGCCGGTTTTCTTCTCTGACTCGCCCTCGGCCTTTGCCAAGATTTCCAAGTTTGTGAGTGCGTAGGTGGATCTTCAAGTTACCCTTCTGGGCTGCCCGGTGGTCACAATAGGGGCACTTAAAAGGCTTTTCCCCAGTGTGGGTACGCATGTGAAGTGACAATATGCTATTAAATCTGAAACGCTTGCCGCAAAGTGGACACGGGTACTTCCGGTTCTTCCTAGCGTCGTCCTCAATGTCACTCATCTGGGACATGATCCCAAGGTTCTGTCCATTCAGAAACTGTTGCAAATCAACTCTTCCGTTAAGACCGCTATCAACTTCTCGACTGAGTTGGTTGGCCAATAAAGCCATCTGGTTGTTGATGGGTTGATTCGTCATCGACACATGACTTTTCTCATCAATGGGCGTCACGGACTTGTCTTCAGATTTCTGGCGGTTCTGCAGCTCTGGGAAGGCATGGCTGAGCTGGGACGTGATCTGGTGTAGCTTCTGACTCATTGAATACTGGCCATTCAGCAAAGAGTTGTTGAGGTGAGTATCGACGTCAGGCACAGCTGATGAAACTCCAAGGCACAAACTAGCTTCCTCCATCCCTGCAAACAGCAAAAACAAAGAGATCGTTATAATAAAAGGACTAAACTTTAAAAAAAAAAAAAAGTACTAAAGAAGAATCCCTCAAAAAAAACAGATTTTTATATTAAAGCTGTAGAGTTTGGCAAACTTAAGGACACCAGTGAAGAGCTCTTCTCTCATGTTCAGCACAACTTTTCAACTAAACTTTTGGTGCCACCTAAAATGAGCTGTCCACAGATACCACTAGACAGCAGGTAAAGCCTCGTACACACGGGCGGGAATCCCGTCGAAAAAAAAACGTCCTTTTTTTTTCGACGGGATTCCTGGCAAGCTTGTCTTGCCAAGCTCTGTGTACACATGCGCCATTAAAAAAAAACACTGTTCTTTTGAATGGCAAGAAGGCGGTGACGTCATCGACTACGGCGAGTCGGCGCTCGTCACATTCGATGCTGTCGCCACCATCTTGCTACACCCTACACTACCCTTGTATGCTACCGCGCATGCGTTGAAGTCTCATCGAGCATGCGTGGGTTTCCCTGGACAGGTAAGCATACAGACGACCGGGTTTCTCGGCAGGAAACACTCTGCCGAGAATCCCGACGAGAAAAATAGAGAGCAGGTTCTCTATTTTTCTCGTTGAGATTCCCGGTGTCTCGTCACATTCGGCTCCCCATCACAGATTGCTCCGGAAGTGACGTTCCATCGCCGCCATCTTGCTACTCCCCACACTCTTGCACAGTAATGATAGAGTGAGAAGGGGGCAAGCGGACATCTTGTTACACCCTCCGGAGTTTAAGATTTCACAGTTATTTTCAACACAGAAACTGAGCATATATGCTTAAATACAGTATTTGGAAATCCGACGGACTGTTTACATGTTGAATTTTAACAGCAGAGGTGTTCTGTCACATTAGCAACCATGTAAGGTCAGCAGGTTTGCTGCTGCTTTTAAAATTTAACATCTAAATAGTCCGTCGGATTTCCAAATACTGTATTTAAGCATATATGCTCCGTTTTGTGTTGAAAATAACTGTGAAATCTAAAACTCCTTCTCACTCTATCATTACTGTGCAGGAGTGTGGGGTGTAGCAAGATGGCGGTGACGGAACGTCACTTCCAGAGCAATCTGTGATGGGGAGCTGAATGTGAAGAGACACCGGCAGTTTTCCTGCCGAGAAACCATACACACGAACGGTTTTCACGGCAAAAAGCTCTCCCAGCTGTTTTCTTGCCGAGAAAACCAGTCGTGTGTACGAGGCTTGACACTGCATTCCTGTATTCTACACTCGTCTTCAGCGGAATTGTTATAGGAATTTAAGAAGAGCTCATTTTAGATGTTGACAATGAAGATTCAGGACTTGAAGGTAAGTAATAAGGGAAGACCTCCCAACAAGAGTGCCATCCCAATATTGAATATTTCTTAAGAACAATTAGGAGTCTGTTTATACAGTAAATGTTCACCCAAGACTCCCACGTCTTTCTAATTGGATTTGATTTTTCAACATTTTTTGAATCCAGGGTGGAAGTTTTGTGATTCTTGGACTAAAAACATTTTTTGATCTAAAGCAATTTTTTCCCTTTTTGGACAGGGGATGGGAAATGTTAGAATCTATGTTAGATTTACAGCATTCATCCAAGATTCTCAGATTTTTCGAATGGGATTCAGTTGGAAAAATATGTGAATCCTGGGCAAAAGTTGTGTGACTCTTGGGTGGACACAATTATAATTAGACCCCTTACTTAAAGTGTATCCAATGCTTTTTTTTTTTCCTTTTTGGACAGTGCATGGGAAGGTTGGAAACTATGTTTCGTTTTTTATTGATGTCCGTGCCTCTGCACGGGAGGTTTACCATTCTTCTCTGCGCTTCTCGGCGCATTCATTGGTTGATTGAAAGCAGCGCAGTCATTGGCTCACGCTGCTGTCAATCACATTCAATGACGCGGCACGCCGGGGGGCGGGGCCGAGTGATACAGTGAGCGACTATGGCCGCCGGCTGTATCACGGGAGCCCGCCCGCAAGAACTCCTCACCATGTGAAGGTGAGGAGTTCTTGCGGGGGGGGGGAGCTGAGACAGCCGCAGAGGGACCCCAGAAGACCAGGTTCAGGGCCACTCTGTGCAAAACGAGCTGCACAGTGGAGGTAAGTATAACATGTTTGTTATTTAAAAAAAAAAAAAAAAAAATCTTACCTTTACATACCCTTTAAAGTTCATGTGCGTGTAAAGGCAGGTGTCCCAATACTTTTGACAATATCGTGTATTTCAATATTTGTCAAATGAGTTTATCAAAAATTATATTTTCAGGTTTTTATTGCAAGTTTATTGTTATTTCTTGCAATATTATTGATTTTTGTAGCATTTGTACATAAATAAAAAAAATAAATAAAAAAAAATAAAGGGATGGCTTTCCGTGTGTTATTGCCCTTTCATAATATCATTCACTAACTTCTAACGGATGTTAATTATCAGGTTCTGCGAGGTGTCCATGAGGACAGGAGAGTACAGAGACATTTGCAGTTTGCTATTTAGAAGGTAAAATAAACTTTCTTGAGAAATAAAATCAATTTATCAGAAAAAAAAAAAGTGTCATAATTGTTAAAGTAGATCGAAATGCAAAAGTCGCAGCAGCCTATAAGCGCTAATGTGTTCATGTAATTTCAGAAGTTGTTTTTAAAATCTGCAGCTTTTGTGAAAATAATACCTGGGCGATCCTGCCTATACCTGACTTATGTTTGTCATACTTTTATATTTTTTTGAATGAAAATTCTTAATAAATATATGATTAAAAAAAATATATATTATTTTTCAGTCACTTCCTGTTATAGGGTGACAACGGTCTTCCCAATTGTGCTCTAGCATTGTCACCCTGTCACATTCACCCCTGGTAGAGAAAAGACACACACTGCACAGGCATGATGATCCATTGTTATCATTATCAAGCAGTATGTCCTAAACAATGATGGAGCAAGTGCCTGCAGACAAGAAGGGGCTAAAAGAGGCCGGAGACGATCAGCAACGCTAAGATAGAAAAGTAGGATGAAAAAAAGTAAAAAAAAAAATAGGAAAAAAATTGTTTAGAATACTCAGTGCTTTAGCAAACTAAATGACATCCAGCTAGGGTTCACATTTAAAAAACATAAATATTAAAAATGTAAAATTAAAAAAAAAAAAAATAATAATAATAATGAGATATTAAAAAAATATTGTATACAAAATAATAATGACTGCTTTTCTATGTGATATTCACATATGCAAATTGATGAGAAAATTATCAATAGGTAAAAAGAAAAAAAATGGCTAAAGTATATTTAAAACTTATGCCGCGTACACACGACCGTTTTTAATGACGAGAAAAATGCCATTTTTTAAAATGGTCATTAAAAACGATCGTGTGTGGGCTTCCGAGCATTTTTCACGACGTGAAAAATGGCCAAGAAAAAATTGGAACGTGCTCTAATTTTTCTCGTCGTTTTTCACATCGTCGTTTTTCTCGCCATGAAAAACGGCCGTGTGTAGGCTTTAACGACGTGAAAAAAAATGCGCATGCTCAGAATCAAGTGATGAGACGGGAGCGCTCGTTCTGGTAAAACTAGCATTCGTAATGGAGATAGCACATTCGTCACGCTGTAACGGACTGAAAAGCACGAGGCTGAAAAGCGCGAATCGTCTCTCAACAAACTTTACTAACATGAAGGGTGGCGCCATCCAAATGGAACTTCCCCTTTATAGTGCCGTTGTACGTGTTGTACGTCACCGCGCTTTACTCAAACATTTTTTTTCATGATCGTGTGTAGGCAAGGCAGGCTTGAGAAGAATCACGTCGAGAAAAATGCAGTTTTTTTCAATGACATTAAAAATGGTCGTGTGTACGCGGCATAATGCTTTTTTTGGCTAAAGTAAGGAAGGGTTAAAACCCCTATCTGCTTTTTTTTTTTTTTTTTTTGATGTCTCAATTGGAAGGTTTAAATCCCCTTAAAGGGGAAGTAGGGCCAAAGCTCTTTTGACCCTACTTCTCATGTGGGTCACAGGAGTCCATTTTGTTCTGCACCAGTCCGGGCTCAGGAGGGTTCCTGAATTTAATGTCGGGATCCACCCATATGCCTGGCTCTCAGCGCATCGCTAAGAGCCTAAGCCAGCCGATCCCGCCCCCTCCACAGCCCGTCCACAGCCCGACGCTCCAGTGAGCACCGGAGGGGCAGAGCAGAGAGCCGGTGACTAACAGTCACTGGCTCGGTACTCACCGAAGACCGAGAACTGAGCGATCAGCAGTCTTTGGTCGCTTGGTTCTCTGTCTTAGAGGCATCGGGGCACAGATGCTGGATCCACGTAGGTGAGTATAAATGGTTTTTTTTGTTTTTTGTTTTTATTTCCCATACTTCTCTTTTAATGGAGACACAGATGGCAATTATACTAATGTTGATATTTATTGAGGCCCCTGACATCAACAAAGGGCCACACATAATATTTAGTTTATTCCAAGCCCCCCCCCCCACTTCCCTTAGGGTTATGCCCTGTACACACGATCGGATTTCCGATGGAATAAAATCCGATGGAATTTTCCGTCAGAATTCCGATGAAGCTGACTTCCGTCAGTCTTGCCTACACACTGTCAGACTAAATTCCGACCGTCCAAAACGCTGTGACGTAAAACACAAAATTAAGTTCAATGCTTCCGAGCATGCGTCGACTTGATTCTGAGCATGCGTGGATTTTTCTCGTTCTATTTTTTTACTCCGATGGAAAAAAGTCTGATTTGGCCCACACATGATCGGAATTTCTGATGAAACAAGTCCATCGGACTTATTTCATCAGAAAATCTGATCGTGTGTACGCGGCATAAGTGTCAGGATGCCCCTATCCCTGCAGTAGACTATTGCACCAAGGGCAGCCATCCCCTCCTGCCCACCCCTTGTCCCAGCCCTGATTCCAAGCTACAGCAAGCTGTAAGAGACTGCAGACATGCAAGAGATGGTCAGAGACTACAGACATGCAACTGGAGATGGTCAAAGGCTATCGGGATGCTACAAGAGATGGTCAAAGACTGCAGACATGAAACAATACAGTAGGTGGTCAAAGACTATGTGCATGCTACAAATGATGGTCAGAGACTGCAGACATGCAACAGAAGATGGTCAAAACTATGAGCATGCTACAAGAGATGGTCAAAGACTGCAGACATTACACAATAGATGGCTAAAGACTACTGTATGTGCATGCTACAAATGATGGTCAGAGACTGCAGACATGTAAAAGTAGATGGTTAAAGACTGTATGCATGGTGCAAATGGTGGTCAGAGACTGCAGACATGCAACAGGTGATTAGTGATGAGCCGAACACCCCCGGGTTCGGTTCGCACCAGAACCCGCGAACGGACCGAAAGTTCGTACGAACATTAGAACCCTATTAAATACAATGGATGCGAACGTTCGAATTCTAAAGTGCTAATTATAACAACTATTATGCATGTTATTGTCCTAAAAAGGGTTTGGGAACCCGGGTTCTGCACCAGGGGACATGTATCAATGCAAAAAGAAGTTTTAAAAACGGTCGTTTTTCGGGAGCAGTCATTTTAATGATGCATAAAGTGAAAAAAAAAAAGTCAAATATTCCTTTAAATATCGTACCTGGGGGGTGTCTAAAGTATGCCTGTGAAGTGCCACGTGTTTCCTGTGTTTAGAACTGTCCCTGCACAAAATGACACTTCTAAAGGAAAAAAAAGCCATTTAAAACTGCTTGCGGCTTTAATGTAATGTCTGGTCCCGGTAATATGGATGAAAATCTTTAAGAAAAATGGCATAGCTACCCCATGACCCCCCCCCCTACCCCAGCCCATTACCAGCCCCTTTGGGTCTTGTATGGATATTAAGGGGAACCCCGCACATAAAATAAAAAAGGCCCTATATACTCTGAACAGCCGTATACAGGCGGTGCATACAAGACAGGGACTGTAGGTTTGTTCTTATGTAGAATCTGTTTGTAATTTTGAACAGGTACATTGTTGAAGTGTAGCTCCAGCCCAAAAATCTATTTTTAAACTTTTTGGAAAACATAGGTAAGGGTTATCACCCCTGTAACATTTGTTTTGCTGTCTGTGCCCCTGTTCAGAACATTTCACCTCACTTTCCGTCCCAATGTCAACTGTTTTTGAAATGTGGTGTTTTTCTTGAAACAAGGATTGCTGATAAAGCATCAGTACAGAGGAGACACCTTTCTCCCATATTAATTCTTACAGGAGAGAATTTTCCTTCCTAGGGGTAGATTTCCTCTCACTTCCTGTTGTCTTCTTGCGTTTGCAATTAGGAGTCGTTTGTAAGTTGGATGTTTGAAAGTAGGGACCTGCCGTATATACTCTGCAGAAATAGGCCCCTTAGTTGTTGGTGTTGGCACAACACTGTAAGCACTCACAGTTACTCTTGGTTGGTGCTGGAACGCCCTGCTGTCAACTATTATATCAGGAATTTTAATTACATATAATTGTTGAACAGTGGTAGTAAAAATTGGGGCTTTGATGGTGGTGCTGGTGCCACAACACTGTAAGCCCTGACAGTTACTCTTGGTGGGTGCAGCAATGGGCCCTGCTGTGAATTATTAGATCAAGAATTGTAATTGCATGCCCCTGTTGAACAGGGGCTGAAAAATTGGGCCTTTCGTGGTGGTGGTGGTGGTGGGGGTGTTGCCACAACACTGTAAGCCCTCAGAGTTACTCTTGGTGGGTGCAGGAATGGGCCCTGCTGTGAATTATTAGATCAAGAATTGTAATTACATGCCCTTTTTGAACAGGGGCTGAAAAATTGGGCCTTTCGTGGTGGTGGTGGTGGTGGCGTTGCCACAACACTGTAAGCCCTCAGAGTTACTCTTGGTGGGTGCAGCAATGGGCCCTGCTGTGAATTATTACATCAAGAATTGTAATTGCATGCCCCTGTTGAACAGGGGCTGAAAAATTGGGCCTTAGGCACTGGTGGCACAACACTACAACCCCTCACAGATACTGTACTTGGAGCACAGCAATGAGCCCTGTTGCAAAGTATTGCTTCAAAAATTGTAATGACACGCCCCTGTTAAACAGGGGCTGAAAAATTGGGCCTTAGGCACTGGTGGCACAACACTACAACCCCTCACAGATACTGTACTTGGAGCACAGCAATGAGCCCTGTTGCAAAGTATTGCTTCAAAAATTGTAATGACACGCCCCTGTTAAACAGGGGCTGAAAAATTGGGCCTTAGGCACTGGTGCCACAACACTCCAACCCCTCACAGATACTGTACTTGGAGCACAGCAATGAGCCCTATGGCAAATTATTGCTAAAAAAATTGTAATTACACGCCCCTGTAAAACAGGGGCTGAAAAATTGGGCCTTAGCCACTGGTGGCGGCACCCATAAACAAAAATGATCTTCCAAGCTATCATCATCAATCGTATCATTGAGGACTCGGAGGAGGAGGATAGCCAGTCAACATAACAGCACAGGCACTCAGCATCAGCATCAGTCTTGAAGGGATGTGACATGTTAAAATCAATTAGTCTGTTATATCAGCATCAGGTGTGTGGTAGCTGGTGGTGATCCAAGACTGGTTCATGTTGATGAAAGTCAGTCGATCAACCGAGTCGGTGGACAGGCGCACCCTGTGATCCGTGACAAATCCTCCAGCAGCACTGAATGTGCGTTCCGAAAGAACGCTGGATGCAGGACAGGCCAGTAGCTCAATTGCATACTGTGCAAGCTCTGGCCAGTGATCCATCCTCAAGACCCAGTAAGCCAGAGGATTTTCGGTGGGGAAGGTGTCCAAGTCTGACCTTGCCCCTAGATATTCCTGCACCATGTTTATCAGACGCTGGCGATGGTTGCTGGAACCGATCATACTTTGGGGCTGCGGACTAAAGAATTGTCTGAACGCATCGGTCAGACGGCCACCTTCCCCACCGCTCCTTCTTTGACTGGCCGAAGCCTCAGCAACTCGTTGTCCAGGACCAGGAGTTTGTAACCTCCCAGTCTCTGGGAACGCGTTGCACAGACCTTTCTGCAAGGCCTCCCGGAGTTGTCTCATCCTCTGCTCCCTCTGCGACGGTAACATAAGGTCCGCAACCTTACCCTTGTACCGTGGATCAAGGAGAGTGGCCAGCCAGTAATGGTCCCTCTCCTTGATCCGAAGAATACGAGGATCCTTCCGCAGACTTTGCAGGATCAGGGAGGCCATGCAGCGTAGGTTTGCTGAGGCATTCGCTCCGGAGTCCTCTGGGTCACTAAGGACGACATGATCCGCAGTCACCTCCTCCCAGCCACGTACAAGTCCACTGGTTTCTTGGGACTGTAAATCATCCCTAAAAGACTGCTGCTGATGATGCTGAGTGCCAGCCTCCACCTCCATGCTGACACAATCCTCCTCCTCCTCCTCCTCCTCCTCCTCTTCCTGTGCGATGGGTGGGACAGAAGGAACACTGTCTGGGTAAAGGGGGCCTTGAGAGGCAAGGAAGTCCTCCTCTTCCTGCCTCTGTTCTGCCTCAAGTGCCCTGTCCATTATTCCACGCAGCGTGTGCTCCAACAGGTGGACAAGAGGTACAGTGTCACTGATGCATGCACTGTCACTGCTCACCATCCTCGTGGCCTCCTCAAATGGTGCCAGGACAGTGCATGCATCCCTGATCATGCCCCACTGGCGTGGAGAAAAAAAACCAAGCTCCCCTGACCCTGTCCTGGTGCCGTAGTCGCACAGGTACTCATTGATGGCCCTCTGCTGCGTGTGCAGCTGCTGCAGCATGGCCAACGTTGAGTTCCACCTGGTGGGCATGTCACATATAAGGCGGTTCTTGGGCAGGTTCAACTCCTTTTGCAGCTCAGCCAGGCGAGCACTGGCATTATAAGATCTGCGGAAATGCACACAGACTTTCCTGGCCTGCCTCAGGACATCCTGTAAGCCCGGGTACCTGCCCAAGAACCGCTGCACCACCAGGTTAAGGACGTGAGCCACACAGGGCACATGGGTCAGTTGTCCCTGTCGAAGGGCGGAGAGGAGGTTGGTGCCATTGTCGCAAACCACCATTCCTGGCTTAAGCTGGCGTGGCGTCAACCACCTCTCGGCCTGGCCCTGCAGAGCAGACAGGACCTCTGCCCCAGTGTGGCTTCTGTCCCCCAAACACACCAGCGCAAGCACGGCATGGCATCTTTTTGCCTGCGTACTTGCGTAGCCCCGTGAACGGCTACGGAGCACCGCTGGTTCATAGGACAAACCACAGGAAGAGGCCATGGAGGAAGAAGAAGAGGAGGGGGTGGAGGAGAGAGGTGTGTCACAACCAGTAGTAGCATTTTGGAGGCGTGGCGGTGGGACAACCTCCAACACTACTGCACCTTGTCCTGCATCCTTCCCAGCTGCCAAAAGAGTGACCCAATGGGCCGTGAAAGAAAGGTAACGTCCCTGTCCATGCCTGCTGGACCATGAGTCAGCGGTAATATGCACCTTACCGCTGACCGCCCTGTCCAGCGAGGCCAAGACATTGCCTTCCACATGCCGGTAGAGAGCCGGAATAGCCTTCCGTGAGAAAAAGTGGAGTTTGGGAACCTGCCACTGAGGAACCGCACATTGCACAAACTCACGGAAGGGGGCCGAGTCTACCAACTGAAAAGGCAGCAGTTGAAGCGCTAGCAATTTAGCCAAGCTAGCATTCAACCGCTGGGCATGTGGATGGCTGGGAGTGAACTTCTTTCGACGGTCCAGCAGCTGGGGCAGGGAAATTTGCCTGCTAGAATCGGACGTCGGTGTACTGCTAGCAGAGTGGCCGCAAGTACTTGGCTGTGACACACCTAATTCTACACCTTCATTCCTCTCAGTGCATGTTTCAGAGAGGACTGAAGTTATAGTGGGGTTGGAGATCCCAGCTGATGCGGTGCAAGGAGAGGTCCGCTTTGTTCTTTGGTGTGGGTCTTTGAGGTAGGCTTGCCAACGAGCTGCATGGCAGGTCAACATATGTCTGGTCAGGCATGTGGTACCCAAGCGGCTGATGTTTTGGCCACGCGATATACGCTTGAGACATATGTTGCAAACAGCAGCTGTGCGATCTGATGCACTAGCCTCAAAAAAGGCCCACACCAAGGAACTTTTTGAATGACGGGCAGAGGCAGCGCCCTGCACAGGCGGAGCTCTGCGGTGTGATTCCGTCGGTGTACTGCCCTTACGCTGGCCACCAAAGGGCATCCTGCCTCGTTGGAGATGTGCCTCCTCCTCATCCTCCTCCTCCTCCTCTCTCCTATTAGGCACCCACGTGGAGTCAGTGACCTCATCATCCCCTCCCTCCTCATCACTGGAGCCAATCTGGCAGTATGCTGCAGCTGCTGGAACATGACTGCCAGATTGGTGTCCTTCTTGAGCATCCCCTCTGTCTGCTCTCACCCTACTGCCTTCCTGTAGCTGGGTTTCATCATCAGACCCTTCGAAACGCTGGGCATCCTCCTGGAGCATGTACCCAACACTGTGCTCAAACAGTTCGGGGGACTCCTCAGGAGGAGGACATGGTGGGTCTAGGGAAGGAGTGACTGATGATGAGTCTGACATTGATACCAGGGAAGAGGACGCTTTGGCAGCTGCTTTGCCAGTACCCTGAGCCTGGGTGAGAGAGGATGAGGAGGAGGAGGAGGGCTTGGTCATCCACTCTACCAAGTCTTCGGCATGATGTGGCTCAACATGTCCAGCTGCCGAAAAGAAGGACAAGCGTGTCCCATGGCCATGTGCTAATGACAATGCACCGCGTCCACGACCAGCACTGTTGCCCCCAGACACAGAGCCTGCTTGCCCTCTTTTATTGCCTCCTGACTGTCTGCCTCTCCTTGTTTGCCTTCCAGACATTCTAATAGATGGCCTGCAGGGAGATGGGAAAAAAGCAATAAGGGCTACCTTCAGGTGTCCTTCTCTGTCCCTTTACTTAAGGATTTCTAAATATGGTTGAGGATGATTGCTTTTGCACAGAATAGCACAACGACAATTTCCCTGACTGTCCAAAAAACAAGGATTTCAAAGATGGTTGATGAGGAATGCTTTAGCACACTATAGCACAAGGAGAATTCCCCTCACTTTCCTTCTTTGTCCCTAGAAACAAGGACTCGCACAGTGAAAGAAACTGACACTCTCCCTACCTAGAGTTTTCTGTCCCTAGAAAAAATGTTTTTTTAAAGCACACTATAGCACAAGGAGAATTCACTCACTGTCCTTCCCTGTCCCTAGAAACAAGGACTTGCACAGTGAAAGAAACTGACACTCTCCCTACCTAGAGTTTTCTGTCCCTAGAAAAAATGTTTTTTTTAAAGCACACTATAGCACAAGGAGAATTCACTCACTGTCCTTCCCTGTCCCTAGAAACAAGGACTTGCACAGTGAAAGAAACTGACACTCTCCCTACCTAGAGTTTTCTGTCCCTAGAAAAAATGTTTTTTTAAAGCACACTATAGCACAAGGAGAATTCACTCACTGCCCTTCCCTGTCCCTAGAAACAAGGACTTGCACAGTGAAAGAAACTGACACTCTCCCTACCTAGAGTTTTCTGTCCCTAGAAAAAATGTTTTTTTAAAGCACACTATAGCACAAGGAGAATTCACTCACTGTCCTTCCCTGTCCCTAGAAACAAGGACTTGCACAGTGAAAGAAACTGACACTCTCCCTACCTAGAGTTTTCTGTCCCTAGAAAAAATGTTTTTTTAAAGCACACTATAGCACAAGGAGAATTCACTCACTGCCCTTCCCTGTCCCTAGAAACAAGGACTTGCACAGTGAAAGAAACTGACACTCTCCCTACCTAGAGTTTTCTGTCCCTAGAAAAAATGTTTTTTTTAAAGCACACTATAGCACAAGGAGAATTCACTCACTGTCCTTCCCTGTCCCTAGAAACAAGGACTTGCACAGTGAAAGAAACTGACACTCTCCCTACCTAGAGTTTTCTGTCCCTAGAAAAAATGTTTTTTTTAAAGCACACTATAGCACAAGGAGAATTCACTCACTGTCCTTCCCTGTCCCTAGAAACAAGGACTTGCACAGTGAAAGAAACTGACACTCTCCCTACCTAGAGTTTTCTGTCCCTAGAATTTTTTTTTTTTTTAAAGCACACTATAGCACAAGGAGAATTCACTCACTGCCCTTCCCTGTCCCTAGAAACAAGGACTTGCACAGTGAAAGAAACTGACACTCTCCCTACCTAGAGTTTTCTGTCCCTAGAAAAAATGTTTTTTTAAAGCACACTATAGCACAAGGAGAATTCACTCACTGTCCTTCCCTGTCCCTAGAAACAAGGACTTGCACAGTGAAAGAAACTGACACTCTCCCTACCTAGAGTTTTCTGTCCCTAGAAAAAATGTTTTTTTAAAGCACACTATAGCACAAGGAGAATTCACTCACTGTCCTTCCCTGTCCCTAGAAACAAGGACTTGCACAGTGAAAGAAACTGACACTCTCCCTACCTAGAGTTTTCTGTCCCTAGAAAAAATGTTTTTTTAAAGCACACTATAGCACAAGGAGAATTCACTCACTGTCCTTCCCTGTCCCTAGAAACAAGGACTTGCACAGTGAAAGAAACTGACACTCTCCCTACCTAGAGTTTTCTGTCCCTAGAAAAAATGTTTTTTTAAAGCACACTATAGCACAAGGAGAATTCACTCACTGTCCTTCCCTGTCCCTAGAAACAAGGACTTGCACAGTGAAAGAAACTGACACTCTCCCTACCTAGAGTTTTCTGTCCCTAGAAAAAATGTTTTTTTAAAGCACACTATAGCACAAGGAGAATTCACTCACTGTCCTTCCCTGTCCCTAGAAACAAGGACTTGAACAGTGAAAGAAACTGACACTCTCCCTACCTAGAGTTTTCTGTCCCTAGAAAAAATGTTTTTTTTAAAGCACACTATAGCACAAGGAGAATTCACTCACTGTCCTTCCCTGTCCCTAGAAACAAGGACTTGCACAGTGAAAGAAACTGACACTCTCCCTACCTAGAGTTTTCTGTCCCTAGAAAAAATGTTTTTTTAAAGCACACTATAGCACAAGGAGAATTCACTCACTGTCCTTCCCTGTCCCTAGAAACAAGGACTTGCACAGTGAAAGAAACTGACACTCTCCCTACCTAGAGTTTTCTGTCCCTAGAAAAAATGTTTTTTTAAAGCACACTATAGCACAAGGAGAATTCACTCACTGTCCTTCCCTGTCCCTAGAAACAAGGACTTGCACAGTGAAAGAAACTGACACTCTCCCTACCTAGAGTTTTCTGTCCCTAGAAAAAATGTTTTTTTAAAGCACACTATAGCACAAGGAGAATTCACTCACTGTCCTTCCCTGTCCCTAGAAACAAGGACTTGCACAGTGAAAGAAACTGACACTCTCCCTACCTAGAGTTTTCTGTCCCTAGAAAAAATGTTTTTTTAAAGCACACTATAGCACAAGGAGAATTCACTCACTGTCCTTCCCTGTCCCTAGAAACAAGGACTTGCACAGTGAAAGAAACTGACACTCTCCCTACCTAGAGTTTTCTGTCCCTAGAAAAAATGTTTTTTTAAAGCACACTATAGCACAAGGAGAATTCACTCACTGTCCTTCCCTGTCCCTAGAAACAAGGACTTGCACAGTGAAAGAAACTGACACTCTCCCTACCTAGAGTTTTCTGTCCCTAGAAAAAATGTTTTTTTTAAAGCACACTATAGCACAAGGAGAATTCACTCACTGTCCTTCCCTGTCCCTAGAAACAAGGACTTGCACAGTGAAAGAAACTGACACTCTCCCTACCTAGAGTTTTCTGTCCCTAGAAAAAATGTTTTTTTAAAGCACACTATAGCACAAGGAGAATTCACTCACTGTCCTTCCCTGTCCCTAGAAACAAGGACTTGCACAGTGAAAGAAACTGACACTCTCCCTACCTAGAGTTTTCTGTCCCTAGAAAAAATGTTTTTTTAAAGCACACTATAGCACAAGGAGAATTCACTCACTGTCCTTCCCTGTCCCTAGAAACAAGGATTCGAACAGTAAAACACACTGACACTCTCCCTACCTATCCTTCTCTTTCCCTAAACTAAAGGAATCCAGGTTAAGCAAGAAAGAAATAAATGTCACTGTCCCTGCCTATGCTGCTCTTTCCCTGCTCCGGAACACACTACACTAGGCCGCCGTGCTGGCGGCCTTTTATAGTGTGGGGCGTGTACTAAACACCCTCAGCAATAATTGGCCACAGGCATCCTGCCTGTGGCCAATCATTGCTCTCCTCGCTGCCGGCGCTGTGATTGGCCAAGCATGCGGGGTCACAGTGCATGCTTGGCCAATCACAGCGCCTGGATGACACTGCGATGGCGTAGTGCATTGTGGGCCGTTCGCGTCACTCGAATTTGGCGCGAACGGCCCAAATCGTTCGATCTTCGTCGAACGATCGAACAGCCGATGTTCGAGTCGAACGTATGTTCGACTCGAACACGAAGCTCATCCCTACAGGTGATGGTCAAAGGCTATGAGCATGCTGTAAGAGATGGTCAGAGACTGCAGACCTGAAAAAATCTATTGTTAAAGACTTTGCGCATGCTACAAATGATGGTCAGAGACTGCAGACATGCAACTGGAGATGGTCAAAGGCTATTGGGATGCTACAAGAGATGGTCAGAGACTGCAAACATGAAGAGTAGATGGTTAAAGACTATGCATGCTGCAAATGGTGGTCAGAGACTGCAGACATGCAACGGGTGATGATAAAAGACTATGAGCATGCTACAAGAGATGGTCAGATACTGCAGACATGAAACAATAGATGGTTAAAGACTATGAGCACGCTACAAGAGATGGTCAGAGGCTATAGAAAATACAACAGGAGGTGGGCATGCTACAGGAGATCACAGACTGTAGACATGTAACAGGGCATGGCCAAAGACTATGGGCATGCTGCAAGGGATGGTCAGAGACTGCAGACATGCAACAGGGATAGTTGCTAGAAAATTGTGGCTTATGAGACAGTCATAGGCTGGAGACGCATTACATGGGACTGCTAGCGTTCAACCTCTTTACAAATCAATGCTCCCTACAGCCCTCCTAAACATTTCACGTGCGACATTTAATATTTGTCTCGGCAATGGATCTTGATCCAATGTAAAAGATCCGATGAAAAAAATAAAATAAAGTAAGATAGTGTGAAAGAACTAACCAAAACTACTACAGCTCAGTCTAATGAATAGTAATCCTTCACTGGTGTAAGGAAATAGAGGAAAACACAGAATAAAGTCTGTAGGGGACCCATGGGACGCACAATAAGTACCGAAGGGCCAGATGCGGCCCCCAACCACAGGTCAGGCATAAGGGCTTTAGGTGTTCCACAACTGTACACAAAATCTGAGATATGAAAAAAGCCCCCCATTGGGTGATTCGAGAATTAAAACTGACCTTCGAAAGTCAGGACAGCCGGTACCTACCAAAAAAAACCACGCGACTTTCCTGCAGAAAGAAGCGTCCATATTGGGCGGCTAATGCACACTTCCAGCAGTTAATATACAAAATGAAATATATAAACTTTTCATGTTATTTGCAGAGCTGGGAGACTGTCTCTGGCATACAATAAAACATGATAATGTTTTGAATAAAAATAAAAGGACAAGCTTCCCAACAATAAAAAGGATTTTGCCTTAGTCAACAAAAAGTGCAGTAATATCTCATTAAGCTGATTAGTATGCAGCTTAGAAACAGTACTAGGTGCTGTAACACATGATTATAATCGTAAAAATCCTTCAGTGTTTGCAAGTAAGCATTAACGAGGTATATTAAATTTTAAGGAGACGGACTAGCAGATCTGCAGAACCTTCAAGATTAGGATTTAACCCTCAAAATATTAATAAAAACCAAAAGCGCACTTTATGGGGGGGAACGGGCACATCGGCGCGCTGAAATGCAAATTGTTATTAAAACCTCCGGTAAGTGGAAAGCGGCTGGAGTTAGGGAGCGGAGACGGTCGGAGTTAATGATTGTGCGACGTAAGGGGTGGTACAGTGACCACAGCGCTCCCACAAAGAATTTTAAGACCTTCCAAGTGTTTACGGATTACAGATTTTTGGTTTAGGGACAAAAAAAACCCACAAAGTTTCTTTTCATATATCTAAAAAAAGGCAACGGGGGGGTTAACAAGCCTGCAAATCCACAACAGAATTAAACTACTGAGACATCGAACAAATGGCTCGGTTTAGTTGCCTGTGTGATTAGGCTTTGATGGAAGCAACATTTACAACTTCCTTTCCTTCCTTTCCTTCCTTTCCTCTTTCCTTTCCTTTTCCCTTTTTTTCTTTTCCTTTTCCTCTTCATTCTTTTCTTCCATTCCTTTCCTTTCCTCTTCATTCTTTCCTTCCATTCCTTTCCTTTCCTCTTCATTCTTTCCTTCCATTCCTTCCCTTTCCTCTTCATTCTTTACTTCCATTCCTTTCCTTTCCTCTTCATTCTTTCCTTCCATTCCTTTCCTTTCCTCTTCATTCTTTCCTTCCATTCCTTTCCTTTCCTCTTTATTCTTTCCTTCCATTCCTTTCCTTTCCTCTCCATTCTTTCCTTCCATTCCTTTCCTTTTCCTCTTCATTCTTTCCTTCCATTCCTTTCCTTTCCTCTTCATTCTTTCCTTCCATTCCTTTCCTCTTCATTCTTTCTTTCCATTCCTTTCCTCTTCATTCTTTCCTTCCACTCCTTTCCTTTCCTCTTCATTCTTTCCTTCCATTCATTTTCTTGCCTCTTCATTCTTTCCTTCCATTCCTTTCCTTTCCTCTTCATTCTTTCCTTCCATTCCTTTCCTTTCCTCTTTCCTTTTCTATTCCATTCCCCTTCCTTTATTTTCCTCTTCCTTTCCTTTTCCCTTCCTTTATTTTCCTTTTCCTCTTTCTTCCTTCCTTTCTTTTTTCTTTCCATTCCTTTCCTTTCCTTATTCTTCTCCTTACCTTTCCTTTTCCTCTTCCTTCCTTATTTTTTCCTTCCATTCCTTTCCTTTCCTTATTCTTCTCCTTACCTTTCCTTTTCCTCTCCCTTCCTTCTTTCCTTACCTTTGCTTTTCCCTTCTTTCTTTCCTTACCTTTGCTTTTCCCTTCCTTTCTTTTACTTTTCCTCTTATTTCCTTCCTTCCTTCCCTCCTTTCTTCCCTCCTTCCTTCCCTCCCTCCCTCCCTCCGTCCTTCCTTTCTTCCCTCCTTCCTTCCTTCCTTCCCTCCCTCCTTCCTTCCATCCTTCCTTCCCTCCCTCCCTCCGTCCATCCTTCCTTCCTTTCCTTTCTTCCTTCCTGTGATCTGACGCAATTACTAGTTTTGAGAGGCAGCTCTCTGACAAAACCCCCAGAATGATCCAACAGAAGTGTGAAGGATAAAAAAATAAAGTAAAAGGTCTATAAAAAATCAAATAATCCTAATAACAAGTCAGTAGGTACATTCAACGTGTTTCAGTGGATCACAAATCCCCCTTCATCAGGCCTTTTACTAGCGGTAATAGAATAAATCACTGGACAATAACAACAAGGACTGTGGATTATAAACACAGTACTGTATGGGTGCCAGATATGATGGTCAGATGTCCACAAACTTTTGGCCATGAAGTGTAGGTGTGACTTCCTTCTTTCCTTCTTTTTCTTCCTTTATTCTCTTCCTTCCTTCCCTTCCTTCCTTCCCTCTCTTTCTTCCTTTATTCCCTTCCTTTCCTTCCCTTCCTTCCTTCCCTCTTTTTCTTCCTTTCTTCCCTTCCTTCCTTTCCTCCCTTCCTTCCTGTGATCTGACGCAATTGCCAGTTTTGAGAGGCAGCTCTCTAACAAACAGGGTAGCTCTATAGGCCCCCAGAATGATCCAACAGATGTGTGAAGGATGAGAGTGCCACAAGTCTATAAAAAAATCGAATAATTCTAATAACAAGTCAGTAGGTACATTCCACGCGTTTCAGGGGCTCACAAATCCCCCTTCATCAGGCCTTTTGGTAGCAGTGATAGAATGAATCACTGGGCAATAACAACAAGGACCATGGATTATAAAGACAGTGTGGGTGCCAGATATGATGGTCTGATATCCACATACTTCTGCCCATATAGTGTGGATGTGATGGTCTGATGTCCACATACTTCTGCCCATATACAGTAGAACCTCGGATTGCGAGTAACGCGGTTAACGAGCGTTTCGCAATACGACCACTGTATTTTGAAAAATCCTAACTCGGTTTGTGAGTGTTGTCTCGCAAAACGAGGAAGATTCAGACCAAAGTAGTGTGCAGTACCATGTTTGGCCTGAGGTGGGGGGCGACGGGGCCGAGCGGAGCTGAATGGCGCTGATAGTATCCGATCGGCGTCGTTCGGAGCTGTTCGGAAATGCTCGGAAAGACTCGGAAATACTACGTTCCCGAGCCTTTCCAAGGTTTTCCAAGGTCAGCCGAGCGGTCCTCTGGCCTTTCCAGCTGTTTCCGAGGCTCTCTGGCGCCCCCCGCATCTGTCCGCATGCGGTATTGCATGCCATTGAAGTCAATGCAGAAAAAAAAAATTTTGTTTCCATTGACTTCAATGGGGAAACTCGTTTTGATATGCGAGTACTTTGAATTATGAGCATTCTCCTGGAATGGATTATGCTCGTAATCCGAGGTTCCACTGTAGTGTGGATGTGATGGTCTGACGTCCACATACTTTTGCCCATATTGTGTGGATTTGATAATTATTATTATTATTATTAATTTACAGAATTTATATAATTTATATAGCGCCAAAAGTTTACGCAGGGCTTTACAACTTGAGGGTAGACAGTACAACTACAATACACTTTAATACAGTAGGAATCAGAGGGCCCTGCTTGTTAGAGCTTACAATCTAAGAGGGAGGGTCAAGAGATACAAGAGGTAATAAATGTGGGGGATCTGCTGATGGAGATTTTTTTTTTTTTTTTACAGTTGTTAGGTGGGGGCCAGATAGACTTCTCTGAAGAGATGAGTTTTTAGGGATTGTTTGAAAGTGGACAAAGTAGGAGATAGTCGGACAGTTTGGGGTAGAGTGTTCCAGAGGATGGGAGAAGCTTGGGAGAAGTCCTGGAGGAGAGCGTTGGATTTGGTAACAAGGGAGCTAGAGAGCAGGAGGTCTTGGGAGGAACGAAGAGAACAATTTGGTTGGTATTTCGAGACCAGGTTAGTGATGTAGCTGCGGCCAGGTTGTGGATGGCTTTGTAAGTTATTGTTAGTATCTTGATATTAATTTGTTGGGTGAGTGGAAGCCAATGGAGGGATTGGCAGAGAGGAGTAGCAGACTGAATGGTTTGTAAGGTGGGTGAGTCTGGTAGCAGCATTTATGATGGACTGAACAGGGGATAGCCTATTTAAAGGTAAGCCAATGAGGAGGGAGTTGCAGTAGTCAAGGCGAGAGGTGACCAGGGAGTAGATTAGAAGCTTTGTGTTGTCATTGGTTAGGAAGGAATGTGATGGTCAGATGTCTACATTATTTTGGCCACAAAGTGTAGATGTGAGGGTTAGATGTCCACAAACCTTTGGCCATGTAGCCTAGATGTGACGGTTAAGTATCCACATACATTTGGCCATATAGTGTGGATGGGATGGTCAGATGTCCAACATTCTTTTGGCCATGTAGTAAAGATGTGACAGTTAGGTGTTCACAAACTTTTGGCCATGAAGCGTAGATGTGAGGGTTAGATGTCCATGAACCTATGGCCATGTAACCTAGATGTGATCATTAATCGTCCACATACATTTGGCCATATAGTGTGGATGCGATGGTCAGTTGTCCAACATATTTTGGCCATGTAGTGTAGATGTGACAGTTAGGTGTCCACAAACTTTTGGCCATGAAGCGTAGATGTGAGGGTTAAATGTCCATGAACCCATGGCCATGTAGCCTAGATGTGATCTTTCATTGTCCACATACATTTGGCCATATAGTGTGGATGGGATGGTCAGATGTCCAACATACTTTTGCCCATGTAGTGTAGATGTGACAGTTAGGTGTCCACAAACCTTTGGCCATGTAGCCTAAATGTGACGGTTAAGTGTCCACATACTTTTGGCCATATAGTGTGGATGTGACAGTTAGGTCTCCACAAACCTTTGGCCACGAAGTGTAGATGTGAGGGTTAGATGTCCATGAACCTATGGCCATGTAGTGTAGATGTGACAGTTAGGTGTCCACATACATTTGGCTATAAAGTAGACATGTGCAGTTAGTTAGTTTAGTTTTTGTTTTCGTTTCATTTGTTTTGATTTTTTGATTTTGTTTTTCGGGTCGTTCGTTATGATCACAATTCGTAAATTCGTACATTCGTAAAATCGTACATTCGTAAATTTATACATTCGTAAATTCGTACATTCGTAAATTTATACATTCGTAAATCCGTATATTCGTAAATATATACATTCGTAAATTCATACATTCGTAAATTTGTAAATTCGTACATTTGGAAATTTGGAAATTCTGAAATTTGGAAATTTGGAAATTCTGAAATTTGGAAATTCGAAATTCGAAAATCCAAAAACCCGAAAATTCGAAAATCTGAAAAAATAACTATTAAATTATAGGTATTGTAATTTCCTTTCAAATTTGGCTTGTTAGCGAACGTAACGAATACAAATTTATTCGAAGTTACGCATAACCTGAAATAACAAATGCCACATCTAAACAAATGGAACGGAACAAATTAATAATAAATAATAATAATAATAAAACGTTTTTTATAATTATTATTGTTATTTATTATTATTATTAATTCATTACATTCCATTCGTTTAGATACGACATTCATTATTTTGGAAAACAATTCGTAACTTCGTTAAGTTCACTAACAGCCAAATTTGAAAGGAAATTACAATACCTATAATTTAATAGTTAGTAATAGTTAAGTTATTATTAGTTAATTATTATTTCAGATTTCCGAATTCACTAATTTACGAATTTACAAATTTCCGAATGCACGAATTTACGAATGTGTGAATGGACAAATTTACGAATATTCAAATTTACGAATATTCGTTAAAATTCGTTAAACGAGTTTTTGTTAATTCGGATATATCCGAATTAACGAATTTGTCGAAATTCGTTAAAAAACGAATTCGGAACGAAACGAATTGCACTATATAGTGTAGATGTGATGGTTAGGTGTCCAGAAACGTGTGTCCATGTGGTGTAGGTACAGTACATTCACAGCTTTATGATTCTAGCAATGATTGCATACACATGATTAGGGATGAGCCGAACACCCCCGGGTTCGGTTCGCACCAGAACCTTCGAACGGACCGAAAGTTCGCGCGAATTTTCGAACCCTATTCGTTATAATGGACGCGAACGTTCGAAATCAAAATTGCTAATTACAACGGCCAATATGCATGTTAATGTTATAAAACAGGTTTGGGGACCCGGGTCCTGCCCCAGGGGACATATATCAATGCAAAAAGAAATTTTAAAAACTAAAGTTTTTTCGGGAGCAGTCATTTTAATGATGCATAAAGTGAAAAAAAAAAAGTGAAATTTTCCTTTAAATATGGTACCTGGGGGGTGTCTAAAGTATGCCTGTGAAGTGGCATGTGTTTCCCGTGTTTAGAACTGTCCTTGCACAAAATGACATTTGTAAAGGAAAAAAAGAAGCCATTTAAAACCACTTGCGGCTTCAATGTCATGTCTTGTCCTGGCCGCCATATGGCTGAAAATCCTTGAGAAAAATGGCATGGCTACCCCATCACCCCCCCCCCCCCCCACCCCAGCCCCTTTGGGTCTTGTATGGATACTAAGGGGGACCCCGCACCCAAAATAAAACCCTATACCTACAACCCTATATACTCTGAACAGCAGTATATAGGTGGTGCAAACAAGACATGGACTGTAGGTTTGTTCTTAAGTAGAATCTGAACAGGTACATTATGAAGTGTAGCTACATCCCAAAAAAATCAATTTTTAAGCTTTTTGGAGAACATAGGGAGGGGTTATCACCCCTGTAACATTTGCTGTCTTTGCACATCTGTTCAGAACATGTCACCTCACTTTCCGTCCCAATGACAAATGTTTTTGGAAAAGTGGGGTTTTAATTGAAACAAGGATTGGTGATAAAGCATCAGTAGAGAGGAGATACCTTTTTCCCAAATTAAATCTAACAGGATAGAATTTTCCTTCCTAGGGGTAGATTTCCTCTCACTTCCTGTTTTCTCTTGCCGTTTGCAAGTAGGAGTCGTTTGTAAGTTGGATGTTTGAAAGTAGGGGCCTGCCGTATATACTCTGCAGAAATTTGCCCTATTAGATGTTGGTGTAGCCACAAGACTGGTGGGCACAGGAATGGGCCCTGCTGTGAGTTAATAGATCAAGATTTGTACTTGCATGCACCTGTTGAACCGGGCAGAAAAATTGGGCCTTTGGTGGTGGTGGTGGTGGTGGTGGACGGTGTTGCCACAAGACTGTAAGCCCTCACAGTTACTCTTGGTGGGTGCAGGAATGGGCCCTGCTGTGAGTTATTAGATCAAGATTTGTAATTGCATGCACCTGTTGAACAGGGCAGAAAAATTGGGCCTTTGGTGGTGGTGGTGGTGGTGGACGGTGTTGCCACAAGACTGTAGGCCCTCATAGTTACTCTTGGTGGGCGCAGGAATGGGCCCTGCTGTGAACTATTAGATCAAGATTTGTAATTACACGCCCCTGTTAAACAGGGGCTGAAAAATTGTGCCTTAGGCATTGGTGCTGGTGCCACAACACTGCAACCCCTCACAGATACTGTACTTGGAGCACAGCAGTCACACCTGTTGCGAAGCATCTTTTTAAAAAATTGTAATTACACGCCCCTGTTATACAGGGGCTGAAAAATTGTGCCTTAGGCACTGGTGCTGGTGCCACAACACTGCAACCCCTCACAGATACTGTACTCTGAGCACAGCAATGAGACCTGTTGCAAAGCATTGCCTAAAAATTGTAATTACACGCCCCAACAGGGGCTGAAAAATTGTGCCTTAGGCACTGGTGCTGGTGCCACAACACTGCAACCCCTCACAGATACTGTACTCTGAGCACAGCAGTCACACCTGTTGCGAAGCATCTTTTTAAAAAAATTTAATTACACGCCCCTGTTATACAGGGGCTGAAAAATTGTGCCTTAGGCACTGGTGCTGGTGCCACAACACTGCAACCCCTCACAGATACTGTACTCTGAGCACAGCAATGAGACCTGTTGCAAAGCATTGCCTAAAAATTGTAATTACACGCCCCAACAGGGGCTGAAAAATTGTGCCTTAGGCACTGGTGCTGGTGCCACAACACTGCAACCCCTCACAGATACTGTACTCTGAGCACAGCAGTCACACCTGTTGCGAAGCATCTTTTTAAAAAATTGTAATTACACGCCCCTGTTATACAGGGGCTGAAAAATTGTGCCTTAGGCACTGGTGTGGTGGCATGGATCATTGAGGAGGAGGAAGAGGATAGTCAGTGAACATAACAGGACAGTCACTCAGCATCAGCATAGGCAGTCTTGAAGGGATGTGACATTATAAATTATTCCGTTATATCCGCTTCAGGTGTCTGGTAGCTGGTGGTGATCCAAGACTGATTCATTTTTATGAAGGTCAGTCGATCAACCGAGTCGGTGGACAGGCGCACCCTATGATCGGTGACAAATCCTCCAGCAGCACTGAATGTGCGTTCGGAAAGAACGCTGGATGCAGGACAGGCCAGTAGCTCAATTGCATACTGTGCAAGCTCTGGCCAGTGATCCATCCTCAGGACCCAGTAAGCCAGAGGATTTTCGGTGGGAAAGGTGTCCAAGTCTGACCTTGCCCCTAGGTATTCCTGCACCATGTATATCAGACGCTGGCGATGGTTGCTGGAACCGATCATACCTTGGGGCTGCGGACTAAAAAATTGTCTGAACGCATCGGTCAGACGTCCACCTTCCCCACCGCTCCTTCTGCTACTGACCGAAGCCTCAGCAACTTGTCGTCCAGGACCAGGAGTTTGTAACCTCCCAGTTTCTGGGAACGCGTTGCACAGACCTTTCTGCAAGGCCTCCCTGAGATGTCTCATCCTCTGCTCCCTCTGCGACGGCAAGATAAGGTCCGCAACCTTACCCTTGTACCGTGGATCAAGGAGAGTGGCCAGCCAGTAATGGTCACTCTCCTTGATCCGAAGAACACGAGGATCCTTCCGCAGGCTTTGCAGGATCAGGGAGGCCATGCAGCGTAGGTTAGCTGAGGCATTCGGTCCGGAGTCTTCTGGGTCACTGAGGATGACATGATCGCCAGCCACCTCCTCCCAGCCACGTACAAGTCCACTGGTTTGTTGGGACTGTACATCATCCCTAAAAGACTGCTGCTGCTGATGCTGAGTGCCAGGCTCCACCTCCATGCTCACACAATCCTCCTCCTCCTCCTCCTCCTCCTCCTCTTCCTGTGTGATGGGTGGGACAGAAGGAACATTGTCTGGATAAAGGGGGCCTTGAGAGACAAGGAAGTCCTCCTCTTCCTGCCTCTGTTCTGCCTCAAGTGCCCTGTCCATTATCCCACGCAGCGTATGCTCCAACAGGTGGACAAGAGGTACAGTGTCACTGATGCATGCACTGTCACTGCTCACCATCCTCGTGGCCTCCTCAAATGGTGAGAGGACAGTGCATGCATCCCTGATCATGCTCCACTGGCGTGGGGAAAAAAAGCCAAGCTCCCCTGACCCTGTCCTGGTGCCGTAGTCGCAAAGGTACTCATTGATGGCCCTCTGCTGCGTGTGCAGTCGCTGCAGCATGGCCAACGTTGAGTTCCACCTGGTGGGCATGTCACATATTAGGCGGTTCTTGGGCAGGTTCAGCTCCTTTTGCAGCTCAGTCAGCCGAGCACTGGCATTATAAGATCGGCGGAAATGCACACAGACTTTCCTGGCCTGCCTCAGGACATCCTGTAAGCCTGGGAACCTGCCCAAGAACCGCTGCACCACCAGGTTGAGGACGTGAGCCATACAGGGCACATGGGTGAGCTGCCCCTGTCGCAGGGCGGAGAGGAGGTTGGTGCCATTATCAGAAACGACCATTCCTGGCTTAAGCTGGCGTGGCGTCAACCACCTCTCGGCCTGCCCCTGCAGAGCTGCCAGAACCTCTGGCCCAGTGTGGCTCCTGTCCCCCAAACACACCAGCGCAAGCACGGCATGGCATCTTTTTGCCTGCGTACTCGCGTAGCCCCTTGTACGCCTACGGAGCACCGCTGGTTCCGAGGACAGAGCACTCGAAGAGGACATGGAGGAAGAAGAAGAGGAGGGGGTGGAGGAGAGAGGTGTGTCACAACCAGTAGTAGCATTTTGGAGGCGTGGTGGCGGAACAACCTCCAACACTACTGCACCTTGTCCTGCATCCCTCCCAGCTACCAATAGAGTGACCCAATGGGCCGTGAAAGAAAGATAACGTCCCTGTCCATGCCTGCTGGACCATGAGTCAGCGGTAATATGCACCTTACCGCTGACCGCCCTGTCCAGCGAGGCATGGACATTGCCTTCCACATGCCAGTAGAGAGACGGAATCGCCTTCCGTGAGAAAAAGTGGCGTTTGGGAACCTGCCACTGAGGAACCGCACATTGAACAAACTCACGGAAGGGGGCCGAGTCTATCAACTGAAAAGGCAGCAGTTGAAGTGCTAGCAATTTAGCCAAGCTAGCATTCAACCGCTGGGCATGTGGATGGCTGGGAGTATACTTCTTTCGACGGTCCAGCAGCTGGGGCAGGGAAATTTGCCTGCTACAATCGGACGTCGGTGTACTGCAAGTACTTGGTTGTGACACACCTAATTCTACACCTTCAGTCCTCTCAGAGCAGCTTTCAGAGAGGACTGAAGATATAGTGGGGATGGAGATCCCAGCTGATGAGGAGCAAGGAGAGGTCCGCTTTGTTCTTTGGTGTGGGTCTTTTATGTGTGCTTGCCAACGAGCTGCATGGCAGGTCGACATATGTCTGCTCATGCTTGTGGTGCCCAAGCGGCTGATGTTTTGGCCACGCGAGATACGCTTGAGACAAATATTGCAAATAGCAGTGGTGCGATCTGATGCACTCGTCTCAAAAAAGGCCCACACCAAAGAACTTTTGTGATAACGTGCAGAGGCAGCGCCCTGCACAGGCGGAGCTCTGCGGTGTGGTACAGTTGCTGTGCTGGCCTCTAGCTGGCCTCCAGGGGGCATCCTGCCTCGTTGGACATGTGACGCTGCATCCTCCTCCTCCTCCTCCTCTCTCCCTTCAGGCACCCACGTGGAGTCAGTGACCTCATCATCCCCTCCCTCTTCACCACTAGAGCAAACCTGGCAGTAAGCTGCAGCTGGTGGAACACTACTGCCAGATTGCTGTCCTTCAGCATCCCCTCTCTCTGCGCGCACACTACTGACTTCCTCAAGCTGGGTATCATCATCCGAGCCTTCGAATCGTTGGGCATCCTCCTGGAGCATGTACCCAACACTGTGCTCAAACAGTTCGGGGGACTCCTCAGGAGGACATGGTGGGTCTAGGGAAGGGGTGGCTGATGATGCCATTGAGTACGCGTTGGCAGCTGCTCTGCCAGTACCCTGAGCCTGGGTGAGAGAGGATGAGGAGGATGAGGAGGGCTTGGTCATCCATTCTACCAAGCCTTCGGCATGATGCGGCTCCACATGTCCAGCTGCCGAAAACAAAGACAAGCGTGTCCCATGGCCACGTGCTGATGACGATGCACGACCACGTCCACGGCCAGCACTGTTGTCTCTAGAAACAGAGCCTGCCTGCCCTGTGTTCTTGCCTCGGCACGCTCTGCCTCTCCTTGGCGGTCTTCCAGCCATTGTAGTCGGTAGTGTATATAGTATAAAAAATAGAACTCCTATGTGTGCTCACAACACACTGTAGGTCCTATGGGTGCTGACACTAACACACTATAGGTACTATGTGTGCTGCTGACAAGAAAATATAGGAGCTCTGTTTGCTGCCACTAACACACTAGAAGTCCTATGGGTGCTGCTGAGAAGAAAATATAGGAGCTCTGTTTGCTGCCACTAACACACTAGAAGTCCTATGGGTGCTGCTGAGAAGAAAATATAGGAGCTCTGTTTGCTGCCACTAACACACTAGAAGTCCTATGGGTGCTGCTGAGAAGAAAATATAGGAGCTCTGTTTGCTGCCACTAACACACTAGAAGTCCTATGGGTGCTGCTGAGAAGAAAATATAGGAGCTCTGTGTGATGCCACTAACACACTAGAAGTCCTATGGGTGCTGCTGAGAAGAAAATATAGGAGCTCTGTGTGATGCCACTAACACACTAGAAGTCCTATGGGTGCTGCTGAGAAGAAAATATAGGAGCTCTGTTTGCTGCCACTAACACACTAGAAGTCCTATGGGTGCTGCTGAGAAGAAAATATAGGAGCTCTGTTTGCTGCCACTAACACACTAGAAGTCCTATGGGTGCTGCTGAGAAGAAAATATAGGAGCTCTGTTTGCTGCCACTAACACACTAGAAGTCCTATGGGTGCTGCTGAGAAGAAAATATAGGAGCTCTGTGTGATGCCACTAACACACTAGAAGTCCTATGGGTGCTGCTGAGAAGAAAATATAGGAGCTCTGTTTGCTGCCACTAACACACTAGAAGTCCTATGGGTGCTGCTGAGAAGAAAATATAGGAGCTCTGTTTGCTGCCACTAACACACTAGAAGTCCTATGGGTGCTGCTAAGAAGAAAATATAGGAGCTCTGTGTGATGCCACTAACACACTAGAAGTCCTATGGGTGCTGCTGAGAAGAAAATATAGGAGCTCTGTTTGCTGCCACTAACACACTAGAAGTCCTATGGGTGCTGCTGAGAAGAAAATATAGGAGCTCTGTGTGATGCCACTAACACACTAGAAGTCCTATGGGTGCTGCTGAGAAGAAAATATAGGAGCTCTGTTTGCTGCCACTAACACACTAGAAGTCCTATGGGTGCTGCTGAGAAGAAAATATAGGAGCTCTGTGTGATGCCACTAACACACTAGAAGTCCTATGGGTGCTGCTGAGAAGAAAATATAGGAGCTCTGTTTGCTGCCACTAACACACTAGAAGTCCTATGGGTGCTGCTGAGAAGAAAATATAGGAGCTCTGTTTGCTGCCACTAACACACTAGAAGTCCTATGGGTGCTTCTGAGATGAAAATATAGGAGCTCTGTTTGCTGCCACTAACACACTAGAAGTCCTATGGGTGCTGCTGAGAAGAAAATATAGGAGCTCTGTGTGATGCCACTAACACACTAGAAGTCCTATGGGTGCTGCTGAGATGAAAATATAGGAGCTCTGTGTGATGCCACTAACACACTAGAAGTCCTATGGGTGCTGCTGAGAAGAAAATATAGGAGCTCTGTTTGCTGCCACTAACACACTAGAAGTCCTATGGGTGCTGCTGAGAAGAAAATATAGGAGCTCTGTTTGCTGCCACTAACACACTAGAAGTCCTATGGGTGCTGCTGAGAAGAAAATATAGGAGCTCTGTGTGATGCCACTAACACACTAGAAGTCCTATGGGTGCTGCTGAGAAGAAAATATAGGAGCTCTGTTTGCTGCCACTAACACACTAGAAGTCCTATGGGTGCTGCTGAGAAGAAAATATAGGAGCTCTGTTTGCTGCCACTAACACACTAGAAGTCCTATGGGTGCTGCTGAGAAGAAAATATAGGAGCTCTGTTTGCTGCCACTAACACACTAGAAGTCCTATGGGTGCTGTTGGGGTGCAATGCTGTGCTAACAGCACTGCGGTTGGTACTACTGCAATACTGTACTAACAGTAAGCACGCACCAGACTAATCCCCAGCAGCAGCTAATAACACACTAACTGTGCAATCAGCAGCAATGAACGATCAATGACTTAGGTAGCAATGGTTTAGCAAAGAAATAGCCAATGGTTTAGCAAAGAAGAGCAAATCTTTCAGTATCAAGCAAAGACAGAATCAGCAGACTAATCTCTCCTAAAGCCGGAACTCATGTGACCGGGGCCGATGGCGTGGCGGCCTTTTAAATGGTGGGGCGTGTACTAAAGCCCCTGAGCTGTAATTGGCTACAGCCGTCCTGCCTGTAGCCAATTATTGCTCTCCGAGTTTCGGGCGCTGTGATTGGCCAAGCATGCGGGGTCACAGTGCATGCTTGGCCAATCATCAGCCAGCAATGCACTGCGCCGGCCGCGCCGGCCGCAATGCATTGCGGGGCCGCTCGCATCACACGAATGTGATGCGAACGGCCCAAATAGTTCTGGGCTCGACGAGCGAGCGAACGCCCGATGCTCGATTCGAACATGGGTTCGAATCGAGCACCGGGCCCATCCCTACACATGATATATCATCTCTCCTGCAAGGTCTGATCATAGTAAATGTAGTGACCAACCATATAGAAACGAATCATCTCCACCTTCCGTAAATTGTTTTGTTTTTTTTAAATAATCTTTAATTGTTAAAAAATTCCTCTGTAATTATATTTATCGTAACGTGTTGCCCCCAGAGTTCTACAGCAATCTCTAAATATCTGATTATTAATAAAGAAATCTCTGATTATCCCAATTTTTTTCCAAAGCCCGAACGCCTCCCCAGAAATTGCTTCGCCCATAAAAACAAACCCAGGAAAAGGCAAGCTACTGCTAGTGATAAAAAAAAAGAAAAAAAAAGTGATTAAACACTAATAGTGTCCGCAACCCCCGTGTGATAGATGGGCGCGATTTTTGCTCTTGTAACTGTTTAACGGAGGTTGTTATAAGAGTAATACACTCCTGTTTGGAGACACAGCGCTCAGGCGTATGGAACCCTTTCAGGGTCATTAAACAGCTGTAAACATTATTATAAAAATAAACCGCGTTTTTCACGCTCGCATTTTAGCCCAGAGCTGGCTTTGCTGAGCAAGTACATTTTTTCCCGTCGTGTACAATCAGCACTGGTGACATTTGGGTCTACAAACATATTACATCACTGATAGCACAGAGGTGAAGCTGTGTCCTTTAATAGGCTGGATGGTAATTATGTACACACCCAGCTGTAGGGCTGGCAATCATAATATATATTATACAGTACAAATGTATATGCATACAGTATATACTTTTTAATTATTTTAAATCAATATATATATATTTATATATATTTACGGTATTTATCGGCGTATAACACGCACAGGCGTATAACACGCACCCTAACTTTAAGAGGGAGGTTTCAGGAAAAAAACTTTCCACAGCCCCCTGCGTATAACACGCAGGCACAGTTTACCCTCAATTTTCAGGGTAAAACGTGAGTGTTATACACCAATAAATACAGTATATATATATATATATATATATATATATATATATATATATACATATATATATATACATATATCTATATAGATATATAGATATATATATATATATATATATATATATATATATATATATATATATATCTATAGATATATCTATATCTATATATATATCTATAGATATATATATATCTATATATATATAGATATAGATATATATATCTATATCTATATATATATAGATATATATATATATATATATATATATATATAAAATATATATTGATATAAAAAAAATTAAAAATATATACTGTATATATATATAATATATATATATATATATATATATATATATATATATATAATATACAGTATATACTGTATGCAGGGCTTTTTTCTCAGACAATAGGTGCAGGAACTCCCCTTTTCCCCGCCCATACCCACCTCCGAGCAACGTCCCTTGGTTCCATCCCCTACCCACCTCCCAGTACCGCCCCTTTTAGACAATACAGAACCAAGTATCATTTTGTGGCGCTAAGTAATTTGTATGGAATTTGGTAATGATATCAAGAAAAGTAGTAAAATAGATCCCCTTCAACCAGCAACAATAGATCCCCCTAACAATGTACCACCCACAACAAAATCCCCCCCCCCAAGCAACAATAGACTCCCGGCAGCATCAACAGATCTCTGCACAGCCAGCATTAATAGACTCTCTGGCAGCCATCAACAATAGACCCCCTCCCCCAACAAAAGATCTCCTTCAGCAACAACTGACCCCCCAGCAACAATAGGTCCCCCACCAGCAACACTAGACCTCCTCAGCAACAATAGACCCCCCTGCAATAATATATCCCCTCCAGCTAGAATAGATCCGCCAGCAGCGAGCATCAATACCCTGCAGCACACCCCAGCACCACTTGCCATTACATACAGTCAGTCCAGGAGGTGCCGGAACTGCGTTCCCCCGTGTTCCCGCTGAAAAAAAGCCCTGACTGTATGCATATACAGTATATATTTTTTTAATTAATAAAAAAATAAATTAAGTTGTTTTTTTTTTTCAACCAAAAAGGTCCTTGTTCCAAAGGTTGTAACGATAGCCCCTGCTGAAGCCAAAAAGCAGCCATGCTGACGCACTTCCCACAAGCACGGTCTATCGTTGTCCCTATCAGGAAGCCAACGCAGAGCAATGATGTGCGCCCAGCGTTGGAATGGGTGCATGGGCCCTCCTAACCCTCTTTTCATGAATTGTATTGCAATTGTTTTTGTCCTGTAAAATAATAATACTGTTGAAAGGAAGTGGCTTTAGGGGCTTTAGAGCATAAGCAGCAGTGCACTGAAATGCGAAAAAGGATAATAATAATAATAAAAAAAAGTTTTCTTTAAAGGAGAAGTATGGGATGGGTTAAATAACTAGTACACATCACATTAGTCACATGTCAGCTAATCTTTTTTTCCTACCTCTTTTAGTTTTTACAGCATGTGCACATGAACTTTCCATCAGCTGGCAAAAACGGTCCAGGGGGTGTAAACATCTCCACCAACACACCAACACACCCCCTGCCTCTGTCCCCCCTCCCAGTGGTGTATTTAGGTTTTGTGCTGCCCTAGGCCTGACTAAACTCGTGCACCCCCTAATTTAAATATGATCCACCCTTTCCTGTCAAGGACACACCCCTTCCTGTTTAAGACCTGCCCTGAAATTTTCCAGTGGGGACACTAGTTCTGCGGGCCTTGGGGGGGGGGGATTCCCTTAATCTGCAGCGATTTCCTCTCACTTCCTGTTTGGCTATGGGGCAGGAAATGAAGGGAAATGAACGGATGGCCAAAATTTTTTAACAGGGGCTATAACCATTCCTTACTCAATCCAAAATGGGAAAAAAAAGTGTTGCCTATAGTTCTACTTTAAGCACAAATTTATGCTAAATTCATGGAGGACTAAGAGGATATAACCATGCCAGTGGTGCAGCAGAAAACATATAGCCCAGTGATGAAGGTATGTGGTCCAGGCAGTGAGCAAAGGAAGGATTGGGGGCAGGAACAAATAAACCCATCTGTTTGTTTATTTTTCTCATCAGCAATCAACAGAAATAAAATTAAGATTCCTTAATATGTACAACTGACACAAGCAAAGGATTGCAGGAGAGTCCTACTACCTACCTGCCAGGTATAGGTGACCATGTCAGTGCCTCTTGTGTCTGCGCCATCCCTATCATATCGGCACCAGTGCGGCCACTTTATGGGGGTGCCAGACCAATATGTCTAGCGGCCCAGTCCACCTCATAAGACTGGCGCTACACTAAAAGTGTAGCGCAAGCCGGCGGGGAATCTTTTTATGCTGCCCCCCTGCAAAGTGCTGCCCTAGGCCTGGGCCTTGTTGGCCTAGGCCAAGATACAGCGTTGCCCCCTCCCCTAAGAGACGTGTCTGTGCTGATAGATAGGGAGGGGGAGGAGGGAGGAGGGAGGAGGTAGAAGAGAGGGGGGAGCAGCTACGCTCTGTGAAGTCTCAGAAACAAGCAGAGGGAGGAGCGCCAACATCAATTAAGCAAAATGACAGGAAAGGGGTGGATCCAGACTCTATATTCACACCATTGTCTGGATGATGCTGTATGAAAGACTGTAGAACCTCCCCCAGGTATTTATCTAGATTTTAACAGAATGGGGGCACTTCTGAGAGGGCTGGGAGGGTTTATAAATATCAGCAGCTCACATAGAATAGACGTAAGTAAAAAAAAGGAAACCCATACTTCTATTTTAACCACTTGCCCACCAGGCCAATTCTGAAATTTCTCTCCTACATGCAAAAATCATCATTTTTTTTGCTAGAAAATTACATACAACCCCCAAACACTATACAAATGTTTTGTTTTTTTTAGCAGAAACCCTAGAGAATACAATGGCGGTCATTGCAACTTTTTATCTCACACAGTAGTTGCGCAGAAATTTTTCAAACGCGTTTTTTTGGGGGGGAAAAAAAACAGTTTCATGCTTTAAAAAAAACAAAAACAGTAAAGTTAGCCCAATTTTTTGGCATAATGTGAAAGATGATGTTACGCCGAGTAAATAGATACCCAACATGTCAAGCTTCAAAACTGCACACGCTCGTGGAATGGCGCCAAACATCGGTACTTAAAAATCCGCATAGGCGACGCTTTAATTTTTTTTATTGGTTACATGTTTTGAGTTACAGAGGAGGTCTAGGGCTAGAACTATTGCTCTCGCTCTAACGTTCGTGGCGACACCTCACATGTGTGGTTTCAACATCCTTTTCATATGTGGGCGGAACTTAGATATGCGTTCGCTTCTGCGTGCGAGCACACAGGGACAGGGGCACTTTAAAAACCTTTTTTTTTTTTTATTGTTAATTTTACTTAAAATTTTCTAATTTGACAATTTAAAAAAAATATATATATTTGATCACTTTTATTCCTATTACAAGGAATGAAAACATCCCTTGTAAAAGGAATATGGCATGACAGGTCCTCTTTACAGTGAGATCTGGGGGGTTAATAAGACCTCACATCTCACCACTAGGCTGGGAAGCCTAAAAAAAACAAAAAAAAAACAAAAAAACGATCATGGCTTCCCAGCCGAGGCGGCGCCGTTTTTTTAAATGCAGAGGCCGGGCGTGACGTCATAACATCGCGCCCGGCCTCCGACGATCAGAGACTCCCGCGACCATCTGGTCCGCCGGAAATCTCTGTGGTGGATATCCGGGGCCGGCGGATCCATTCTCCGACTCACCGATCGCACCGGTGAGTCAATATAAGCACCGAAGGGCGGCGGGAGCGTCCCCTCTCGCCGCCCGTAAGAACGATCAAGCGGCGGAACAACCGCTATGATCGTTCTTATGGTGTAGAGGGAATTGCCGATATCTGAATGATGCCTGTAGCTGCGCCCATCATTCAGATATACCCCCACAAACCCGAGGACGTCATACGACGGCCAGCCGTCGGCAAGTAAAAAAATCTAATCAAATATATGCCAATTGTTTATGACACACAAGGGTTGATTTACTAAAACTTCAGAGTGCAAAATCTGGTGCAGCTGTACATAGAAACCAATCAGCTTCCAGGTTTTTTCGGTCAAAGCTTTATTGAAAAAGGTGAAGTTAGAAGCTGATTGGCTACCATGCAGAGCTGCACCAGATTTTGCACTCTCCAGTTTTAGTAAATCAACCTCTACAGTACTTTAGCAAAATACATTTCCAGTTAGGGTTTACAACTGCTTTGAAACACTAACACATTACAAAATATAATATTGCTTTATTATTATTATTAATATTTTTATCAATATTATTATTATAAAACTACTATTTATTTTTTTTTACTGTATCACCATAATCGCCCCTAGTGCTATACAAAACAAAATGTATTGCAAAGGAGGATAATACACATTTCCAGTTAGGGTTTGTTGCTGTTATAATTGCTATTATTATTATTATTATTACTATCATTAATAAAATTATAATTATTATTATTATAACTTTTTTAAGGTTTTCATCTATTTTGAAACACTAACATATATATATATATATATATATATATATATATATATATATATATATATATATATTTTTAATAAACTGTAAAGGGTTTCTGGAAATTATTAACAAAAAAAAAAAAAAAGCCAAAATGCACACATACTCTTCTTCTTTCATCTTGACATGAAAAGAAAAAAAATATTTTCGGGTTGCTATATAGATTTTTGTATATAAGACAGAGCTGTGTTGACTGTCAGGCTTTTTTATATAAAGGTATACATGTATCTGCTATTTGTTAACTGTAGCTGGGATTGGTTAATCAATAAAAAAAATGATAATAATAATAATATATTTCTCAGGAAAAGCACATGGAATTGACATTTTTAAGGGTTTAAATTGAACCCGTGATTTGCCCATGCAGGAAAAAAGCAGCAGATATATTTTAATATCACCCATTTGCCTTAGGGACACATCCCTCCCTCTTCTTTTTAACAGTAAAAATGAACTTAAATGTGTAGCGGGTACTTACTTTCCCGGGTGCCTTTTTTGAATCTAGCTGTGACATCAGTGCTATGTTCCCTGCGGTCCACCAGGTGGCGCTGCCACCGTGGCAAGAGGGACGAATATCACTGTGTATCGAGCCTCCTTTTTGTCCTCTTTCGGTAGCGGTATGGTGGGGCGGGGAACCCGCCATGCTTGCTGGGAGAGGGGATAAAGGGGCCGGCCATCTTGGTCACGGAGTCTTCGTCCCAAGCACCTTCAGCTTGCGGACGTGGGTTCGTGCTCGTCCTCTAGGAAGCCTTGGCCTAGGGGACCACCGGAGATCGTGTTCCACCCCAGGCACCTTCAGTCCTGGGGTGAGGTACTTGCAAGAAGGTCCGGAGCTCAGTGCCCAACACTGAGTTCCGCGAGGGAAGGGTCCTAAGGCACTTCGGGGATGGAGGCCTGAATCTGAGTAAGACGCAATGGACCGGGGAGAGCTCCTCACTCGAAGACCCGGTGCAGCAGACTGCCGGTGACGGGTGAGTCTCTTGTCGGAGACCGTCCAGAAGGATCCCCTTCACCTCGTGCGGAGACCATAGCCCACTCTTCAGGAGGAGAGTGGAGGACCAAATTTGTGTCTGGGCCTATTCACACTCACACCTCCTTTTCTGCTCTATCTATCAAGGGAGTCCATGTATGGTGTGTTCTAATAAAGGAGTGTTGGACTTTAATGGTGTGAGGCTCAATTCCTGGCGGACGAAGTTCACGGTGACTCTTGGAGGGAGGATCCGGGTGCACAGCACAGACCCGAAGGTAAACAGGACATTGCTGATACCACAGGTATTCCCATGTGGTGGAGGCTAGGCGTAGCCCACCCGCTCTCTCTCTCTCCCCATCAGATACCCCTAGACAAGAGAAAGTGCGAGTCGCACGGAGGGAGAAGAGGGGAAGGCGCTACAAATGATTTTAGCAAATGGCTGCAATATAACAAAGAGTGAAAAATTTAAGGGGGTCTGAATACTTTCCGTACCCACTATATATTTTATATATATATATATATATATATATATATATATATATATATATATTTATATATATATATATATATATATATATATATATATATATATATATGTATATATATATATCAGTATAGCCTAATATTATATTATATAATATGTTAGTGTTTCAAAATAGATGTAAACCTTAAAAAGTTATAATAATAATAATTATAATTATTATTTTATTAATGATAGTAATAATAATAATAGCAATTATAACAGCAACAAACCCTAACTGGAAATGTATTATCCTCCTTTGCAATATATTTTATTTTGTATAGCACTAGGGGCAATTATGGTGATGCAGTATAAAAAAATTGTAGTTTTGTAATAATAATATTAATAAAAATATTAATAATAATAATAATAAAGCAATTTTATATTTTGTAATATGTTAGTGTTTCAAAGCAGTTGTAAATCCTAACTGGAAATGTATTTTGCTAAAGTAATAATAAGAGAAAGAAAAATAAGAAGAATTTTTTAATAAAACACCAGTGCTGTGCAAAAAATAAGACATATAGCAAAGGCGGATAGTACAGGTATTCCAATATTTAAACTGTTACGCTGACAAGTACACATAGGGGTTGATTTACTAAAACTGAAGAGTGCAACATCTGGTACAGCTCTGCATGGTAGCCAATAATTAAATAATAATATAATCATAATAATAATAATAAACTTTATTTTATATAGCGCCTTTAAAGGTAGCTTCTCAAGGCACTTTACAAGGAAAACACAAAAAGTACAGAGGATAAAACAAAGGAAAAAGGGACAATTAAGTGAAAGCTTGTCTAAAGAAAAACGTTTTTAGATTTGATTTGAATGATGTTCTTTGGAAGTGGGTTCCAGAGGTTTGGGGCATAGCAGGAGAGGGCTTTGTCCCCCATGGAGTGTAGGTGAATAGGACACACACACACAGAAGATCAGAATTTGAGGAGCAGAGGTTACGGGGGGCGGCGTAAGTTGATAAAAGTTCAAACAGACACGTTTCAAGGGTTGGTGAGTAGTGAATGGCTCATAGAAGGGAATTCCAGAGAGGACAGGCTCATGAGAAGTTCTAGAAGTGAAAGTGTGAGGAAGAGCCTAGAGTGGGTAAATGAGAAGGCCATATGTGGAGTGGAGGTTTCGCTTGTAAATTAACAAAGAAGATGGGGCCAGATCGTAGAGAGTTTTGTAGGGTGGGGTCATAGGTCTGCGCAGCCTATTGCATTAGGGTGTGCACCCCGAAGCTCAAACACACATGTATGTTTGGACGGTGTCAGTAGAGCTGTAGACAGTGTCAGACGGACATTGGATGGTGTCAGTCAGTAGAGCAATAGATGTGTCAGTAGGGCAGAGGTTGGTATCGTTTTTACAATTTGATTTTTTTATTATTTTTACAATATTATTATTATTATTATATTTATTTTTTTTTACAATTTTTTTTACGAGCCCCATTAGGGGGTTTTGGTGAGATATCAGGGGACTAAATAGACAGGACATGAGCAGAAGGAGAATCTGCACCACACAGAGTGATTAGGGTGTGCCCAGGTGCCCGCCTATGGGTGGGGTTAAATGCTTGAATTATATCTTCTAGGTAGCCAGAGTATGGACCAATAAAGACCACCAGAACTGGAGAGGCAAGAATGGTAGTCACAAAGTTCTATCTATCTATCTATCTATCTATCTATCTATCTATCTATCTATCTATCTATCTATCTATCGCTATCATCTATCTGCCTACCATAAAATGTAACCATCTACCTGTAGCGGGTACTTACTTTCCCGGGTGCATTTTTGGAATTTGGCGGTGACATCAGTGCTATGTTCCCGTCGGTCCACCAGGTGGCGTTGTCACCGTGGGCGGAGGGACGAATATCACTGTGTACCGGGCCTCCTTTTTGTCCTCTCTCGGCAGCGGTATGGTGGGGCGGGGAACCCGCCATGCTTGCTGGGAGAGGGTATAAGGGGGGCCGGCCATCTCGGTCACGGGGTCTTCGTCCCAAGCACCTTTAGCTTGCGGACGTGGGTTCATGCTCGTCCTCTAGGCGGCCTCGGCCTAGAGGACCACCGGAGATCGTGTTCCACCTCAGGCACCTTTAGTCCTGGGGTGAGGTACTTGCAAGAAGGTCCGGAGCTCAGTGCCCAACACTGAGTTCCGCGAGGGAAGGGTCCTAAGGTGCTTCGGGGATGGAGGCCTGAATCTGAGTAAGACGCAATGGACCGGGGAATGCTCCTCACTCGAAGACCCGGTGCAGCAGACTGCCGGTGACGGGTGAGTCTCTTGTCGGAGACCGTCCAGAAGGATCCCCTTCACCTCGTGCGGAGACCATATCCCACTCTCCAGGAGGAGAGTGGAGGACCGAATTTGTGTCTGGGCCTATTCACACTCACACCTCCTTTTCTGCTCTATCTATCAAGGGAGTCCATGTATGGTGTGTTCTAATAAAGGAGTGTTGGACTTTAATGGTGTGAGGCTCAATTCCTGGCGGACGAAGTTCACAGTGACTCTTGGAGGGAGGATCCGGGTGCACAGCACAGACCCGAAGGTAAACGAGACATTGCTGATACCACAGGTATTCTACACGTGGTGGAGGCTAGGCGTAGCCCACCCGCTCTCTCTCTCTCCCCATCAGATACCCCTAGACAAGAGAAAGTGCGAGCCGCACGGAGAGGGAAGAGGGGTAGGCGCTACATACCATACTGTATATATTTTATTTTTCTGTATATCTCTCCATTAATCCCTTACTTGTCTGTATATCTGCCTGTCTATCTATCTATCTATCTATCTATCTATCTATCTATCTATCTATCTATCTATCTATCTATCTATCTATCGACATTCACCCTCTATATCTGTCCTGTTTGCTGTTATTAATGAAAATGAAAGTGAAAGAAAATCCCAAAATGTGGGTTGACACCAGATCTTACAATGGGGACACTAGTTCTTGTGACAACCAGGGATTTCCTCACATTGGAGGGATTTCCTCTTATTTCCTCTTATTTCCTAACGGTCAGGAAGTGAAAGGAAATCTCCCCAATGGCAAACAGATGGCAAAAAACTGGCAGGGGTTTTAACCCTCCCTTACTCTATCAAAAATGAAAAGAAAAATGTTTTGCCTATAGTTCTTCTTTAACATCTTCAAGTACAAGAATATTCAAGATTTAAGTGTCGCTATACCCAGGAGTCCAGGACTCTTCATTTTCTATATCTGGTCTCCCACAGTACACAGAACATGGAAATGCAATTATTTTAGTAAATATAAACTGCTAAACACCTTTTCTCCTCAGCAGTATATAGCAGTCTTGTGACTTATATCAGTGTCTGGTTAAAGCTTGTAGGAGGAGTTTTCATTCTCCTCTGATTGTCCTATGAGGCTGCATGTCACCAGACCTTCTGTCTGGACAGTGCTGATTAACAAATAAATTGTAGCGCTAATGGATGTGGGTCATGAATATATGTGACACCCAGTGAATGAAAGTTGACAATAGTCCATATAAAAAATCATATGAAAAGAGTCTCTGATAGAGTGAAATCAAAACAAATTCAATACAAATATGTGATGCTCCCAAAATCTTGAATAGGTGAAATAAAGATGGCCACCACCGATAAAGGAGAGGCTTACCGGAATCTGTGGACCCTAATAAACATATGTCTAAAGGGTCAACTCAAGCTTTAGTGTGTGTACCACTGTAGAAGCTGGATCCTCTGCTGATGATTCCCCAAAAACGTCACTCACAACAAACAATGACAGGAGGGTGAATTGAAGGCTTGGGAGATGGTGACCCGGTGATGGTTAACCGGGATGAGAACCAATGGCGGTGTAAAGGAAAAGAGAAGGGCACATAGCGTAATACTGTTTGTGAATGGAATTTAATGTAGGTAGAAACACTTACATTTGGATGATGAAAACAAGCGCTTATCAGATAATGTCAACGGCAACAGTGGAGTCTCCCGACGCGTTTCGCAACATAGGGCAACGTCTGGGGTGTGGACAGTGCTGATTGGCCCTGTGCTGATCACATGCACCCTCCCAAGTAAAAAAAAAAACAACAACTCTCTAGGAATACACACCAAACTGAGCGTGTGCAGCGTGCCCTCAAGGCTCTGTTCTATCAGGAGATGGATTAGGGACTGTGGAAAAAGGGGAGGATCAGAGAAGACAGGATCAAACAGCTATTTTACACAATGCAGAGGATTAACCCCTTAGGTTTCAAGGTGAGCATAACAAGCATGCTTTACTGCATATACAGACTGATTTTACTGTTGTGGGTTTAGTAACACTTTAAGCATTCTGACTTTTCTCGGATGTTTTTCACCTGTACTCTCGTTCTTGGTCTGAAAATTATTGAAGCCAGAAGATCAACAGAACAGCCAGCCCCTTAGCATTTCCAAAAGTAGGTGGCACACAATAGAAAGTTTTTGGATTGACCTGTTCGGTTATAGTTTCCAGATTGGGGTAAGCATAGCACTGCCATGACAGGTACCCTTTAATAGGTACAGCTTAGTGAAGGGCCCCTATGGGCCTTTTCCCAACAGCTGTCAGAATGAATGGTTTGTTTCATCTCAATGCGACCTTAGCGAGTGAAGATCAGATGAGATTCCCACTGACTTAGAAGTGAATTTACTAATGCTAAATTTACCGGCGCTGGCAAAGCTGCTCCTGTAGCACTTCCCTGTCTCTGCTCTCAGTTTGTCTACACCTGAGAGGGGGGGTGGGGGAGGGAGGGCGGAGGGAATCTAAACAGTTAAGTGTCATTACTAATTTCCGACAGTTGACGATATGATCAGTTACCTATAAATAAATCTAATTAAGACAAATCAAACACACAAATTATATGTTGAAGTACTTCGGGCTGATCAAGCAAGTTAGAAAATGAGGCGAGAGAGAAAAAAAAAAAAAAATTCCTAAATGATTACTAAGTAGCAGAGCTGAAAACAAAACTGTATTTGTTAAAGGGACACCGACGCTAAACTGTTTCGTCAAATTGTCTGAAGCAGCCTTTCTCAACCTTTTTAACACAGAGGAACCCTTGAAATAACTTTCTGGTCTCAGGGAAGCCCTGCTAAATATTACTATATCTACAACTCATGGTACATTATTGTGATGGTCAGTGGGAAGGATGGTCCTTACATTTGTGGTCATTGGGAAGAATTCCCCCCTTACAGACAGCTAAAAAGATCAATGTTATCTGTGGGAACTTATCCGATAGGCAGAGTTTTTTTATTGCTCAAGGAACCCCTAGCAACCTCTGGAGGAACCCTGGTCTAAAGCAATGATTTGTGTCATATGTACGCAGGGCTTTTTTTCTCAGACAATAGGTGCAGGAACTCCCCTTTTCCGAGTCACTTGTTTTCTCCGCCCCCTACCCACCTCCGAGCAACGTCCCTTGGTTCCACCCCCTACCCACCTCCCAGTACCGCCCCTTTTAGACAATACAGAACCAAGTATCATTTTGTTGTGCTAAGTAATTTGTATGGAATTTGGTTTCCCCTTCAGCCAGCAACAATAGATCCCCCTAACAATGTACCACCCACAACAAAATCCCCCCCCCAGCAACAATAGACTCCCGGCAGCATCAAAAGATCTCCGCACAGCCAGCATTAATAGACTCTCTGGCAGCCATCAACAATAGACCCCTCCCCCAGCAGTAGATCTCCTTCATCAACAATAGACCCCCCTACAAAAATAGATCCCCTCCAGCTAGAATAGTGCCGCCAGCAGTGAGCATCAATACCCTGCAGCACACCCAGCACCCCTTGACATTACATACAGTCAGTCCAGGAGGTGCCGGAACTGCGGATTGTGGGGCCGGATTGTGGCCAACGGGATTAGAAAATGCCCCAGCATCAATGGGAGTCCACTATGTCTCAGGCTTAGTAGTTAGTGGTATTTTAAAAAAAAATGAGGTCAGTAGGAGGAGGAATAATGTCCCATCATTGGTATTAGTGGCAGGAACAGTGCACTATCGTTGGTATCAGTGGGAGGAATGATGCCCCATCATTGGTAACAGTGGGAGGAATAGTGTCCTACTGTTGGTGTCAGTGAAAGCAATGGTGCCTCATCATTGGTGTCAGTAGGAGGAATAGTGCCTCAAGGGGTGGACAAAGGCAAGCAAAGGGCCACATCCGGCCCTCGGGCTGCAAATTGGAGACCACTTTCTTGGGGAATCATGGAGGATTTTTTTCTCTGTAGATAAGGTTTCCTCTGGATCAGTTTAGGGCACGGTTTCATACCCAGGTTTCCATGTAATCTTATGCCCTGTACACACGAGCGGAATTCCCGACAGAAAAAGTCAGGTGGGAGCTTTTCGTTCGAAATTCCAAACCATGTGTAGGCTTCATCGGACTTTTGCTGTCGGAATTCCCGCCAGCAAAAGATTGAGAGCAGGTTCTCTATTTTCCCAACGGAAAAAATTCCTACCGGGAATCCGATCCTCTGTATGCTTTTCCGACGCGCAAAAAAAAACACGCATGCTCGGAAACAATTCAACGCATGCTCGGAAGCATTGAACTTCTTTTTCTCGCCTTGTTGTAGCGTTGTACGTCACCGCGTTCTTAACCCTTCGAAAGTTCAGAGAACTTTTGTGTGACCGTGTGTATGCAAGCCAAGCTTGAGTGGAATTCCGTCGGAAAAACCATCCAACTTTTTTCCGACGGGAATTTCGCTCCTGTGTACAGGGCATAAGGGTTCCTCCAGAGTTCCTTGAGCAATTTCTGCCTCTCAAATAAGTTCCTACTGACACCATTGCTCTTTTTAGCTATCTGTAATGTGGTAATTCTTCCCAATGACCGCACATGTAAGGAACCTTCTTCCCACTGACCGACACACTAATGTATAATGAGTTGTAGATTTAGTAATTTTTTACAGGAGTTCCCTGAGTCCAGAAGAGTTACCGTATATAATCGAGTATAAGCCGACCCGAATATAAGCCGAGGCACCTAATTTTACCACCAAAAACTGGGAAAACGTATTGACTTGAGTATAAGCCTAGGGTGTCCATGCCTCACTGTGCCTTACTGTGCCCATGCCTCACTGTGTCCATGCCTCACTGTGCCCATGCCTCACTGTGTCCATGCCTCACTGTGCCCATGCCTCACTGTCACTGTGCCCACGCCTCACTCTGCCTCACTGTGTCCATGCCTCACTGTGCCTCACTGTGTCCATGCCTCACTGTGCCTTACTGTGCCTATGCCTCACTGTGTCCATGCCTCACTGTGCCTTACTGTGCCCATGCCTCACTGTGTCCATGCCTCACTGTGCCCATGCCTCACTGTCACTGTGCCCATGCCTCACTGTGTCCATGCCTCACGGGGCCCATGCCTCACTGTGCCCAATCTCCTCCTACCTGATCTCCGGTGCTGTGTGACTAGACTGACGTTTAACATGGGAGTCTATGGAAGGGGTGCCTGGCTTTGAAAAATTGGTGCTCCCTGGCTGTAGGTCCCCTGGACAACAAACTTTGCACACTTGTAGAGGAAGAATGTGGCTATGTGTGTGCCAAGTTTGGGGTCCAGTGGACCTACGGCTGGCCGGGATCAGGCGTGCAAAGTGAAGATGGACACAGACTCGAGTATAAGCCGAGGGGGGCATTTTCAGCACAAAAAAATGTGCTGAAAAACTTGGCTTATACTCGAGTATATACGGTATTTCAAGAGTTTTCAAAAGGTTGAGAAAGGCTGGTTTAGGGTAGGAATTTTGATCTACTAAAACCTTTTTCATAAAAACTCACATTCTTTTATTGTCTCCTTGGTGCCCATAGCTAATGTCCACATGTAGGGCTTTCAATATTTGCCATTGTGTCTGGTAATTCCTCCTTTGCTTTAATTTTAACGTTTATATAACAATTTTTGCTATATTTTTATTTTTTTAACCTGAGCCTTAATGTTAAATGCCTGCATTTCTCACAGATCAAAGCCTAATTTATTTGTTAAATATTCATAAACGAGAACCCAGCGAGACTCCCTTCACCGAGCACCTGTCACAGGCAGGAGCCCAGCTACAAATCTCCAAATGAGCGCACAAAATCAATATAAAAATCCAAGCACATAATCAGATATTCCGTTGTGTGGAAATTGGACGGCTTCCAGGCTGCAGCTCTGACAACCAAAAGGGAGGATGGATCCCTCATGGCGTCCGTCAAGACTGCCGGTCGGGGTCAGCGGCCCCCGAAACCTGTTGCCTTTCGCCGACACCGACTCCTGGAAGAGGAGCTAAACTGGCCCGTAAGTTCCTTTTGACCTAAACAGAACAAAACATCTGCTGGTTGAGTCATGAGCTGTTCTTGGCGACGATTAACTGAAACAGAGTCTGTTGTGGATCAGCTCAATCCCAGCAGTAGGTGTCACAGGAATAAATAGATGGATTTCAGGGGACCCAGGCATCATTTGCCAAGCAAAATGCGTCAACACAAACATTTACAAAAATCGCTTTTTACTCCTTCGGATCTGGAAAGCGTTTTATGCCGGTCTCAGCATGGACACACCGTGAGGGATTCATCAAACACTGTTCTTCACTGTAAAATATTTTAATATCAGGCGCCATTTTTTTTGAGGCAGGCAGATCTTTTCAACTTTTATACGGAAACCATTCTGTGATAATCATGCATTGCTGGTCCAAAGGTTTGCATTTCAAATATTCACTGCGCCGAATCACAAGTGATATTCACAATCACCCCCAACATCTACAAAATTTGTAAAGAGGTCACTACAGTCAGGTGACCATAGCAGGATTCCAAAGAAAGCTGGAGATTCAGGGACAGGATTCCTCCAACTCCCATGATATCAAAATCCTAACAAGGTAGTACCATACCTCCTAATCACGTCCTATCCCAAAATGGAAGTGTAAAATTCCCTTATTAAGTTTGCTGCTCTTTGGGGGTGGAGACCGCGCTGGCCTGACTCGATCAGTCACTGCTTGTAAATAGGTGACCATTTGGGCAGGTAGGAAGAATTTCCTTCCAGAGATTGGTGGAAAGGTGCTGTACGGGCTGGCGGGCACTGTGGGAGGATGAGGAGCAGTGGGGGACAATACTAGAGATTGCTGACAATAAGAAGGGAGGCAGGGGCTCAAGGCTCTGCTGTAGGCTGGTGGGTGCTTCAGGGGGCTGGGTGGCACTGTGGGAGGTTGGGGGGCTGTGTGGGACACTGCTGGAGATTGGGCTCAATATGGGGATCTGCCCTCGGGGGCTGGGTGGCACTGTGGGAGGTTGGGGGGCTGTGAGGGACACTGCTGGAGATTGGGGTCACTATGGGGGTCTGGATAGTCTGCAATAGACTGGGGGTCTTCCCCCAGGGGCTGGGTGGCACTATGGGAGGGTGGAGAGCATGGTGGGAGGTTGGGGTCACTGTGGTCCACGATGAAAGCTTGTGGGGCATAATGGTCACTACAGTCAGGTGATCATAGCAGGATTCCAAAGAAAGCAGGAGATTCAGGGACAGGATTCCTCCAACTCCCATGATATCAAAATCCCAACAAGGTAGTACCATACCTCCAAATCATGTCGAATCCCAAAATGGAAGTGTAAAATTTCCTTATTAAGTTTGTTGCTCTTTGAGGGTGGAGATTGTGCTGGCCTGACTCGATCAGTCACTGCTTGTAAATAGGCTCTGCCGTAGGCTGGTGGGTGCTTTAGGGGGCTGGGTGGCACTGTGGGAGGTTAGGGGGCTGTGTGGGACACTGCTGGAGATTGGGGTCAATATGGGGATCTGCCCTCAGGGGCTGGGTGGCACTGTGGGAGGTTGGGGGGCTGTGAGAGACACTGCTGGAGATTGGGGTCACTATGGGGGTCTGGATAGTCTGCAGTAGACTGGGGGTCTGCCCCCAGGGGCTGGGTGGCACTATGGGCGGGTGGAGAGCATGGTGGGAGGTTGGGGTCACTGTGGTCCACGATGAAAGCTTGTGGGGCATAATGGTCACTACAGTCAGGTGACCATAGCAGGATTCCAAATAAAGTTGGAGATTCAGGGACAGGATTCCTCCAACTCCCATGATATCAAAATCCTAACAAGGTAGTACCATACCTCCTAATCACCTCCTATCCCAAAATGGAAGTGTAAAATTCCCTTATTAAGTTTGTTGCTCTTTGGGGGTAGAGACCGCGCTGGCCTGGCTCGATCAGTCACTGCTTGTAAATAGGTGAACCTATGGGCAGGTAGGAAGAATTTCCTTCCAGAGATTAGTGGAAACGTGCTGTACAGGCTGGCAGGCACTGTGGGAGGATGAGGAGCAGTGTGGGACAATACTAGAGATTGCTGACAATAAGGAAGGGGGGCAGGGGCTCAAGGCTCGCTCCATGGGTCTGGGTGGCACTGTGGGGGGTTGGGGGGCTGTGTGGGACACTGCTGGAGATTGGGGTCAATATGGGGATCTGCCCTCGGGGGCTGGGTGGCACTGTGGGAGGTTGGGGGGCTGTGAGGGACACTGCTGGAGATTGTGGTCAATATGGGGGTCTGGATAGTCTGCAGTAGACTGGGGGTCTGCCCCCAGGGGCTGGGTGGCACTATGGGAGGGTGGAGAGCATAGTGGGAGGTTGGGGTCACTGTGGTCCACAATGAAAGCTTGTGGGGCATAATGGTCACTACAGTCAGGTGACCATAGCAGGATTCCAAAGAAAGCAGGAGATTCAGGGACAGGATTCCTCCAACTCCCATGATATCAAAATCCTAACAAGGTAGTACCATACCTCCTAATCACGTCCTATCTCAAAATGGAAGTGTAAAATTCCCTTATTAAGTGTATTGCTCTTTGGGGGTGGAGATCGCGCTGGCCTGACTCGATCAGTCACTGCTTGTAAATAGGTGAACATATGGGCAGGTAGGAAGAATTTCCCTCCAGAGATTAGTGCCCGGCTTGGAAGAGGGGCCTGGGCTTCTGCCTCGGGGTACAGCCTAATGGTTGATTCCACAGGGACAGGATTCCTCCAACTTCCGTGATGTCAAAATCCTAACAAAGTACATTTGAACCTTGGATTATGAGCATAATCCGTTCCAGGAGAATGCTCGTAATCCAAAGCACTCGCATATCAAAGCGAGTTTCCCCATAGAAGTCAATGGAAACAAAAATAATTTTCTCCGCATTGACTTCAATGGCATGCAATACCGCATGTGGCCAGAGGTGGGGGGGCGCCGGAGAGCCTTGGTAACACTCGGAAAGGCCTGAGGACAGCTCGGCTGAACTCGGAAAACCTCGGAAAGGCTCGGGAATGGAGTATTTCTGGGATTTTCCAAGCATTTCCGAACGGCTCCGAACGGCTCCGGCGCCCCCCACCTCAGGCCAAACGTGGTACTGCACACCGCTGTGGCTTGAATTCTGCTCGTTTTGCTAGACAACACTCACAAACCGAGTCAGGATTTAAAAATATGCAGTGCTCGTCTTGCGAATTACTCGTTAACCACGTTATTCGCAATCCGAGTGTAGCGCCCTGCTCCCAATGACTGGGCGCTATATTAAATATAGTGGGTGTCTGAGCTGGTAGTTAGCTCAGACTCTGTAAATAATTATGGTAAATTAGCCTCTGTTCTGGCTATGGCTGTGTTGGAAGACTTCCCACTGTTCGCCTGTAGGTGGCGTTACCACCCCAGGCCAATGTGGAAGACAGACAGGCCAGAGTAGATTGGGTGCCCTTCCCCAGGAACAGTTCAGTGGGCGTGGTCTACCCGCTGAGCATGCTGGGGAAGGGTATTTAAGGGGCAGATGCCCTCTTTTGGGGTCCTTCTTCCCCTTGTGGCCCTCCTGGCACGAGGAGTGTGTGTGTGATCTTGGCCTCGGGACCAGGTTGGCCTGAGGCTGCAACTCTACCAAGTAGGCCCAGTGATGCTGACTGGGGCTTACACTTTGAAGGTGATCCTGAGCTGTCCGTCCTGCGGGAGGAAGCCACTCAATAGAGAAAACCAATGGAGGAAACCAGGGGAGGACCTGTCCTGGAAAAGATCGAGCGGAAGGCTGGTGTCTTGAGGAGGGCCTGGTAATTCTATTGGAGGATGCACCGTAGCTAAAGTTCACCTTGCAGTCTGCCGGGTCGGCTTAAAGGCTCTTTGACTGTTTGGCTGGAAGTTCGGGCGCTAAGTCCTGTGGCAGAGGATCCCGGATTATCCAATTTTGTGCACCATCAGTCTGTGGCAGAGACTGGTCCTGATCATTGTCCGTGCATCATTCCGGCTGCTAGGCCAGGTGAGAGGGGCCTATGCGGGTGAGCAATACCCACTCGAGGAGGAGTGGTGAATGACTTTATAGTTGAGGAGTTTTTCCCCAGTGATCTGTACCGCGTACCTGAACCTACCCTTTTCCCTTCATCCTTCTACTATTCTTCATATGTTATATGCAAAGGGAAAATAAAACCTAACAGCAGAAGGTTTTACATCCTGTGTGGATATTGGAGTTCTTCCAGACTTTGTTACCCTAGACAACGAACATTGAGGTAACGTGCAAGGCCCAAATTAAACCAGCAGCTCCTACGGGGGTGTGCTACACGAGGTTTCACTGTAGTAATATCCCATTGAGAACGTCATATGTGACGAAACGCGTCTCGGGGACACGCATTGACGTCACCACGCAGCTTGTCCGAGGAAGGGGTCCTGTTTATGCCGGCCGGCATTTTTCCTATGCTTATTGAATCTACTTTGTTGTAAGTACGCTACTTTTTATAAATAAACACGTTTTTAGAAGATATCACCCTATGGTCTCCCCCCTTCTTTCTGGCACCCTATACAGAGTATCAGCAGCATCTCATACATACTGGAGGAGTGTCCTAGGGGTCTGTGATCGGATCCACTACGTGCAAGTTAGAGGCCGCGGCTAGGCTATAGCTGACTGCGTGCTCCTTCTTGCTTCTGGTAAGCAGCCATTGTTACTAGGGTGGTGGTCACGATTTTTGCTCTTCACGGTGGTGGTTTATTGTTACCTTGCCCTGTTACTACGATATCACCCTATGGTCTTCTCTCCTATATTGTTGCAACAGAGTCATCAAGAGGTCCATACTACAAACCGGAGGAGTGTCTGGGGTTGCTTCGATTGGGTTGGATTCCTCTCACCCACTACTACAAGCTAAAGGCCACGGCTGGGTTATAGCCAACTGTGTACTTTTGCTTGCGTCTGGTAAGCAGCCATTTCTAACGGTGGTGGTTAATCCGGTGTCAAACACGGTGGTACTATATTGTACTGTTTGGACTTTTTCCAGCCTATGGGTACCTTCCCTTCAGATTTCATAATAATATCTGTGGGTCACATCTTTGGACTGGCTGCCATCCTGTCATCATTGAAATCTAGGATTGCTTCATTTACATATTGGCGCAGTTTTTCTTTTTATACACCATAGTAATATACCTCCTAATCACATCCTAACCCAAAATGGAGGTGTAGACTCCCTTATTAACCACTTGAGACCCGCGCTATAGACGAAAGACGTCTGCAGAGTGGCTCTCAAGTGCCGGGTGGACGTCCCTGGACGTCCTGCTGTTTACATCCCCCCCGCGCGCCGCCGAGGGCACGCGGCAGGGGCATAGCTGTGCCCGCCGCATCACGTGATGCACATGCCTGGCGGCCGCGATGTCCGCCAGGTACACGCGATCGGCTGTTACAGAGGCAGGACGTGGATCTCTGTGTGTAAACACAAAGATCCACGTCCTGTCAGGGAGAGAGGAGACCGATGGTGTGTCCCTTGTACATAGGGACACAGATCGGTCAACTCCCCCAGTCAGTCCCCTCCCCCCACACAGTAAGAATCACTTCCAGGGAACATATTTAACCCCTTGATCGCCCCCATAGTGTTAACCCCTTCCCTGCCAGCCACATTTATACAGTAATCAATGCATTTTTATAGCCCTGTTCGCTGTATAAATGTGAATGGTCACAAAATAGTGTCAAAAGTGTCCGATATGTCCGCCGCAATATCGCAGGCCTGACAAAAATCGCAGATCACCGCAATTACTAGTAAAAAAAAAAAAAATATAATAAAAATTTCATAAATCTATCCCCTATTTGTAGGCGCTATAACTTTTGCGCAAACCAATCACTATACACTTATTGCAATTTTATTTACCAAAAATTTGTAGAAGAATATGTATCGGCCTAAACTGAGAAAAAAAATATTTTTTTTAAAAAAAATTGGGATATTATTATAGCAAAAAGTAAAAAAATATTGTTTTTTTTTTTCAAAATTTTCTGTATTTTTTTGTTTATAGCGCAAAAAATAAAAACCACAGAGGTGATCGAATTCCATTAAAAGAAAGCTCTATTTGTGGGAAAAAATAAAAAAAAAATATCATTTGGGTACAGCCTTGTATGACCGCGCAATAGTCATTCAAAGTGCGTCAGCGCTGAAAGCTGAAAATTGGTCTGGGTACGAAGGGGGTTTCAGTGCCCAGTAAGGAAGTGGTTAAACTTTTTTGACATCACAAGAGCTTAGTAAATGAGCAGAAGCTCTGCTGGCTTCCATCGTCCAATCACGTGCAAGCAAAAATGATGTTTTTTTCTTATTTTCCTTGCATGTGATTGGGTAGTCTTTGCAAAGTGGAGCTTCGCCTCATTTACTAAGCTCTGGGGCAATTGCACTTTGCAAAGTGCACAGTCTATTTTCCTTTAGTAAATCAACCCCTGTGTGCTTTAAGGTCATTGAGGATTATTTTATTTATTTTTTGAACACACAGACCTATCTCTGTATTGAAACATGTCATAAATGAGCCGGGGCACATCTAAAAGGTAAATGTAAATGGCTTGTGATGTGGCTGATGAATACACTGCAGGAAACTAAACTGCATGCTGGGAGCAAAAGCGCTTTCCTAATTTCAAATGCATGTATGAGATAGAAAAGACCTAGAAAAATACATGCAAATGCCTTGTAAAATACACAGTCATATTAGTGTGCGTACTCCTATTATGAGTTTTAGATCACCTATGGTAACCATACTCAGTCAGCTTTTTTACAGTGCTTCTGCTCTGGGTTGCAGCCTCTGGTTACATGATTCTGTGCTGTGCAACCTACCACTACAAAAGGCTCATCACTAGTGCTTTAGATCAGTGATTTTCAACCTTATTGAGACCAACGCCCAGTATATTCTTCCAAAATCTTCAGTGCCCCAACAGTAAAAAGAAAATGATACTCACACTATAAAGGTATAAAACTATCAAATATGTCATAAAATGCTGGATGGGGGTCACTGTGGGGTAGGGTGACCACATTTCCAAACTGCCATCCAGGGACACCCCCCCCCCCCCTTCCTAAAAAAAAGATAATTTTTTTATACGCTTTTTTGTGACCCCCACAGATTTCACTGGTTCACCCTGGGACCTGTAGTTCTTCACTGGTTGGGGGGGGGTCACATCTTCAGCTCTGAGGGGTTCATGGTGGGACCCAGCATGAACTCCTAATATCTAAAGATGTGACCCCCCCCCCCCAAATTTGAAGGACTACAACACCCAGCATGAACCCCTGAGATTTAAGGGTATGATCCCATAGATTTCACAGGTTTATGCTGGGACCTGTAGTTCTTCACTATTTGGGGGGCAGGGGGGTCTCGCATCTTCAGCTCTGGGGGGATTCATGCTGGGACCTGTTGTCTTTCACTTTGGGGAGGTCACACCCCCTCAAAGTAAAGGACTACCAGTCCCAGCATGAACCCCTGGGATCTAAGGGTGTGACCCCAAAGATTTCATGGGTTCATGCTGGGACCTGTAGTTCATCACTATTTGGGGGGGGGTGTCACATCTTAAGCTCTGAGGGGTTCATGCTGGGACCTGTGTCAGTTTCATTCCGGGACACTGTATTGTCCCAGAGTGAAGGTGCCCGGGACAGACCTGCAGAATGTGGGACTGTCACAGGCAATCCGGGACATGTGGTCACCCTACTGTGGGGGGTTTCTGTAGGGGGTTAGGGGACTTTGTAGCAGGACTGGTGGTCTTTTAGGGGATGAGGTTTCTGGAGGAGCTGGGGAAAACTGAGGGGGAGTGTTGTCTCTGTAGGTCTTTCCGGGAGGCTTTGCAGCGGCATTGTAAAAGATGGAAGGGTGCTGTAAGGGCTGGTGGGCACTGTGGGAGGTTGAGGAGCATTGTGGGACAATACTCGAGATTGCTAACAATATGAGAGGGGGGAAGGGGCTCAAGGCTGGGGGGGGGGTGCTTCAGTGGGCTGGGTGGGAATGTGGGAGGTTGGGGGGCTGTGAGGGTCACTGCTGGAGATTGGGGTCAATATGGGGATCTGCCCTCAGGGGCTGGGTGGCACTTTAGGAGGTTGGGGGGCTGTGAGGGACACTGCTGGAGATTGGGGTCAAAAAGGGGATCTGCTCTCAGGGGGTGGGTGGCACTGTGGGAGGTTGGGGCATTTGTGAGGGACACTGCTGGAGAATGGGGTCAATATGGGGATCTGCCCTCGGGGGCTGGGCGGCACTGTGGGAGGTTGGGGGCGCTGTGTGGGACACTGCTGGAGATTGGGGTCAATATGGGGATCTGCCCTCACGGGGTGGGTGGCACTGTGGGAGGTTGGGGCATTTGTGAGGGACACTGCTGGAGAATGGGGTCAATATGGGGATCTGCCCTCATGGGGTGGGTGGCACTGTGGGAGGTTGGGGGGCTGTGAGGGACACTGCTGGAGATTGGGGTCAATATGGGGATCTGCCCTCAGGGGGTGGGTGGCACTGTGGGAGGTTGGGGCATTTGTGAGGGACACTGCTGGAGATTGGGGTCAATATGGGGATCTGCCCTCAGGTGCTGGGTGGCACTGTGGGAGGTTGGGGGGGCTGTGAGGGACACTGCTGGAGATTGGGGTAAATTATGGGGATCTGCCCTTGGGGGCTTCGCAGCACTGTGGGAGGTTGGGGGGGCTGTGTGGGACACTGCTGGAGATTGGGGTCAATATGGGGATCTGCCCTCAGGGGCTGGGTGGCACTGTGGGAGGTTGGGGGGCTGTGAGGGACACTGCTGGAGATTGGGGTCAATATGGGGATCTGCCCTCAGGGGGTGGGTGGCACTGTGGGAGGTTGGGGGGCTGTAAGGGACACTGCTGGAGATTGGGGTCAATATGGGGATCTGCCCTCAGGGGCTGGGCGGCACTGTGAGAGGTTGGGGGGGCGGTGTGGGACACTGCTGGAGATTGGGGTCAATATGGGGATCTGCCCTCAGGGTCTGGCTGGCGCTGTGGGAGGTTGGGGGGCTTTGAGGGACACTGCTGGAGATTGGGGTCACTATGGGGGTCTGGATGATCTGCAGTAGACTGGGGGTCTGCCCTCAGGGGCTGAGTGGCACTATGAGAGGGTGGAGAGCATGGTGGGAGGTTGGGGGTCACTGTGGTCCATGATGAAAGCTTGTGGGGCATAATGGGAGCTGGGAGACAATGTGGGAGTTTAGGGGATCTGCAGCTGGCAGAAGTTCAGGTAGGAAAGACGCCCAGTGATTGAGAGCAATTGCTTTAGAGGACATGGGAGGTGTTCTACGAGTATCGAGTGAGTGAGCCCCTGTAGTCAGCATGAATGCATTCCGGCGTGCTCTGAGATCGCTGTGTCCTTTGAATCGTGTACCACAGATCACGGTAAAGGGCCAATCACAGGGGCTCTTTACCATGTGATCAGCATTGCCCAATCACAGCTGATCGCATGTAAACAAACATATCATTGTCCATCAGTGCCGCATATCAGTGCCACCTATCAGAGCCCATCAGTGCCGCATATCAGAGCCCAACAGTGACACTTATCAGTGCCCATTAGTGCCACCTATCAGAGCCCATCAGTGGCACCTATCAGAGTCCATCAGTGCCACCTATCAGTGCCCATTAGTGCCACGTATCAGTGCCCGTCAGTGCCACCTATCAGAGCCCATCAGTGCCACCTATCAGAGCCCATCAGTGGCACCTATCAGAGTCCATCAGTGCCACCTATCAGTGCCCATCAGTGCCACCTATCAGTGTCCATCAGTGCCGCGTATCAGTGCCCATCAGTGCCACCTATCAGAGCCCATCAGTGCCGCATATCAGAGCCCATCAGTGCCGCATATCAGTGCCCATCAGTGCCACCTATCAGAGCCCATCGGTACCACCTATCAGAGTCCATCAGTGCCACCTATCAGTGCCCATCAGTGCCACCTATCACAGTCCATCAGTGCCACGTATCAGTGCCCATCAGTGCCACCTATCAGTGCCCATCAGTGCCACCTATCAGAGCCCATCAGTGCCGCATATCAGAGCCCATCAGTGCCGCATATCAGAGCCCAACAGTGACACTTATCAGTGCCCATTAGTGCCACCTATCAGAGCCCATCAGTGGCACCTATCAGAGTCCATCAGTGCCACCTATCAGTGCCCATTAGTGCCACGTATCAGTGCCCGTCAGTGCCACCTATCAGAGCCCATCAGTGGCACCTATCAGAGTCCATCAGTGCCACCTATCAGTGCCCATCAGTGCCACCTCTTAGAGCCCATCAGTGCCGCATATCAGAGCCCATCAGTGCCGCATATCAGTGCCTATCAGTGCCACCTATCAGAGCCCATCAGTGCCACCTATCAGAGCCCATCAGTGCCACCTATGAGTGCCCATCAGTGCCACCTATCAGAGCCCATCAGTGCCACCTATCAGAGCCCATCAGTGGCACCTATCAGAGTCCATCAGTGCCACCTATCAGTGCCCATCAGTGCCACCTATCAGTGTCCATCAGTGCCGCGTATCAGTGCCTATCAGTGCCACCTATCAGAGCCCATCAGTGCCGCATATCAGAGCCCATCAGTGCCGCATATCAGTGCCCATCAGTGCCACCTATCAGAGCCCATCGGTACCACCTATCAGAGTCCATCAGTGCCACCTATCAGTGCCCATCAGTGCCACCTATCACAGTCCATCAGTGCCACGTATCAGTGCCCATCAGTGCCACCTATCAGTGCCCATCAGTGCCACCTATCAGAGCCCATCAGTGCCGCATATCAGAGCCCATCAGTGCCGCATATCAAAGCCCATCAGTGCTGCCTATCATTGCCCATCAGTGCCGCATATCAGTGCCTCCTCATCAATTCTGAGTCATTAGTGCCCATCAGTGCCGCCTTATCAGTACCCACCAGTGAAGAAGAGAAATTACTTATTTGCAACATTTTATAACAGAAACAAATGAAAACAGGGTATTTCCAAATTTTACAGTTTTTTTTTTGTTTTTCGTTTGCTTCGCAAAAAATAAAAAGCCCGAGTGATGATTAAAAACCACCAAAAGAAAGCTCTGTCTCAAAAAAATGATAAAAATCTCATATGGGTACAGTGTTTCATGACCGCGCAATTGTCATTTAAAGCAGGAGAGCGCCGAAAGCTGAAAATTGGCCTGGGCAGGAAGAGGGTAAAAGTGCCCGGTATTGAAGGGGTTAATGTGATGAAATCTGGTATGCAGCTGGGAATTTTCTTGCAGACAATGTACATTCTGGCATTTACACTGTGATACACGTCAGTCCCTCTGCCTGGCCTATTCGTTTGACAGCTATTGGTCTATCAATTAACCTACTGCAGCCAACTGGCATTTACTTTCATTAAGGTAACTTGCTTAGAATGATCAAAGCTGTCGCCTGATTTGTGATTTGCAGGTCACGGCGCATTTGCATCACGCTGGTAAATAATCCTAAAATTGTTCTGCTTTCTATTCCAGACCAAGACTGAGGCTTGGATAGCGATTGGTTTCTGACCGGTGCATTTAAGCCTCATTTACATGGGATTGCTATAGCCTAAGCCTGTGGGGGGGCGTGTCTGTGCAGGCGTCCCATGTACCCCCATGTAGACAGTGCCATTGGTTTCAATAGGGAGACCTAAATACCTTTTCTCATCAGCAGTATAATAGCAGTCTTGTGACTTCTATCAGTGTCTGGTTAAAGCTTGCAGGAGGAGTTTTCATTCTCCTCTGACTGTCCTATGAGGCTGCAGGACCCCTGACCCTCTGTCTGGACAGTGCTGATTGGCCCTGTGCTGATCACATGCACCCTCCCAAGAAGAAAAAAACAAAAAAAATCTCTAGCAATGCACACCAAACTGAGCATGTGCAGATTGCCCCCATGGCTCTGTTCTATCAGGAGATGGATTGGGGACAGTAAAAGAAGGGGAGGATCAGACAGAGATTTTTTTACACAATGCAGAGGATTACCCCCTTAGGTTCCACAGTGAGTATAACAAGCCATGCTATTCTACATATACAGACTGATTTTACTGGTGTAGGTTTAGTAACACTTTAACTACAGCAGAGCTCAGACTGGGGGAAACAGCACAAGGATTCATTAAGGCATGCTGTAGAGCAAGGAGTATGCTACAAGGAGGTGAAAGCAGAGTAGAAGTGAAAATAGCTTACCCATGTGCTGCTTCACCTTTCACTGTCCAGTCATAGGCTGGATTTGAGAGAAAGGAGACAATCAGCAAGGGAGAGAGGAGCTCATCAATGTGCTTCTTCGTCTTTCATTGTCCAGTTCCTAGCTGGAGGTGGAAGAAGCGGCACAGGGAGCAGATGTCCTGTCTGGCTGGGCAGGAGACCTGATTTTTCCCTACTGAAGTTACCGTATATACTCGAGTATAAGCCGACCTGAATATAAGCCGAGGCACCTAATTTTACTACAAAAAACTGGGAAAACGTATTGACTCGAATATAAGCCTAGGGTGTCCATCTGCATGCCTCACTGTGCCTCACTGTGCCCATGACTCACTGTGCCCAATCTCCCTACCTGATCTCCTGCGCTGTGTGACTAGACTGATGTTTAACATGGGAGTCTATGGAAGGGGTGTCCGGCTTTAAAAAATCAGTGCTCCCCGGCCGTAGGTCCCCCAGACAACAAACTTTGCACACTTGTAGAGGAAGAGTGGGGCTACATGTGTGCCAAGTTTGGGGTCCATGGGACCTACAGCTGGCCGGGATCAGGCGTGAAAAGGTGAAGATGGACACAGACTCGAGTATAAGCCGAGGGGGGCATTTTCAGCACAAAAAATTGTGCTGAAAAACTCGGCTTATACTCGAGTCTATACGGTAAGTAATGTGTTCAGGTCTTGCCCCTCCCCTTGTTCTTCAGCATACCCGATTGGTTTTATTGTGCAGCAGCTTCCTTGCTGATAGAAGGAGAGAGCAGAGCGACAGAGAGATGAGCTCATCAGTCTGCTGCTTCTCCTATCACTGTCCAATCGCAGGCTGGAGGTCAGAGCACAAGGAACCAATCAGGTGTACTCCAGTGCAAGGAGAATGCTGATAGGAGGAGAGAGCGGAGTGACAAAGAGATGATGTGATCAGTTACATAGTTACATAGTTAGTCAGGTTGAAAAAAGACACAAGTCCATCCAGTTCAACCATTAAAAAAAAAAAAATATTATCGTACAGTCCCATATACCCAATTCTATGCCCACAGTTGATCCAGAGGAAGGCGGAAATCCCCAGCAGAGCCTGATCCAATTTACTACAGCAGGGGAAAAAATTCCTTCCTGATCCCCGGAGAGGCAATCAGATATTCCCAGGATCAACTTTACCTATAAATGTCAGTACCCAGTTATATTATGTACATTTAAGAAAGAATCCAGGCCTTTCTTAAAGAAATCTACTGATCTGGCCAGAACCACCTCTGCAGGGAGTCTATTCCACATTTTCACAGCTCTTACTGTGAAGAAACCTTTCCGTATTTGGAGGTGAAATCTCTTTTCCTCTATCAGTGTGCTGCTTATTTTTTCACTGTCCATTTACAGGCTGGAAGTGGAAGAAGAGGCACAAGAAACCCACCAATCAGATGTGCTGGAGAGCAAGGGGAGGGGGCAAGACCTGAACACATTACTTAAAACCCAACTCCCATGCAGTGTGGCTGTGCTCGCAACTGCTTGTTTTTGTCAAGGGGATTGGAGAAAGCTTATACTCACCCGATCCTCCACTCCACCTGCAAAGGCAGCGGTGGACTGTTCCTGACGTCCTCACGTCCAGAGCAGGTCTATGGGCTTGATGGCGTCAGGAACGGTCCACTGCACAAGACCTCTGGATCACAGGGAAGGGAGGGAGGACGGGAGCCACAGGGACTGGTCTTGTGCAGGGAGGATCAGAGGATTAGGTAAGTATATCTCCGTTCTCCAATCCCCCTAGACCAGGGGTCTCCAAACTTTCCAAACAAAGGGGTCAGTTTATTGTCCTTCAAACTTCAGGAGGGCCAGATTGTGACCAGTGGGAGTAGAAAATTACTCAGACTTGGGGATCAGCGGGGGGAAAAAAAAATTACATTAGGCCCCTTTCACACTAGCGGACCGTATGTCCGCTTTTTCATCCATCCGTTTGCGGATGAAAAAGGGACAAACATTGGTCCCTATGAGATAGCGGGTGTCAGCGGATGAACATCTGCTGACACCCGATCTCCTCCGTGTCCGCAATCCTCCGATTTTCTGGATAGAAAAATTCCTATTTTTCTATCCGTCTGCGGAGCGGATCTGATGAACACGGACAGACGGTCCGTGTTCATCGGATCCCCCCATAGGGGAGAGCGGAGATCTGACAGGGCGGTCCCTGCACAGTGTGCGGGGACCGCCCTGTCATCCGGAGCGATCCCCGCTGAGCAAGCGGAGGTTCACGGGGCGGATCATTACTGATCCGCCCGTGTGAAAGGGGCCTAACGACGCCTGTGGGCAGTAGGAAGAGGAATAGTGCCCCATCATTGGTATTAGTGGGATGAATAGTGCCCCATCATTGGTATCAGTGGGAGGAATAGTGTCCCATCATTGGTATCAGTGGGAAGAATATTATCCTATCATTGGTATTGGTGGAAGGAATAGTGCCCAATCATGGGTATTAGTGGGAATAATAATGCCCCATCATTGGTATTAGTGGTAATATTATTGATCTATCATTGGTATTAGTAGGAGAAATAGTGCCCCATCATGGGTATTAGTGGAAATAATATTGCCCTATCATTGGTATTAGTAGAAGGAATAATGCCCCATCATTGGTATCAGTGAGATGAAAAGAGCTCCATCTTTGGTGTCAGTGGTAGGAATAGTGCCCGTTGTGGGTGTCAGTGGGAGGTATAGTGCCCCGTTGTGAGTGTCAGTGGGAGGTATAGTGCCCCGTTGTGAGTGTCAGTGGGAGGTATAGTGCCCCGTTGTGAGTGTCAGTGGGAGGTATAGTGCCCCGTTGTGAGTGTCAGTGGGAGGTATAGTGCCCGTTGTGAGTGTCAGTGGGAGGTATAGTGCCCCGTTGTGAGTGTCAGTGGGAGGTATAGTGCCCCGTTGTGAGTGTCAGTGGGAGGTATAGTGCCCGTTGTGAGTGTCAGTGGGAGGTATAGTGCCCCGTTGTGAGTGTCAGTGGGAGGTATAGTGCCCGTTGTGAGTGTCAGTGGGAGGTATAGTGCCCCGTTGTGAGTGTCAGTGGGAGGTATAGTGCCCCGTTGTGAGTGTCAGTGGGAGGTATAGTGCCCCGTTGTGAGTGTCAGTGGGAGGTATAGTGCCCCGTTGTGATTGTCAGTGGGAGGTATAGTGCCCGTTGTGAGTGTCAGTGGGAGGTATAGTGCCCCGTTGTGGGTGTCAGTGGGAGGTATAGTGCCCCGTTGTGAGTGTCAGTGGGAGGTATAGTGCCCATTGTGGGTGTCAGTGGGAGGTATAGTGCCCCGTTGTGAGTGTCAGTGGGAGGTATAGTGCCCCGTTGTGGGTGTCAGTGGGAGGTATAGTGCCCCGTTGTGAGTGTCAGTGGGAGGTATAGTGCCCATTGTGAGTGTCAGTGGGAGGTATAGTGCCCCGTTGTGAGTGTCAGTGGGAGGTATAGTGCCCCGTTGTGAGTGTCAGTGGGAGGTATAGTGCCCAGTTGTGGGTGTCAGTTGGAGGCATAGTGCCCCGTTGTGGGTGTCAGTGGGAGGTATAGTGCCCCGTTGTGGGTGTCAGTGGGAGGTATAGTGCCCCGTTGTGAGTGTCAGTGGGAGGTATAGTGCCCCGTTGTGAGTGTCAGTGGGAGGCATAGTGCCCCGTTGTGGGTGTCAGTGGGAGGTATAGTGCCCCGTTGTGAGTGTCAGTGGGAGGCATAGTGCCCCGTTGTGGGTGTCAGTGGGAGGTATAGTGCCCCGTTGTGGGTGTCAGTGGGAGGTATAGTGCCCCATTGTGAGTGTCAGTGGGAGGTATAGTGCCCCGTTGTGGGTATCAGTGGGAGGTATAGTGCCCCGTTGTGGGTGTCAGTGGGAGGTATAGTGCCCCGTTGTGGGTGTCAGTGGGAGGTATAGTGCCCCGTTGTGGGTGTCAGTGGGAGGTATAGTGCCCCGTTGTGGGTGTCAGTGGGAGGTATAGTGCCCCGTTGTGGGTGTCAGTGGGAGGTATAGTGCCCCATTGTGGGTATCAGTGGGAGGTATAGTGCCCCGTTGTGAGTGTCAGTGGGAGGTATAGTGCCCCGTTGTGGGTATCAGTGGGAGGTATAGTGCCCCGTTGTGGGTATCAGTGGGAGGTATAGTGCCCCGTTGTGGGTGTCAGTGGGAGGTATAGTGCCCCGCTGTGAGTGTCAGTGGGAGGTATAGTGCCCCGTTGTGGGTGTCAGTGGGAGGTATAGTGCCCCGCTGTGAGTGTCAGTGGGAGGTATAGTGCCCCGTTGTGGGTGTCAGTGGGAGGTATAGTGCCCCGTTGTGGGTGTCAGTGGGAGGTATAGTGCCCCATTGTGGGTATCAGTGGGAGGTATAGTGCCCCGTTGTGAGTGTCAGTGGGAGGTATAGTGCCCCGTTGTGGGTGTCAGTGGGAGGTATAGTGCCCCGTTGTGGGTATCAGTGGGAGGTATAGTGCCCCGTTGTGGGTGTCAGTGGGAGGTATAGTGCCCCGCTGTGAGTGTCAGTGGGAGGTATAGTGCCCCGTTGTGGGTGTCAGTGGGAGGTATAGTGCCCCGTTGTGGGTGTCAGTGGGAGGTATAGTGCCCCGTTGTGAGTGTCAGTGGGAGGTATAGTGCCCCGTTGTGGGTGTCAGTGGGAGGTATAGTGCCCCGTTGTGGGTGTCAGTGGGAGGTATAGTGCCCCATTGTGGGTGTCAGTGGGAGGTATAGTGCCCCGTTGTGGGTGTCAGTGGGAGGTATAGTGCCCCGCTGTGAGTGTCAGTGGGAGGTATAGTGCCCCGTTGTGGGTGTCAGTGGGAGGTATAGTGCCCCGTTGTGGGTGTCAGTGGGAGGTATAGTGCCCCGTTGTGGGTGTCAGTGGGAGGTATAGTGCCCCGTTGTGGGTGTCAGTGGGAGGTATAGTGCCCCATTGTGGGTATCAGTGGGAGGTATAGTGCCCCGTTGTGAGTGTCAGTGGGAGGTATAGTGCCCCGTTGTGGGTGTCAGTGGGAGGTATAGTGCCCCGTTGTGGGTATCAGTGGGAGGTATAGTGCCCCGTTGTGGGTGTCAGTGGGAGGTATAGTGCCCCGCTGTGAGTGTCAGTGGGAGGTATAGTGCCCCGTTGTGGGTGTCAGTGGGAGGTATAGTGCCCCGCTGTGAGTGTCAGTGGGAGGTATAGTGCCCCGTTGTGGGTGTCAGTGGGAGGTATAGTGCCCCGTTGTGGGTGTCAGTGGGAGGTATAGTGCCCCGTTGTGGGTGTCATTGGGAGGTATAGTGCCCCGCTGTGAGTGTCAGTGGGAGGTATAGTGCCCCGTTGTGGGTGTCAGTGGGAGGTATAGTGCCCCGTTGTGGGTGTCAGTGGGAGGTATAGTGCCCCGTTGTGGGTGTCAGTGGGAGGTATAGTGCCCCGTTGTGAGTGTCAGTGGGAGGTATAGTGCCCCGTTGTGGGTGTCAGTGGGAGGTATAGTGCCCCGTTGTGGGTGTCAGTGGGAGGTATAGTGCCCCGTTGTGGGTGTCAGTGGGAGGTATAGTGCCCTAAGGGCTGGATAAAGGCAAGCAAAGGGCTACCCCCGGCCCACTGGGCAGTTTGGAGGTCGCTGCCTTAGACAAAAGCGAGTACTTGACCTCTGCAGTGCACAGGGGTTGTTTTGGGGGGGTTTTTTTTGCCTGGAGTTGGGCTTTAACTGCAGCAGAGAAAAATCAGGTCTCCTATCCAGCCAGACAGGTTTGCACTGTGTAAATCTTAGGACTGGATGGACAGAAATACAAATCCTTTGGCAGGTAAAGCATCTCCTCCATCTGTATTCTATCTCTATTATTAGAGGCATGCCTTGAATTCAGCATAGAAAAAAAAAAAAAGAAAAAAAAATTGGGGAATGAAGTGATGTCCACCAATCCATTACCTGTAATTGTTTTTTTGTTTTTTTTTTTTGTTTTTATTTCTGTTTTTCTTTTTCGTACGGTGTAAGCCGTCGAGGAGTAAAAAAAAAAAGGAGAAAAAAAAAGTGTACAAGCAAGGATACCAGAAAAGGAGGATTACAATAAAAGCTAATGAGCTTAGACTCAAGGCAGCTCAAAGCATTAAACATTCACTGCAACTTTATTTTGACAAAATGTCTGTTTGTGTTACCAAGTAAAAGGGGGCTTTATAAAAAGGCTCATTTCAAAAGGTCAGGCGGAATTTTAAATCTGTAAAAAGGGCTTTGGAGGAATTTTACCTTCAGTGTTCTGCGCTCGCTCGCTGATGTCTGAATGAACCTTTCAAGCCTGGATTGTGTTTTGTAAGATTTTTTTATTTTATTTATTTTTTCTGAGCAAAGGGCTGGAGGGGAATGAAAACCTTATGAATTGACTCATTAAAGCGTAACTCCTCTTTTGTTTAGGAAAAATAAATAACAAAACAGATCAGTTATTTATTTATTTATTTATTTTTTATGGTTGACTTGTGTCTTTTTTTCAACTTGACTAACTATGTAACTATGTATGTTGAAGGGGGTTATACAGCATTGTACAGTTTTACCTTCTGGAGGTTCTGACACATACAATGCAGCCCAGGGGGTGAACATACCAGCTGTGCAGACTGTGGCCCTTTGGGACCTAGGGGCTATTTTATACTAAACGTGAGTCACATAGGTGCTAGGGCACCTTCCCATTGTTGCCTATACCTAGACCCAGTTTATGTCTATCTATCAGTCAGAGGCGGCAGGGGAGGGCTGGCAGCCTTAGGCCTGGGGGGGCAAGTCCACTCAAGTGGCCCATTCAACCGCTGAAACAGATCACCGTCCATGGCCCACCTGGTTTTTCAATGCAGCCTCACCAGTGCCCATTAGGGTGACCACGTGTCCCGGATTGCCCGGGACAGTCCCGCATTTAGCAGGTCTGTCCCGGGCACATTCATTCCAGGACAATACAGTGTCCCGGAATGAAACTGACACAGCCACCCCCCGGGCCAATCTGATGCCCCCAAAAAAGGCCGCCACATAACTGCTTTATCCACTGACAGTACTTGTCCTGGCCGGGAATACCTGGAGGAGCACAATCCTCGCCCCCTGCTTGTGATTGGAGAAATCATAAATCCCGCCTCTTGTGTCCAATCACTGTGCTGCGATTCATTACAGCACAAGCTGATTTTTGGGAAGGGAGGGTGTCCCTGAATGGTAGTTTGGAAATGTGGTCACCCTAGTGCCCATCAGTGCAGCCAACTCCAGTGCCCATCAATGCAGCCTGATCACTGGGGCAGGTTACATGGGGTGTATGGGGGGGAGCTGGGGGGTCAGCTAGGGGTCTCAGGGTCTCTCACCTCAGCGATCTCAGCTCAGCAAGTCCTTGCATGCCACGGTTTCCTGGGGGGGGTAACGCTCCTGATCCTGGGGTCAAGTTGCAGCCAGCGCCCAGCCCTGTGTCCCGACTCCCTGGCACGCCCTGCCTCTGCCTGCTTCCCAGGGAGTTGTAGTTTCCTCTGCGCTGCTGTGTTTTCCACCCACCAGAAGCTTGAGCGTGGACTACAACTCCCGGAATGCAACAGCTAGTGGTCGGCCGCCATGGCCGTGCCCCCGGCCCGACTTCCTAGACCAGAACAAAAAAGAAAAGGGTAGCGGGCAGTGGCTGCCGGCCATTTTGAACATAAGTTAGGGTGGCCTGGGAGGCAATTGCCACCCTGCCCCCTGGCCCAGCCCTCCCCTGAGTGGCGGTGTGTTCATTAAAGGGGCGCACGGGCGCCGCCCCCTCTCTCCTGCCACCGCTCTATCACCATAGATAGATTCATACATTTTGTTCAAGAAACCCCTAGCAACCTTTGGAGGAACCCTAGTTGAAAGGTTGGTGAAGACTTCTTGCTACTAATCAGTGCCGCCTTTCTCAACTTTTTTTTTTTACTCCAAGGAACCCTTGAAATAACTTTACAGTTCAATTGTACTCCTGCCTATAATTATAATATCTATCTAGATTATGATACATTAGTGGGATTGTCAAAGGGAAGAATGCTGCTTACATTTTTGGGAAAATTCCTTCTCTTGAAGATAGTTAAAAAGACCATTAGTGTCAATAGGAACTTATCTGAGAGGCAGAAATTGCTCCTTGCTCAAGGATACCCCTAGCAACCTTTGGAGGAGCCCTAGTTGAAAGGCTGGTGTAGACTATGGAGTTGCACAAGGGCCCTTTGGGACTTAGGGGGCCATTTTATATTAGATGTGGAAAAGAGTGGTGCTGGAGCACCTTCACGCTATTGGTGATTTGATGTAGGAGGGTCTACTAATCAACCCAGCCTTTCTCGACCTTTTTACCACGGAGGAACCCTTGAAATACAGTTCTGCACAGTTCTGCGCTGTTCCCGCGGGGACGGTCACGGAGAAGGGGACCGGCGTGCACGCGACCCACGGGCTGGGCTCTTAAAGTGGAAGAAAACCCTCCTATCATTTTCAGGCAAGGAAGCTGCCATCTTGGCCTCTGTTTAATCTTCAACTGCCATGATGCTGCACATGTGATCAGTTATGACACCAGCCATTGGATGGTTTAACAGTTTGGTTGAGAGCACAACCAATGTGACAGTTGGCATTCCCGGCATGCCGGGAATGTAACTGCCTTTTGAAACTGTTAAATCGATGGGTTTTACTTTCGCTTTAAAGGGGACGTACCTGTACGCCCATGTGCCCAGCCGTGCCATTCTGCCGACGTACATCGGCGTGCGGCGGTCCTCAATTGGTTAACCAGTAGGTGGCACTGTAGGGGTTAAGTGTGCCCTGATGGGTGCTTCTAACTGTAGGGGGGATGGGCTGTGTGTGACAAGACAGTGATCACCGCTTCCGAGTACAAGGAGCCGAGATCCGTGTCATTGTCACTAGGCAGAGCGGGGAGATGCTTGTTTACATCAGCATCTCCCCGTTCTTCCTCACCATGAGACGATCGCGGGTATCCCCGCGGACATCGAGTCTGCGGGACCCGCGGTCGGAGTCACGGAGCTCGCGGCGGGGCGTCCACAATGCCGCTTCTTAAAAAAGGACGTATATATACGTCCTTCTGCCTGTCCGTGCCATGCTGTCGACGTATATCTGCGTGCGCTGGTCGTGCAAGCGGTTAAAGAAAAAAAGAAGAGCTTTAGAAAATAATTGGGATTTACTATACTGTGTTCGATGACTTTGCAAATCCTTTAACTACAGCAAAGAAAAAGTAAACACGATAGATCTGGCTACGTACTGTGGCAGGGGTGCCTAGTTTTCAAAACGGCTACTCTTTTTTTTTAAGGCAATATCGATTACATACCAGTAAACGAGATGTGTGTTCAGATGCTTGCCTAGATTTTACTCTTAATTCTGTTGCCTTTTTGGAATACGCCTAAAATCTACAAATTAGAAAATATGTAATTTTTTGGCCCAATTACTCCTAATCAGTGCAGGACTGCTAGCATAGTATCTTAATTGGTACACAAATGTCTGCCAAGGGGCCTGTGCGTGTCTGTGAATTTTTAAAAATGTGTATTTAGTAAAAATGAAATTTCGGTTTGATTCTTTTATTGGCCTTTAAAAAATAGCGAAAAAGAAAGAAAAAAAAAAAAAAAAGAAGTAGGCATAGATGTATAAACAGGTAGCACTGCAGCACAATCTGCATGTCTGAGGCCTCATGCCCACGGACGTTTTTACAGCCGCGTTTTTTACAGCTTAAAAACGCCTGTCCATGTTAGTCTATAGCTTCGTGCCCACCTAGGCGTTTTTGAGCTGCAAATAGCATAGGCGTTTTTAAGCTGTAAAAAAAAAAAAAACAGGACCAGTGCGTTCCGCGGCGTCGGCGTTAGGCATAAAAAAAACGCAAAGCGTTAAAAAACGTGCAAAAACGCAGCGATTGCGTTTTTGAGCTCCGGCGTTTTTTTTGGTTTTTTTTAAATATGGTCGAAAAATTTATACAATAACATGGACAGGCGTTTTTAAGCTGTAAAAACGTCCGTGGGCATGAGGACTAATAGTTGGCAACTGGCAATCTGCAGCACTTAGAAGCATAGGTGTGCGCAGCCCATTACGATAGGGGTGTGCACCCCAAAGCTCAAACAGCCTTTCTCTGCAGCCTCATCTGCACTGGACAATGAATGTGCTCTGTGCTATACGGCTTCCTGTTCATTCACAAACTGAAACATAGTAAACACTGTTTATTATGCTTCAGTTATGAATGGACACAGTGAGTGAGTGTGTTCACTGTGTTCATTTAGAAAAAGGAAGGGGGCGATAAATGACATATTTACAAGCACCTTCCCCAGTGCTGGGACAAGGCCATCTAGAGCCCAGGGCGAACATGCCAAATTGCACCCCCCCCCCCAACCCACAAATGTATGGCCAAAAATCCCCCACCCCATAAAAATTGAGCACCAATCTACATGCTTACCCCCAAGCATACGTTCACCCTCCTCCAGGTACAAATCCACCCCCTGATAAAATTCCCTCCTTCCCAGCACAAATCTTTGCCCCCCAGCTAAAATCTTTTCTCCCCATACGCCCGCAGCACAAATCCCCTCTCCCCCCCTCCAAAAGAAATGTCCCCCTCCTAGCACAAACCCCTCAAATTTCCTCTCTGAACACAATCCCCCCCCCCCAAACTCCTTCCCCTCCTAGCATAAGTACCCCCCCAATCATCCATAATGGCACAAATCCCCCCCCCAATACAATAATCCCCTTCTAGCACAAATCTCTTCCTCCTCTACCATATCCCCCCCAAATCCCCCTCAAATGTCCTCTCAGAGCACAATTCCTCCCCCAAACACAAATCCCTGCCCCCCCCCCCCCAAAGTTCCCCTCCTAGTGGGATCATTTTTTTTCCCCTTCTAGCACAAATCTCCTCCCCCATCTACCATAACCCCCCTTAAATGTCCTCTCTGAGCACAATTCTCCCCCCCCCCCCACACACACACCTGGCACACCCTCTGCGCATGCCTATGCTTAGAAAGATTTACGGAAGCAAAGTGGTGAGCTTGTGTGACCTCTAATCGCCATAAAAGTAATACAAAAAAAATCTAACATTTAAAGGGACAGTGTAAAAATGGCAAAAAATGTAAGCAAAAAAAAAAAAAAAAAAGTTTAAAGCGCCCCCATCCCCACTTGCGCGCAGTAGTTAACACATACATAGGTCACGCCCACCTATGTAAACGATGTTCGCACCACACATGTGAGGTATCGCCGTAAACGTCTGAGTGAGAGCAATAATTCTAGCTCTAGACCTCCTCTGTAACTCTAAACTGGTAACCTGTAGAAGTTTTAAAAGCGTTGCCTATGGAGATTTTTAAGTGCCGCAGTTTGGTGCCATTCCACGAGTGTGCGCAATTTTAAAGCGTGACATGTTAGGTATCTATTTACTCAGCGTAACATCATCTTTTCATATTATGCAAAAAAATTGGGGTATATTTATATATATATATATATATATATATATATATATATATATTATGTTTTTTTTTTTTTTTATTATTGCATTTGGAAAACCGCTGCACAAAAACCGTGTGACATAAAAATTGCAGCAACCACCATTTTATTCTCTAGGGTCTCTGCTAAAAAAAAAAAATAATAATGTTCGGGGGTTCTAAGCTATTTTCCCTTTGAGATAATTTTCTATGATGGAAAAAAATTATCTTATACTTTATAGAGTTTTATTTGCCATGCCATGGATCAACTCTGCCTTTAGGATGCAGTTTTTTGCTTTGTTTTTTTGGTCAAGCCTAATGGACACGCGGCACTTTTATATCCTATATAGGCCTCCTTTTATGTATTTGTCCTGCTTTTTAAACACGTTTCAATCTCAAATCTGCTGATTTTATTTACTTTATTGTGTAGTGTGGATGGAAGTTCTGATGCTGCATTTGACCTATTTTGTGTTTGTTTGGACACAGCGAGTCCTACGGAGATCAATTCACATTGTAAGCAAAAGCAGGTCAATGCATGTGTCCCGGTAAGATAGGTCCGGAGCAAAAGAAGAAAAATGAAAAAAAGTGCAGAAGCAGAAAAACTAAATGTATAAAAAAAAAAAAAAATTACATCTTTATAAATGTTTTAAATAGATAAATCCTCGTTAAGAATGTATCCATATATGCATGATATAAGTATATAGAATACGAAATGTTGAGCTTAGTGGACCAACAGGTTTCGCATAGATCCAGTGCTTCTTCAGGATCCAAAAGCTCTCTATAGAAACATAGAAAAGTGATGGCAGAAAAAGGACCAATTAGTCGATCGAGTCTGCACATTTTTTTGTTTTTATTATTATTTATTTATTTTAATTTTTTTAAATATGGGTGCAATGTCTAAAAAAATGTATCCATATATGCATGATATAAGAAATGTTGAGCCTAGTGGACCAACAGGTTTTGCACAGATCCAGCACTTCTTCAGGATCCACAAGCTCTCTATAGAAACATAGAAAATTGATGGCAGAATACAGACCAATTAGTCGATCGAGTCTGCACATTTTTTCTTTTTATTATTATTTATTTATTTTTTTTAAATATGGGTGCAATGTTTACAATGAAAAAAACAATAATTACACAATTGTACATTACAATACGTCTTATTACATTTAAGCCTGAAAATTACACTTGTGGAGAATATGTGAACCCCAAATGGTTTTCTTCTTCTTCTCAATTTTGGGTTCAAATTTTCTCCACGAGTGTAATTTTCAGGCTTAAAATGTAATATGAAGTAATGTAATGTACAATTCAATTTTGTAATTATTGTTTTTTCATTGTAGACACTGTACCCATATTTTGCTAAAAAAAAAAAATGGGCAGTCTTGATGGACTACTCGCTCTTTTCTGGATGTCACTTTTCTATGTTTTTATATAGAGCTTGTACATCCTGAAGAAGCCCTGGATCTATGCGAAACACGTTGGTCCACTAGGCTCAACATTTTGTATTCTGTTTACTTATACCATGCATATATGGATCCATTTTTTTTAAACAAGGATTTATGTATTTTACAAATTAATAAAGATGCTGCTCTTTTTTTTTTTTTTTTTTTTATACATTTCTTTTTTGTGTATTATACAGGTGATATTCGAAAAATTAGAATATCATGCAAAAGTTAATTTTCTTTCACTAATGCAACTTAAAAGGTGAAACTAGTATATGAGATTAACTATCTTGCTTTGCATGTAATGAGTCTAAGCCGTGTGCAATACTCTAGGCTCAAAGTGTCCCACTCTAACCAGCTAATTAAGCCATAACACCTGCAAAGGGTTCCTGAGACTTTAAATGGTCTCTCAGTCTGGTTCAGTAGGAATCACAATCATGGGAAAGACTGCTGACCTGACAGTTGTGCAGAAACCCATCATTGACACCCTCCATAAGGAGGGAAAGCCTCAAAAAGGTAATTGCAAAAGAAGTTGGATGTTCCCAAAGTGCTGTATCAAAGCACATTAATAGAAAGTTATGTGGAAGGGAAAAGTGTGGAAGAAAAAGGTGCACAAGCAGCAGGGATGAGCGCAGCCTGGAGAGGATTGTCAGGAAATGGCCATTCACAAGTGTTGGGGACTTTCACAAGGAGGGGACTGAGGCTGGAATCAGAGCATCAAGAGCCCCGCACACAGACGGATCCTGGACATGGGCTTCAAATGTCGTATTCCTCTTGTCAAGCCGCCACTCCTGACCAACAAACAACGTCAGAAGCGTCTTACCTGAGCTAAAGAAAAACACACCTGGTCTGGTGCTCGGTGGTCCAAAGTCCTCTTTTGTGATGAGAGCAAATTTTGCATCTCATTTGGAAACCAAGGACCGGAGTATGGAGGAAGAATGGAGAGGCACACACTGCAAGATGCGTGAAGTCCAGTGTGAAGTTTCCAGTCTGTGATTTGGGGAGCCGTGTCATCTGCTGGTGTTGGTCCCCTGTGCTTCATTAAGTCTGGGGTCACCGCAGCCGTCTACCAGGAGATCTTGGAGCATTTCATGCTTCCTTCTGCAGACGAGCTCTATGGGGATGCTGACTTGGTTTTCCAGCAGGACTTGGCACCTCCCCCACACTGCCAAAAGCACCAAAACCTGGTTCAATGACCGTGGGATTACTGTGCTTGATTGGCCAGCAAACTCGCCTGACCTGAACCCCATAGAGAATCTATGATAGAGAATCTATGGGGCATTGCCAAGAGAGAGATGAGAGACATGAGACTGAACAACATGAGACCGAACAATGCAGAAGAGCTGAAGGCCGCTATTGAAGCCTCCTGGTCTTCCATAACACCTCAGCAGTGCCTCCATAACACCTGAGCAGTGCCACAGGCTGATCGCTTCCATGCCACGCCATATTGAGGCAGTAATTGCTGCAAAAGGGGCCCAAACAAAGTACTGAGTACCGTCTATACTCGAGTATAAGCCGACCCGAAAATAAGCCGAGGCACCTAATTTTACCACAAAAAACTGGGAAAACGTATTGACTCGAGTATAAGCCTAGGGTGAGAATGCAGCAGCTACTGTAAGCGGAAAAGAGGGTCAACAATGCCCATTTGCACGCCTCACTGTGCCCATTGCAGCCAGACCTCACCGTGCCCATTGCAGCCTGACCTCACCGTGCCCATTGCAGAATCACTTTGCCGTGTACCTGAGCCCGTGACATGCAGATTCAGATGGGGGCAGTTTTAAAAAGTCGCTGACTTTTAATATAAGGACACTTACCTGTCCAGGGATCCCCGCGATGGCGTAGTGTAATGTTTAACGAGCCTTAACTACGTATAATGTGCTGATTTCCCTAAGATCTCTTAGCAAAGCAGGGATGAGAAACAGAGAGAACCTTCGACAAATTAGTTAATTCGGAAATATTCAAATGAATGAAAACCCATTTATCAAATTTTTCCGGAAACTAAAATTCGGAAATTCTAAAATTCTAAAATCCGAAAAATCGAGAATACAAAAATAGGAATAAAAATCTGAAAATTCAAAAGAACGACAATCTGAAAATAAGAACGAAAATGTGAAAATCCGAAATATTAAATAACTCACTAATAATAATAACTATTACTAACTACTAAATTATAGGTATTGGAATTTCCTTTCGAATTTGGCTGTTAGTGTACGTAACGAATACGAATTTATCCGAAGTTACGGATTATCCGAAATAACAGATGCCGCAATTTAAACTAATGGAACGTAACGAATTAATTTGAATAAATAATAATAATAAAAACTTTTTAGTATTATTAATATCATTATTTATTATTATTAATTTGTTACGTTACATTCGTTTAGATGCGGCATTTGGTATTTCAGGTAATTCGTAACTTCAGATAAATTCGTATTCGTTACGTTCACTAACAGACAAATTTGAAAGGAAATTCCAATACTTATATTTTAATAGTTAGTTATTATTAGTTAGTTAGTTATTATTTTCTAATTTTTGTATCTTCTAATTTTCGTATTTTCTAATTTTCGTATTTTCTAAATTTCGGATTTTCTAAATTTCGGATTTTCTAATTTTCGTATTTTCTAATTTTCGGATTTTCTGAATTTCGGATTTTCTAATTTCCGGATTTTAAAATGTCCGTTCTTATTTTTGGATTTTCAACTTTTTGGATTTCTCGAATTTTCGAATTTTCAAATTTCAGAACATAACGAATGACCCAAAAAACGAGAAAAAAAAACGAATGAAACAAAAACAAACACATTTTTCGGCAGTGCACGTGTCTAGAACCTTCCCCCTGTTATGAGCTCTGGGCTGTGATTGTACACAGCCGATCAGCAAGTTCCAGCCGAGAATCATTAGCTGGGTCTTGCTGACTTGCTCCCGCTGTGTACAATCAAAGTGGGCGCTGGTGGGTGGCGGGCGGGCGCATGCACTCGCCCTAAACCTGGAATCAGGAAGCGGCGTACGGGTACATCGCTCTGCTTGTGCGGGCCCCCCGTCCGCAGTACATTGCGGGTAGGAGGTCCCCAATTGGTTAAATAAATGCATTTTCGCTACATTTGTAATAAAAGGCCGTTATGGCCGTCTACCATCATTTATTGTGGTCTGATTTTTTACAGGGGAATTTTATGCTGAGGCTTGGGGTGGCCTTGCAGGGTGAAGGAAGGTTAACTGGCTACATCTGTTCTACCCTTACTCATGGTTTTGTTTTACTGAACTTGTATTTATCAACCAATCACTATGTCTAACTATGTAACCAACTTCAAAAATGAACTGTCCTTGGTCCTACTTAAAGTCTTCCCCCCCCCCCCCCCCGCTTTATCCCAAATGTCCTTTCCTGTTCCCAGCTGCTAGATGGACAATGGCTAAAGACTGGTGTGTATGAGATTAGTCTAGATCAGGGGTCTCCAAACTGTGGCCCGAGGGCCAGATGTGGCCCTTTGCTAGCCTTTATCCGGCTCTATTACTCCCAATGAAGCACTATTTCTCACACTTACACCAACAATGGGTCACTAGTTCTTCCAATGATACCAATGATGGGGTGCTATTCCTCCCCTATTAGTAGTACTAATTCTCCTCCTACTGACCACCAACCCTGAGGCCATATTTATTCTCACTAATGCTGGACCCGGGACATTTTCTACCCCCACTGGCCACAATCCTCCTTAAGTCTGAAGGACAGTAAACTGGCCCTTTGCTTCAAAAGTTTGGAGACCCCTGATCTAGAGCTACTGTATGGTCTACACCAGTGGTCTCAATTATTACCCCCACTGTCTGTCTGCAACATTGGGGCATGGTTTTCTGCCACTGACACAGACGACTGGACACCAATCCTCCCACGGATACCAATGATGGGGCACTAATCCTCCCACTGACACCAATGATGGGGCACTAATCCTCCCACTGACACCAATGATGGGGCACTATTCCTCCCACTGACACCAATGATGGGACACTATTCCTCCCACTGACACCAATGATGGGATACTATTCCTCCTACTGATACCAATGACAGGGCACTATTCCTCCCACGGATACCAATGATGGGACACTAATCCTCCCACTGACACCAATGATGGGGCACAATTCCTCTCACCGACACCAACGATGGGGCACTATTCCTCCCACTGACACCAATGATGGAACAATATTCCTCCCACTGACACCAACAATGGGGCACTATTCCTCCCACTGATACCAACGATGGGACACTATTCCTCCCACTGACACCAATGATGGGACACTATTCCTCCCACTGACACCAATGATGGGGCACTATTCCTCCCACTGACACCAACGATGGGACATTATTCCTCCCACTGATACCAACGATGGGACATTATTCCTCCCACTGATACCAATGACGGGGCACTATTCTGTCCACTGATACCAACGATGGGACACTAATCCTCCCACTGACACCAACGATGGGACACTATTCCTCCCACTGACACCAACGATGGGACACTATTCCTCCCACTAACACCAATGATGGGACACTATTCCTCCCACTGACACCAATGATGGGGCACTATTCCTCCCACTGATACCAATGATCGGACACTATTCCTCCTACTGATACCAATGACGGGGCACTATTCCTTCCACTGACACCAATGATGGGACACTATTCCTCCCACTGACACCAATGGTGGGACACTATTCCTCCCACTGACACCAATGACGGGGCACTATTCCTCCCACTGACACCAATGACGGGGCACTATTCCTTCCACTGATACCAATGATGGGGCACTATTCCTCCCACTGACACCAATGGTGGGACACTATTGATCTTTTATTGAAAAGAATCAAGCAACCAATTTTATACAAAAGTAAAAAACAAAACCATAGTACAAAACTTCAACAGAAAACAAAGGAATACACATCCATGTTCAGAATATATACAATATATACATAATCCACTACCAAAACATCCCTAGAAAACTATCTACATAAAGCAGCAGAGAGGGCCTAAGAGGCACAACCCATCACCTATGTACGCAGCCATTTATCAAAAATGAATCAAAAATACTGATAATCTAGGGTGATAAGAGACAGACAGCCACACCCGGGAAAGAGACTCCTGGCAGTCAGGGAGGCTTGAAACCCCTCCACGCCTTCAACCAAGCCCCCTGACCCCGCTTGTCTCTCTCAAGCTCCCGAATCTTCCCCACCTCATGCAAAATGTCATACACCACCACCTCAACAGGAAGGAGTTTTTGCCGAATGCTGACCTGACACCGTGCATTCCAGGTGAAATAACGGACTACTAGGCTAACTAAAAAAAGTGTATCCAAACAAAAAACTCCACCGGTATTGAATGCTCCGTACACCCACTCAGCATAACCCAGCCTGGAGAGGAAAGGGACACCGAGGGCTCGCCCCACCTGTTTATACACCTCTATGTTAAAAGGGCAATGAAGCAGAAAATGATCCATAGTCTCCTCCTCATCTGCACACTCCTCCCGAGGACAGCTACGATCCATCCCACTGCGGAATTTCAAATTGCCCCGAACATAGAGCTTCCCATGGAAGCACAACCAGGCCAGATCCCTAAATTTAGGGGGTACTCTATCCAAATTAATCAGTCTTAACCCCGCCCTCAAAACTGGGCCCGGGCAATCCCTTAAGGCCAGTGGGTCATGAAAGACTTCGCTCAAGACTCGACTCATAAGGACTTTCCTTGGAACCGATCTGAGATCTTCAGCCGACAATCGCCACTGCCACAGTAACTTCAGGCACGGAGCGACATAGGCTGGTAGCTGACCACGATGACCCCTGCGATTCTTCACTTGGCCACCTTCTTCCCAAAGTCGTAGAAAAGGCCTAAACCAAGATCTAAATATGCCTACCCATCCAGGAGGTTCCACTGCAAGCATATTACCAATGTTAAACTTTAGAAATAGCAGTGAAAAGAAAAGAACTGGGTTGACCATACCTAAGCCACCCTCCCTCCTGGATAGGTAGGTGACATTCCTCTTGATGGGGTTCAGTCTGTTCCCCCACAGCATCTGGAAGAACACACTACTGACCCTAGCATAGAGAGACACTGGCAAGATGCAGACAAAGCTGACATACAAGAAGATCGGAATCAGGTAAGTCTTAATCAGATCAACCCTTTCCCTCATAGATAACTTCCATCTCTTCCAGCTGACCACCTTAGTATTGGCAATTTCCAGTCTGCCTTCCCAGTTTTTGAGGCCATAATCGCCGGGTCCAAATTCAATGCCTAGTATCTTAATTCTTTCCTGGGGCACTGGAAAGGTGTCCGGGAGATCAAAACCCTCACCATCCTTTCCCATCCAGAAAACTTCAGTCTTTTCCTGATTGATCTTGGAGCCTGATGCTTCAGAATACCGTGATGTCAGAGAGACCACCTCCTCCGCTTCATCCGTCCCAGTGACAATCACCGACACATCATCCGCATAGGCAACAACCCTCAATGGCGGCTCACCCGGGAGCCCCACTGGTACCCCACACAACATGCCGCTCTCTAGCCTCCTGATGAAGGGGTCGATTGCAAACACATAGAGCAGGGGACTCAGGGGACAACCCTGGCGCACCCCGGAGCCAACCCCAAAGGACTGTCCAACCCAACCATTAACAAGAGGGAAGCTTTCTGCCCCCTTATACAAGACTTTCAGCCAATCGACAAAACCACCCGGCAGACCGTACTTACTAAGGAGCAACCACAGGTACTCATGGTTAACACGATCAAAAGCCTTTGCCTGATCCAATGTCAGCAAATACTTTCCCCAGCCTGCAGCCCTGCACCGCTCCAAGGCCTCCCGGACAGCTAAAACCGCTGTGAAGGTGCTCCTACCCTGGACCGAACAGTGCTGATGGCGAGAAAGCAAAGACTCTGCCACTGACGATAGGCGCCAGAAAAATATCTTTGCCAGTATCTTTCTATCGACATTAAGAAGGCTGATGGGGCGCCAATTCTCAATCATCGAAGGATCTTTACCCTTTGAAAGAAGAATCACAGCCGAGTGCCTCATGGAAGGGGAAAGCACCCCCTCAGCAAGGCAACTGTTAAAAACCTCTACCAAATGCGGGGCCAGAATAGACTTAAAGGCTTTGTAAAACTCAGCCGTCAAGCCATCCGGTCCAGGCGACTTTTTGATGGCAAGCTGTTCAATTGCCCTCATCACCTCTTCGACTGTGATCTCCTCTGTCAAATTCATCAATGGAACATCTCCACCATTTAGACCTGGAGTAGAGTCCAAAAAGCTTTCCATCTTGTCACGATCAAGCTCTTTCCTCCCAAGAAGGTCGGCATAAAAGGACCTCACGACCTCCAGAATCCCTGACCTGGACTTTGTCAAGGAACCTGTACTGTCCTTAAGGCCAACGACCGTTTTAACAGCTACACCTTGTTTGCAGTTCTGGTAAGGGTCAGGCGAGTGGTACTTCCCATAGTCCCTCTCCAGAACCAAAGAGGCATGCCGGTCATATTGACACTTCCTGAGAAGGAGTTTCACTTCGGAGATTGCCCCAGGATCTCCTCCTCTCGAAACAAGAATATCCAGCTTCCTCCGTAAACGTTGGTAGGTCATGTATTTATTAAACTGATTTCTATTGGCTAGGCCCCTGAAGAATCCAGCGATACTCTTTCTTTCTCGTACATCACGGGACACAGAGCGACATAGTCATTACTAATGGGTTATATAGTTACCGTCAGGTGCTGGCACTGGCAACTTCCAAAACCGGAAGTACCCTCCCCTATATAAGCCCCTCCCATCCGGGAGCACCTCAGTTTTTTGCCAGTGTCTAAGGTGTTGGCAAGAAGAAACATGTGTTTTTCACTGAGCTTGCGTACAGGTTCTTTTGGGCCTCAGTAAGCTATTCCGGATCCGACCAAAAAAGCTTCATAGCTAAACGGTCGGTACCCGGGCCTTGCAGAGAAGAGCAAGGTTCTGCCTGTAATGCTTCTCTTAGGAGAGCTGGACCCTGGGATCCAGAGCTCTGGTCATACCCACGACCAAGATGTTTTCTGTGCAGGGTGCTATACAGGTCCAGGGGAGTGGAATCCTTGGGAACCCGGTCCCTGAAGGTTTGATTACAATGCCTGCCGTGATAGGTGAAGTTTGGGCTTTTGTGGACCAAACAAAGTCCTGCGGCGGGGAACAGGTAAGTGGGGGCCCCCAGGAACTTGGTTCTATTGGGGGACCCCCAAGCCTAATTTGTCTTTCTGTCTGTTACCTAACGGTATTCCCGCTAATATCTGTGCATGCCTGTAACTACTAAAAAAATGTAATAATTTTTAATGGTGGTCAAGAAAAAAAAAAAAAAAAAGGAATGTTTTTTTATATATGTTTAGTATATTAAACTGCGGTACCTGTGTTTGTCCACTAGAGGCCGCTGTGGAATGTTTTTCTTGTCATATGGACTAGTTTCTTCTCAGAGAGCAAAGTCCAGGCAGCTGGTGAGTTCTCCTACAGGAAACTGTTTCCTCTGCCATGTTGCAGTGTTCGTCTATCCCCCGGCCTGCGGCAAAGGGGGCCCTGGCTCCTGTCCCTGGTTTCCATGTTTGAAAATTAGCGCCGAGGCGCACGTGGCCGCGCGCGTGCGCGTGCACGCGCCTCTATATATAGAGGTGGCCGGAAAAAGGGGCGGGGCCTGGGGGATGACGCTCTGTGCGCGCCGCAGCGCTTCTGCGCATGTGCGGGCGTCCCAGCAGGTTTTTAAAAAGCCACATTATTGCAGTAAGCTGGCTATGAAGTACAGAGACAGAGCTGGCAACATTTAAAGGCATACAGCAAGCGGTTGATACAGGCATCCCCTAGAAGGGCACATTAGTAGACACCAACTGTGATATAGCAGCAATTGTGCTAGACTATTCTCAGTAAAAGTGGTGTATTACGGCTGGAATACCTCAGCTTTAGGCTTAGGAATATGCCGTCCAGTAGCTCCGGAACTGAATCTTCCAGGAAGCGAAGGGGGTCTCATCGGGCTCTGAGGATCTTGGGCATACTCTTGCTGCACCAGTCTCCCCTGAAGTTCAGAGGTAAGTGACCGTAGAGACCCCGCAGGGGTACTTGGTACTGTGGCTGTCCTCAGTTCACCTGCTCCTGTGTATGTAACAGAGGAGGTTTTTTCCTCAGCTCTGGGAGGATTAGAGAGAGATTGTCAAAATTTATCGCTGCCTCCCTGTCAGGGAAAGCACGCCCGATCTCCGTCTCCTCCTTCAGAGTGCCTGTTAGCAGAGCAACAGTCCCATACAGGGATCGACCTGCCTGAAGGGGATCAGGATAAGGTTGATTCTGTTATAGAGGAATCAACAGTGGGGGAACCTTTTCTCAGCATCTCAAGCTGAAAGATTATGGGTTCAGTCTCTGACTAACATGGTCCGATCAGCATTTAAAAATGCACCTTGCGGAACCATCAACCACTACTGTATCCTCGTTGGGGTCGCTAGAAGCCCCCACACTGTTTGTTCTTTTCCACTTCACCCTTTACTGAAAGGGCTCATTTACCAGGATTGGGAACGTCCTGAGAAAATATTTATTCCCCCAAGAGATTTCCGGTGGTCTATCCCATGGAGGATAAGTTCATCAAAAAAAAAAAAAAAAAAAAAATGGAAGGTCCCTACAGTGGACGCAGCCATCTCTTGTATGTATAAATCACTGACATGTCCAGTGGATAATGTCCAAATGTTCAAGAACCCAATAGATAAAAGATTAGAGTCCTTATGAAAATCTGCTTGGTGATACAACCAGCAGTAGCAGCTATTGGGGTCTGCTAAGCAGTGAAGGATCAGTTGAAACAGGTCTTGAGGGACTTGACAGATCAGCAGGCTTTGCCCTAGCTGATCTACCTAGAGCCTTAGGCTTTGCGGTTGACGCCATAGAGGATTCAGTCCATTAGGCCTCCCGCCTTACGCTGTCTATAGACATATGCGTAGGCTCCTATGGCTCAGAAACTGGTCTGCTGAAGCTCCCTGTAAAGAATGGCTGGTTAGCGTCCCATTTCATGGTGAACGCTTATTCAGGGAAAACCTGGACAAATATATCCAGAAAATTTCCAGCGGTAAAAATACGCTCTTGCCGGTTAAAAGCAGAGTTAGAGGTCCCTCTTTAAGGGGCCTGCTTCTCCAGTCCCTGGGGCATCGGCTGTGTAACAGTTCCGACGGCCTCCTCGGTCAAATCCCGGGGGTAAAAAACAGGGACAGTAGCAGGGTAATGAGAAACCCTGGGTCAGGGGAGGTACAAAACCTCCCCCAAAGTTAAATTCATTGAAGCCCCCACTCAGTCGGGTGGGGGGAGGACTCCAGTTGTTCGCAAGGAGACCTGGCGGGACACGATCAAGACAGATAGGTGCTCTCCGCAGTAGGTTTGGGATACAGTTTGGAGTTAAAAGACTCTCCTCCTTCCCATTTTTAAGGTCAAACGTGCCAAGGGATCCCCGGAAGAGAGAGTCCCTCCTGTTGGCACTAGAACAACTATTGCTCCAAGGAGTAATTATGGAAGTTCCCCTGGAAGAATGAGGGTTCGGGTTTTACTCAAACCTCTTTACAGTCCCGAAGCAAACGCGGACGGGAGGCCCATATTAATTCAAAAAGGGCTATACAAATTCCTGTATATCAGGACTTTCCGATGGAGTCGATCCGATCGGTAGCCACTGCCCTACAAGGGGAGGATTGGTTAGCCACGATCGACATCAAAGATGCTTATTTGCACATTCCCATCTTTCCAGTCCACCAAAAATTTCTACGCTTTGCAGTAGAAGGGCGCCATTTTCAGTTCAGAGCCTTACCCTTCGGTTTGGCCACAGCACCACGAGTGTTTACAAAAATTCTGGCCCTTTATTGGCCAATCTAAGAACACAAGGTGTAATGATAATGGCATATCTGGATGACTTGTTGCTGATAGACCACTCAGTGAAAAAACTAGACGTGGTCGTTCACAAGACGATCAAGTATCTGGAATCTCACGGTTGGATTATCAACCGAGACAAGTCAGCCCTAAAAACCAGTCAAAAGTCTGGAATACTTGGGGCTAAGGTTGGATTCAGGCCAGAGAAAAATATTCTTGCCTCGAGGAAAGGTGTTGTCTTTGAAAGATTTGATCCACTTAGTGGGTACAAAAAAGACAGCCGTCCATACGCCTGTATATGAGGCTGCTGGGAAAAATGGTGGCATCATTCGAAGCAGTACCCTACGGTCAATTCCATTCAAGGAATTTGCAAGGGGCCATACTGTCAGCCTGGAACAAAAAAGTTCAGGCCCTAGACTTACAATGTCCTTGTCCCCTTCCGTTCGCAAGAGCCTCCGTTGGTGGTGGGTTCCCCAGAATCTGGAAAAAAGGAAATCCTTCAGTCCGATTTCTTGGAAGGTGGTCACTACAGATGCCAGCCTTATAGGCTGGGGAGCAGTACTGGAGCAATAGTCTCTCCAGGGCAGATGGTCGGATGCAGAAAAGGCCCTGCCCATCAATCTCTTAGAGATACGAGCAGCCCGGTATGCCCTAGTAGCATGGACATCCAAACTCCAAGGGTCCCCTGTCAGAATTCAATCATCAGGGGGGCACCAGGAGTCGTGCAGCCCAGAGGGAAGTAAATTACATCCTGAAATGGGCAGGAAAAATATGTCCCAGCCATATCTGCGGTATTCATTCCAGGAGTGGAGAATTGGAAGGCGGACTTTCTAAGTCGCCAGCAATTAGGCCCAGAGGAAGGGTCCCTTCACCCCGAGGTTTTCTGGACAATATGTCAGCGGTGGGGAACATCGGATGTAGATCTTCTAGCATCCAGATTCAACGCAAAGGGGGATAGGTTTGTCTCTCGGACAAGGGATCCCCTAGCTTGCGGCTCGGATGCCCTAGTGTTCCCTGGGGATCAGTTCAAGCTGATATATGCATTCACACCGCCACAATGGTTACCTCGATTACTCCGCAGAATCAGGGTAGAAAAGAAACCAGTGATTCCGGTGGCTCCAGCGTGGCCCCGAAGAGCGTGGTACGCGGAGATTGTAAAATTTCAGTGGGGAGTCCTTGGACTCTCCCACGTCGTCCGGCTTTCGCAAGGACCGATATACCACCCTTCCTTACCAGCCCTAGGTTTGACGGCCTGGCTATTGAAGCCCACATTCTAAAAAAGAGAGGGCTCTCTAATGCTGTGGTATCTACCATGATCAATGCCAGGAAGCCGGTATCCAGGCAGATCTACTATAGAATCTGGAAGGCGTACATCGCGTGGTGTGAGGCCAAGAAATGGCATCCACATAAGTACGTAATAGGTAGGTTTCTGGACTTCCTACAGTGGGCTGTAGATAGGAAGCTTGCCTTGAGTACTATCAAGGGTCAGATTTCGGCCTTGTCAATATTTTTTCAAAGGCCCTTGGCTTCGCATTCACTAGTCAAAGCCTTTATACAAGGAGTGATGCGTATTAGTCCTCCGGTTAATATTCCCATATGTCCATGGGATCTAAACTTGGTTCTGTCGGTTCTACAGAAACAACCATTTGAACCATTACAGCATATTTCCTTGGTGCTTCTCACCAGGAAATTGATTTTTCTAGTAGCCATTTGTTCGGCTAAAAGAGTATCGGAATTAGCAGCTATGTCCTGTAAGGAGCCATATCTGGTTATCCATAAGGACAGAGTAGTGTTACGTCCTCATCCAGCCTTTCTTCCTAAGGTGGTATCGAGGTTTCATTTGAACCAAGATGTGGTTCTTCCTTCTTTTTTCCCCAAACCTACTTCGGTAGAGGAAAAGTTATTGCATTCTTTGGATGTAGTAAGAGCAGTTAAAGCTTATCTAAAAGCCACTGCTCAGATTCGCAGAACGGATACTTTGTTTATTCTGCCGGAAGGCCCCAGAAAGGGTCAGGCAGCGTCAAAATCTACTTTAGCCAAGTGGATTCGACAGGTCATAATACAAGCCTATAGCTTGAGAAGTAGACCGCCTCCGTTCAAAGTTAGGGCGCACTCCACGAGAGCAGTTGGAACTTCATGGGCAGTGCATCACCAGGCCTCCCTGGCTCAAATCTGTAAGGCCGCAACGTGGTCTTCAGTACACACGTTTACTAGGTTCTACCAGGTGGACGTTAGAAGTCAGGAGGATGTCGCCTTTGGGCGCAGTGTGTTGCAGGCCGCAAAAGATCCTCATGTCTGATAGCGCTCAGCTTATATATGGTGTATCCCCCCCCTCATTTGGCATTGCTTTAGGACATCCCATTAGTAATGACTATGTCGCTCTGTGTCCCGTGATGTACGAGAAAGAAAATAGGATTTTTATAACAGCTTACCTGTAAAATCCTTTTCTTGGAGTACATCACGGGACACAGAGCTCCCGCCCCTCTTTGGGGACACTTATTGCTTTGCTACAAAACTGAGGTGCTCCCGGATGGGAGGGGCTTATATAGGGGAGGGTACTTCCGGTTTTGGAAGTTGCCAGTGCCAGCACCTGACGGTAACTATATAACCCATTAGTAATGACTATGTCGCTCTGTGTCCCGTGATGTACTCCAAGAAAAGGATTTTACAGGTAAGCTGTTATAAAAATCCTATTTTTTGGTCAGCTCCCACCACTCAGCCTTGCTGCTACAAAAGTCCAGGATGGTCACCTGTGCCTGAAAGAATTCCTCAAAGGATTGTCTAACATGTTCTTCCTTGAGTAGTGTCGAATTTAATCTCCAGATGCCCTTGCCCCTCTGAGGGGCGTCTGAAGCATTCAGTACCACAGATAGCATACAGTGATCAGAGAACTCTACTGCCTGCACCACTGGGGGCGAGAAAGCAGAGGCCTCCTTCAAAAAAAACCTATCTATCCTACTCTGACTATTACCACGATGAAAAGTGAACCCGGTGTCATCTGGGAGGTGCTTAATGTGCACATCCACAAGACCAGCATCCCTAACCATACTATTTAAAAAAACGCTATCATATCCCAGCCTGTCCTTGAAGTCCTTCCTGTCCTTGGGCCTAGTTATTGTATTAAAGTCACCTCCAAAGACCACTTGCCGGGATGTAAAAAGAAATGGCTTGATCCTTGTAAAAAGGCATTTCCTGTCCCACTTTGTGTGCGGCCCATAAACATTGATTAGGCGCAGGTCCTGCCCTCCCACAAGGACGTCTAAGACCATACATCTCCCGATCTCCACCTCAATAACCCGCCGGATAGTTACCATGCCGGTTTTAAACAACACCGCCACACCGCCGTAAGGCTCAGCCGCAAGAGACCAGTAAGATGGACCATACCTCCACTCTCTCTTGGCCATATGAATATCTGCCAAGGAGGTGAGCCTAGTCTCTTGCAAAAATAAAATTTCAGCATCTAATTGGCTGAACAAAAAGAAGGCCATAGAACAAGCTCTTACTGACTTAATGCTGGCGACATTAATTGTCACCACTTTTAACGGAGGGGGAACCGCCATTTGGGTTATTGGGTGGATTGCTTCTTAGCTCCCCTCTGCTGCTCATCACCAGAAGCCTCTCTCTTTCTAGAGGCCGCCTCAAAGTCCATTTCAGAATCGGAACTTCTTTCAGAAGAAGCTCCAGATGAAGAAATATCCCACTTGGAGGACCTATGACGGCTGGAGACAGAAACCGGAGCTTCTCGTCCCCGTTCCGTCCTCACCGCCTGCCTCTTCCGCCTCCCAACCTTCCTTCTCTCCTCCAGGTACCGCAGGTCAGCCTCAGAGATGCCCTCATCTCTTATTTTTTTCTTTAAAGTCTTTCCACAAGACTTCTTTACAGAGGAAGGGGCGCCCTTTTTAGTATACGCTGGCAGGGGGGGTGATCCCTTTAAGTCAGACTCGGGAGGGGTAGACTCCTGGGGGGTAACAGACTCGGGGGGCACAGACTTGGAAGGTTCTGACACAAGAGGAGAGGGTACAATAGGCTGGGGGGACACAGAGACAGAAACAGAAGGAGTACTTACAGACACAGGAGGGGTGGCCACAGGAACTGGAGAGGGATCCTGAGCAGGACCAGGGGAGGGGGTCACCGCAGAGGAGGATGGTACACCAGGGGTCTCACCCTCCATCCTGTCCAGCCTTGACATGTCCTCTACTACCTCCTTCTCCATATTGTGCCAGGCTTCAGGACATCTGCTGTAGGGGTGGCCAAGGCGCAGGCACAGGTTGCACCTGATCATCTTAGTGCAGTCCTTAGCCATATGACCCTGACCCCGACACACTGAACACATCAAGGCTGAACAGGAGGAGCTCAAGTGCCCCTTTTCTCCACAGCGGTGACACAGCTTCGGCTGACCAGGGTAGAAAACAGTCATCCTATCCCTCCCTATGAAAGCTGAGGAGGGCAAGTGACGGACAACATTCCCATCCCTGGCCAACCTGACTGTTACCGACCATCCCCCAGTCCAGATGTTACGCTCATCATGGATTTTATTAGGTTTGGTCAAAACTTCCCCATAGTTCCTTAACCAGACCTCTAGATCCCGAGCAGGAACACTCTCATTGGTCAGGATAATGGTTATTTTTTTTACTGTTGACCTCTGAGACACCGCAACTGGGACCAGACCTTCCCATTCAGGTCTTGACCTGCACCGAGCCTCATATCGCTCCCAGAACAGGTCAAGACCCTCTGGCCTGGTGAAGCTAACCGTATAGTCCCTTGTCCCAGCTACATGTATAAAGGCATACAGGTCATTTGCACCAAAACCCATCTCCAATATCAAGTCCACCACTGCACGCCGTGCTGGAGGGATGGCACCACCTTCCCATTTCAGGATAACTACATTACGTCTTGGACCCCCAGCAGAAGCCAGAGACCCAAGACCAGATCTTGGGGTGCTCAAGGTGGCAGCTTGCAGTGGAAAACCCCGCTTGGGAGCGGGACTACCAGGAGCAGAGTGTGCCACCTGTGCAAAAGTAGGTTTATCAGGGCCAAGGGCTGACACTAAAGCCACATCACTCTGTATATTATTATTATTATCAACTGTATGAACTGAAATGGCAGGATCTGTAGCAGGACGATTGTTCATCACACTGGTACTGGGGTGATTGTTATCAGTCACAGAACTATTCAAATTCCCATCAGGAATAGTCACAGTGGCTGCAATACCAGCTGTCTCCTGATGCTGCACTGTAGAGTCCTCAGCAGCAGTGGGGCAAACAGCTTTGGACTCAGCCAAAGAAGGGTTAATGGGCTGTGCTGACACTTGCAGTCCATCCACAGAAATGACATTTTTTAAATGTAACTCTTGCTGCATTGCAGCCTCAGCAGGCACAACATTGCTGCACACAGGACTAGCAGCCTGATTGTCATTAGGCACATTGTCAGTCACAGTGTTAAAAGGAACAAAAACAGTTTTATCCACAACATGGGACTTAGCAGGCTTCACTTTATCAGGTACATCATCAGTAATGTCTTCCTCGTTAAACACCATCTGATCCCCCCGCATAGGAGACTCCATTACCTGGATGGCCCTCAGCATACCTCCTGAATCTTGGGAAGGCATGGGGCTGCTTACCTCTCCCTGGGGGGGCAGGGGGTCAGAACTGGGGGTCTCCTCCTCCTCCACCTCCATCTTTGTCACCCTTCCAAACCTTTTGTCGTTACAAAATTTTTCTTTAAAGGGCCCATCTCTGCCTTCCATCATGGCCACGATGGTCTCCTGATGATCCACACGGACCTTGGCCAGCTGGATTTCCGGATCCATGGATCCCCGCTTCTGGCTGTGTAAGCCCTCACGTTGCCTTCGCAGGCGCTTCAACTCCGCTCTCAGCTTGTACAGCTTGTCTCTCTCCCTATTCAGGACCTTAATCCCGGCCACCACTCGCTCCCGAATGGCCTCCGAGCCTTCATCCTCACCAGGGGCAGAGAGATCGGCTTGTGCAGAGGCAGGCAGTTCACCTGATGGCCCAGGAGATGGCTGGGAGCCTCCAGCAGGAGAAGCCCCGCTGCCCTCCATGGCCTTCCCAGAAAGGGGGCCAGGGAGCTGGGATAAATTTCACCACCACTCCCTTCTCACAGAGCAGCTTCAGAGGCACCTTCTTCCTGACACACCTGTGCTCCAATGATGGGCGGGGCACTATTCCTCCCACTGACACCAATGACGGGGCACTATTCCTCCCACCGACACCAAAAAAATTAAATTGGACCATGCTTTATAGTTTTTTTTTGTTTTGTTTTTTGCCTTTAGGTTTTTTCGCCTTTAAGTTTTTTTGCCTTTAGGTTTTTTCGCCTTTAGGTTTTTTTATTTTTTTATTTCTATAGGTTGAACCTAGTCTTCTAACTGCTCTAGTGGGTTCTACAGCTTTAAATGGAAAAACTCACAGGAAGGCCGGATGCAAAATTCACACAAATAGGAATTCCGCGAGTCTATCTCCTAAAAAAATCACTCCGAGACTTTGTCCCCTCCATGCTTCGTCTGACCGGCCAAATTGAATCCTGGGATTAATTTGGGCTTTGCCTTCCTTTATTACCTTTCAACTAACAGAAATAATTGTTGGGAGCAAAGGCAGTTTTAATTTTGCGCTGGGCCTTTCGGGTTTCGAGCTTTTGGTTTTATCCTCGCTCCCTTACGCCACAGAAGTGTTTGCTGCAGAAAACCACAGTGGGCTGCTAATGGATATATTTTGAAAAATATTGTTTAATTATTTGCAGAGAGGTTCACTGTTGAGGCCTTCTGTATTTTTTTATTTTTTTATTACTAGAACAAAAGATCATTTGTATTTTTTTTTTTTTTTTTGTGATGAACTGTTACAGAACTGCCTGAGCCCGTGCAAGAGGGTAGGTGGCGATTCTGCGGGCCGCACTTGTCATGGTCACAACAAGGCTTAACCTGATCACTGGAGGTTGATCAGTAGCTTCAGGGGAAAAAAAAACAAAATAGAAATGAAAACACCTTTTTGACCAGAGTCCCATTTTACTTTATTTATTTATTTATTTTTGCTTTTAAAGTGTTATTAAAGAAAAAAAAAAAACATTTTTGACCAGATTTCCATTTTATTTTAATAATTTATTTATTTTTGCTTTAAAGTGTTATTTAAAAAAAACAAACAAAAAAAAAAAAACCTTTTTGTCACATAAAAACAGCCCATTGGTGTAAGTAGCTGTTCATACTTTGTAAAAAAAAAAAAAATGAAATAAAAATTAAATAAATAAATCAAAAATAAATGCCTACAAATAAAAACAAAAAAAATATATATAATAGAAGAATAAAAAAATCCCCAAATATTTAAAATAAGTGATAGGGTGGGAATAGTTATATCTACAGCATAGCAGGTACAACAGCCCATTGGTGTAAGTAGCTGTTCATATCTTATAAAATAATATAAAATTAAATACAAATTAAATAAATAAATCAAAAATAAATGCATACAAATAAAATAAAAAAATATATGATAGAAGGAAAAAATATATATATATATAAATATATATAGTGGGGCAAAAAAGTATTTAGTCAGCCACCAATTGTGCAAGTTCTCCCACTTAAAAAGATGAAAGAGGCCTGTAATTGTCATCATAGGTAAACCTCAACTATGAGTGACAAAATGTGGAAACAAATCCAAACAATCACATTGTCTGATTTGGAAAGAGTTTATTTGCAAATTATGGTGGAAAATAAGTATTTGGTCACCTACAAACAAACAAGATTTCTGTCTCTTACAGACCTGTATCTTCTTCTTTAAGAGGCTCCTCTGTCCTCCACTCATTACCGGTATTAATGGCACCTGTTTGAACTTGTTATCAGTATAAAAGACACCTGTCCACAACCTCAAACAGTCACACTCCAAACTCCACTATGGTGAAGACCAAAGAGCTGTTGAAGGACACCAGAAACAAAATTGTAGACCTGCACCAGGCTGGGAAGACTGAATCTGCAATAGGCAAGCAGCTTGGTGTGAAGAAATCAACTGTGGGAGCAATAATTAGAAAATGGAAGACATACAAGACCACTGATAATCTCCCTCGATCTGGGGCTCCACGCAAGATCTCACCCCGTGGGGTCAAAATTATCACAAGAACGGTGAGCAAAAATCCCAGAACCACACGGAGGGACCTAGTGAATGACCTGCAGGGAGCTGGGACCAACGTAACAAAGGCTACCATCAGTAACACACTACGCCACCAGGGACTCAGATCCTGCAGTGCCAGACGTGTCCCCCTGCTTAAGCCAGTACATGTCCGGGCCCGTCTGAGGTTTGGAAGAGAGCATTTGGATGATCCAGAAGAGGATTGGGAGAATGTCATATGGTCAGATGAAACCAAAGTAGAACTGTTTGGTAGAAACACAACTCGTCGTGTTTGGAGGAGAGAGAATGCTGAGTTGCAACCAAAGAACACCATACCTACTGTGAAGCATGGGGGTGGCGACTTCATCCTTTGGGGCTGTTTCTCTGCAAAGGGAACAGGACGACTGATCCGTGTACATGAAAGAATGAATGGGGTCATGTATCGTGAGATTTTGAGTGCAAACCTCCGCCCATCAGCAAGGGCATTGAAGATGAAACGTGGCTGGGTCTTTCAGCATGGCAATGATCCCAAACACACCGCCCGGGGCAACAAAGGAGTGGCTTCATAAGAAGCATTTCAAGGTCCTGGAGTGGCCTAGCCAGTCTCCAGATCTCAACCCCATAGAAAACCTTTGGAGGGAGTTGAAAGTCCGTGTTGCCCAGCAACAGCCCCAAAACATCACTGCTCTAGAGGAGATCTGCATGGAGGAATGGGCCAACATACCAGCAACAGTGTGTGACAACCTTGTGAAGACTTACAGAAAACGTTTGACCTCTGTCATTGCCAACAAAGGATATATAACAAAGTATTGAGATGAACTTTTGATATTCACCAAATACTTATTTTCCACCATAATTTGCAAATAAATTCTTTCCAAATCAGAGAATGTGATTGTCTGGATTTGTTTCCACATTTTGTCTCTCATAGTTGAGGTATACCTATGATGACAATTACAGGCCTATCTCATCTTTTTAAGTGGGAGAACTTGCACAATTGGTGGCTGACTAAATACTTTTTTGCCCCACTGTATATATATATATATATATATATATATATAAATATATATATATATTAAATATAAAATAAATGAAAAATAATTTAATGCATAAAAAAAAAATACAATAAAAGAAAAAAAAATCTAAAAATATTTAAAAATAAGTGATAGGGTGGGAATAGTTATATCTACAATGTAGCAGGTAAAACAGCTCATCTGTTAAAGTAGATGTTCATGTTTGGTAAAAAAAAAGAAACATTTTATACAATAAAATAAATATAAAATAAATAAATAAAAATTCAATTCATGAAAAAAAAATATGACAATAGAGGGAAAAAAAATATGTTGACAATAACTGATAGGGTGGGCTCAGCTATATCTTCCTTATGACCAAGAAAATCCTCTGTGCCAAATACCACTTGTGGGATGCAGTTTACCTTAAAATGTCTGTTTACAGAATATTTTATTACAAAGAAAAGTTGCAAAACTGCCAAAAATGTCCTCTACAGATGTTGTTTCTTCTGCAAATGCAATTTGTCCTTTTTTAGTAGGAGGTTAGTGGTCCTTTAAGTACTGAAATGCTAAAGCTGTTTAAGTATAATCCCCCCTTTAGCTCTCCTAAAAGGCTGACTGCCTCAGTGTTTTTGTTGGTGCGTGCGATATTTACACTACATACGTTTTACCAACACACCGAACTTTGCTCTCACGGGAAATAAAGTGCCCGACTGCTTTTTTAACCAGCCCCTCGTATCTGAAGAATGTGGAGGCAATCCAAATCTACACTGTAAGACGAAAAGCACGGATCACACCAGCAACAAAAGCTGCAGAGCTGTGGGCTTCTTAACCTCGGAGTTCTGTCACATACCTGGTAAAAAAAAGCTAGAGGAGAAAAGAAAAAAAGGAACAAATTTCATTCCTGTTCTGTGACGGACTTTCAGGCGTGAACTACCTACCTGCTGACCCTTTTTGGAGAACTGGCAGAGTGCGTTGCTTAGCACTTTTGCTTTATGGCTCCAAAATTTCATCCCCAGCATAGTTGTGCGCAGCCTAATGCATTAGGGTGTGCCCCCTTAGGCCCCTTTCACACTGGGGCGTTTTTTACAGGCGTTTTGGCGCTAAAAATAGTCCTGCTAGCCGCATCTTTGGAGCGGTGTGTTTACCGCTCCTCCACCGCTCATTCCCATTGAAAGCAATGGGCCGTTTGAAGGAATTCGGGGGCCCCAAGCACAACAATGGACAACAAATTTTTAAGTTGTCTTACCTCCCCCTCCCGTGCTGCCTCCTCGAGTCCTTTGGCTCCTCTTTCTGCTGTGCTGCCCTCTGCTGGGGCCCCAGGACAGATCGGGGCCCCAAGCTGCTGCTTGGTTTGCCTGTCCTGTTCCGAGGCGCATTGCCAGCGGTATTAACCCTTTTTCGGCCGCTAGCGGGGGTTAAAACCGTACCGCTAGCGAACAAATATCGCGGCAAAAACGACGGTATAGCGGCACTAAAAATAGCGCCGCTATACCGCCAGCGCACCTCCCGCGAAGGGGGCCTTAAGCTCAAACACACATGCATGTGTATGTATCTACATATATATGACCCCGGCACATTGATCTCACCTGCTGGCACAGTGAAAGAGAAGAGCACAAACACTTTCCCATGTTCCTGTTGCTACACAGAGCAATAAGACTAATGCGCATGGGGTGATTAGGGTGTGCCTGGGCACACCTGGCACACCCTGTGCGCAGGCCTATGATCCCCAGCATAGATACTATCTGCACAAAGTCCTCCCTGTACAGAGGCGGCTCTTTAATTAGGCGGTCGCCTAGGGTCTCGCGGCCGCCTAACGCATTACTCCGGTTTTGAGGGACAGGGGACCTTAACGCTGCTGTGCTCAGGCAGCATTAAGAGCCCTGACTCAGGAGCGGGGCCGCCAGCATCCCTAACAACCAGTGAATATCGGTGACACCACCCCTTGTGACAGTCAATGAAGTCACAAGGGGGCGGGTTCAACAGGTGACATTAGTTATTAAAGAGCAGGATCTGGGGGTCCTCTGGGGGGGCTCCTTGTTAAAGTGGGCTTCCAGATTCCGATAAGCCCCCTGCACGCAGGCCCCCCCCAACCACCGGCCAGGGTTGTGGGGAAGAGGCTCTTGTCCTTGAATTATTTTTCCCATCATGGGCGTGAGTAAGGCCCTATGTCAAGTTTTGCCTAAAGCCTCACAAAGCCTAGAGCCGCCTCTGTCCCTGTATTCCTTTTACAACCCTAAAACATATAGAAAAGAAAAAAGAATAAAAATTTGAAAACCCTCCTTATACAGAACCCTATACAGACAGTTGATCCAGAAGAAGGCAAAAAGCAAAAAAAAAAACAAAACCTTTAAGCATTGTCGAATTTGCTCAAATGGGGAACAAACATTTCTCCTGCCCCCCTAAGGCAGAGGTTCTCAACCTAATTGAGATCAAGGCCCGGTGTATTCTTCCAAAGCTGATCCAGTAGAAGGCAAAAAAGCCTATAAGCATGCTCTAATTTGCTCAACAAAAATTTCTCCTGACCCCCTAAGGCACAGGTGTCAAACACAAGGCCCGTGGGCCAAATTTGGCCCTCCAGGTTATTTCACGTGGCCCTCACACCCCCCTCGTCTCCACCCCTACCTGGTCTCAGCAGTCAGCAGCAGAGAGGACAGGGCTCCTCCACCAGATCCTGCCCTTCTCTGTCCAGCCCTCCTGGCAGCAGCACAAGGCAAGGGGGTGCACTGATGTAAGGGATAGTGGGGGGGGATTCTCGACTTCTGATGGCGGGCGGGCACTTGACACCTTATGTAAGGGGGTGGGGTGCTGATACAACCGGCCCTTTGAGGGCAACCATAATGCTGATGTGGCCCACAAGCAAATGGAGTTTAACACCCCTGCCCTAAGGCAGAGCTTCTCAACCTTATTGAGGTCAAGGCCCGGTGTATTCTTCAAGAGCTGATCCAGAAGAAGGCAAAAACCCTCTGGATGGGGGACTCTGCAGAAGATTCGGTGGTCCTGTAGGAGAGGAGGTTTCTGGTGGGAGCTGAGACAACTGTGGTGGATGGTGTCTCTAGAGGGGGATGGTGGGTTATCTAGGAGGCTGGGGGTGTTGCAGGGGCACTCAGGGAGACTGGAGGGCCTCACAGGGGCTGGGGGGGCACTGTGGAACACTTTTGGAGGTTGTGGGCACTTTGGGGGTCTGAAGGCTTTATGACAAGCTAAGAGGCACTGCAGGGGGCTGGGGCATAATGTGGGAGCATGAGCGGCACTGTAGGTGGCTGCAGGGGGCTGGGGCATAATGTGGGAGCATGAGCGGCACTGTAGGGGGCTGGGGCATAATGTGGGAGCATGAGCGGCACTGTAGGGGGCTGCAGAGGGGTGGGGCACAATGTGGGAGCATGAGCGGCACTGTAGGGGGCTGGGGCATAATGTGGGAGCATGAGCGGCACTGTAGGGGGCTGACGGCTCTTAGGTGGCCTCGGGTCACTGTAGAAGGTTGAGGGGCAATGTTAGTCACTATAGGAGGTTGGGGGGTGCTTTGGGAGCTGGGAGGCACTATTGGAGGTTAGGAAATCCACAGGAGGAAGGCTGCGGTGGTTGAAAACCACTGCTCTAAGGCAGTCAGACATTCCTGGAATCAACAAACTCTGGTGTTATTACTCATAAATGTTAATAGTCAGTTATATTCTGTGCATTCAAAAATATCAGTGTTTGGTAGATGCTGAAGAATTTAAGAACCTTACAATTTTTTTCTCTGTAGGTACCGTATATACTCGGGTATAAGCTGAGTTTTTCAGCACATTGTTTGGGCTGAAAATTTCCCCCTCGGCTTATACTCGAGTCACCTTTTTTGGCACACATGTAGCCCTACTCTTTCTCTACAAGTGTGCAAAGTTTGTTGTCCGGAGGACCTAGGGCCGGGGAGCACCGATTTTTCAAAGCCGGGCACCCCCTTCCATAGACTCCCATGTTAAACGGTAATTTCTCCGGTGACTTTGGGGACCCGGTACCGGCCGGTCGTAAGTCCCCTGGACCCGTAACTTGACACACATGTAACATTGTTATATAAAATTATATATTAAAATTAAAGCAAAGGAGGAATTACCAGACACAATGGTAAATATTGAAAGCCCTACATGTGGACATTAGCTATGGGCACCAAGGAGACAATAAAAGAATGTGAGTTTTTATGAAAAAGGTTTTAGTAGACCAAAATTCCTACCCTAAACCAGCCTTTCTCAACCTTTTGAAAACAGAGGAACTCTTGAAATACTGTATATACTCGAGTATAAGCCGAGTTTTTCAGCACATTTTTTTGTGCTGAAAATGCCCCCCTCGGCTTATACTCGAGCCTGTGTCCATCTTCATCTTTGTGCGCCTGATCCCAGCCAGTCGTAGGTCCACTGGACCCCAAACTTGGCACACACATAGCCACATTCTTCCTCTACAAGTGTGCAAAGTTTGTTGTCTGGGGAACCTACGACCGGGGAGCACTGATTTTTCAAATCCAGGCACCCCTTCCATAGACTCCTATGTTAAACGTCAGTCTAGTCATGGACACAGTGAGGCATGGGCACAGTGAGGCATGGACACAGTGAGGCATGGACACAGTGAGGCATGGACACATTGAGGCATGCACATGGACACAGTGAGGCAAAGTGAGGCACAGTGAGGCATGCAGATGGACACCCTAGGCTTATACTCGAGTCAATACGTTTTCCCAGTTTTTTGTGGTAAAATTAGGTGCCTCGGCTTATATTCGGGTTGGCTTATACTCAAGTATATACGGTAAGTTCCAATGAAATATGACAGGTGTTCTAGTCCTTCCCCACTCTATCCAAAACTTAAAAAAATAAAGGTTTTGGGTATAGACACAAGTTAACATTGCACTTGCTTGTTTGGTAATCTACAGCTTGTGTGAAGAAGACCTAAAACTGGCCTGGTTCGTGATGAACTGGGCAAAATTTGCTAACTAAATGGCCACATTGGCCCTCTTCCATTCTACATCCTTTGACTAAAAAAAGAAAAAAACCGAAGCAGCTCGATGAAAAAAAGATTACTGACCATCAGAATATAATATCCCAGAGCAGGGGGATTTGTCTATCCATATAGTGTGGATGATGGAATTTGTTCGAAATTTTTCATTCAGCCCGTAGGCCTAACTGACCAACTCAATGCTGCCCTCAATACCATGCCCCTCTCATAACTAGGCATTGAGTTACAGAAAAAAAACAATAGAGGTTTATTGTTTGTATTTCAGCTTTGCCGGCAACCTCGGATAAACCTCTGAAGCGTGTCCTCGCCATAGCTTGCACCAAGGATAGGGTTCTGTATCTTTGGAGCACCTGGTGACGAGGGTTCTAGAGAATCAACGTAATGCGAAGTAAACAATAATTTAGTGAGATATTCAAGCGCTACGTCCTAATATGTGCTCTAAAATAATTTCAGCTTTCATTTTGTGATATCTGGTAATTACTAAGACATATTTAGTAGGGAAGAAAATGTAATTATAATAATTGGAATAATTTGTAGTGTTGTGAAATAACTGCCTACTACCAAAAAGTCTTCTGTTGTTATAGATAATACACCATGGCGAGTCAGCATTTATAGGCACTCAGTGCTTAACGGCTATTTATATACAGGAATTAATCACCTAAAGGTCATTTCTCCCCATAAGTGACAACACTTTTAGGAGGAGCCTGGTGGAGTAAGTTGGATTATTTGAACTCTTGAGGTTCGTACTTCTGAGGTCTTCTGCTGTAGTTCCTGGCTCCTTCCCCAACCATCTTGAGGTTCTTGGTTTTAAGTTTTACAGATTCTCTCACTTTGCATTCTACACGTTATTGAAAAAAAAAAAAAAAACTTAAATATCAAAGCAGAAGAGTGGAGCAACCTTGTGAAAGCAGCAGATCTTGGAACCAAGCGGCAGAGATCTCACCCTCGAGAACATGAGAGATAGAGGAAAATGTTGAGTTTTTTTTTAACTCTCCAGGGCAGTAGTGTATTTAGGTTTTGTGCTGCCCTAGGCCTGACTAAACTTGTGCACCCCCTAATTTAAATATGACCCACCCCTTCCTGTCAAGGCCACACCCCTTTTTGTGTAAGACCCACCCTTAAATTTTCGTGTGGGGACACTATTTCTTAGGGCCTGGGGGGGAGCATTGGATTCCCTTAATTTGCATAGATTTCCTCTCACTTCCTGTTTGGCTATGGGGCAGGAAGTGAAGGGAAATCTCTGCAATGGGACAGGGATGGTAAAAAATAAACTGACAGGGGCACTAACCCTCCCTTACTCTATCCAAAATGAAAAAACAAAGTGTTGCCTATACTCCTACTTTAAGCACAAATTTCAGATAATTTTATGGAGAGGACTAAGAAGATATAACCATGCCAATGGTGCAGCCGAAAACATATAGCACAGTGAGGAAGGTTTGTGTTCCAGGCTGATAGGACAGTCAAAATTAGAAGCAGCTTGCGTTACATTAACAGTGTAGCACAAGCCGGCGGGGACTGTTTCCATGCTGCCCCCCTGCAAAGTGCTGCCCTAGGCCTGGGCCTTGTTGGCCTAGGCCAGGATACAGCATTGCTCCAGGGTCTTCAGGAGGGAAAACCTAATAGCTTAAGGTAAACTGACATTTTTAAGGGATTCAACTATAACGACCCTCAGCAAGCTTTACCCAACTCTTATTATTATTGTTGGGTAAGAGAGCAGAAGCCAGACTGGCTCGGGTTTAGTTTGGGAAACACCAATTTGCTTGTAGTCCAGTCTGGGTTGGAAAGGATGTTTAAGTTGGGAAACCTCAATATCCTGCTTGGTGAATCCCAGTAGTAGAGGATTTTAAGATACGCTCCCCTCTCTCTTCAACACATCCATTTTGTTCCATATTTATTACAAAAAAAATTAATATTATAAGAGAGATACATAGGCTACTATTGTAAAATTAATAAAAAAATTAAGAGTGGAGAAACATTGTGACAGCAGCAGATCTTGGAACCAAGCACCAGAGATCTCACCCTTGAGATCATCAGTGATAGAGAAAAATGTATTTGGACTCTCCAGGATCTTCAGGATGGTGGCCTTAATAGCGTAAGGTGGACTTAAATTCGAAAGGAATTAAACTATAACGGCCCTCAGCAAGCTTTTCCAAACTCTTATTTTATATTGTTGGATAAGAGAGAAAGGACTGGTCAACTATGGCTTGGGTTTAGTTTGGGGAACTCCTATTTGCTTGTAGTCCAATCTTGGCTGGACAGGATTTTTAAGTTGGGAAACCTAATTTTCCTGCCTGGTGAATCCCAGTTGTAGAGAATTTAAAAAAATGTTATAGCTTAAGTAAACTGAAATTTGAAAGCGATTAAACTATAACAGCCCCCAGCAAGCTTTGCCCAACTCTTATTGTTGTTGGATAAGAGAGAAGGGACTAAACTAAATTATGGGTTTAGTTTGGGAAACACCAAATTGCTTGTAGTGCAATATTGGAAGAAAGGGATGTTTAAGTTGGGAAACCCCAATTCCCTGCTTAGTGAATCCCAGTTGTAGAGAATTTAAAGAAATGTTTTTCTCTCTCGTCAACACATAAAAAAAATCCAAAAAAATAATAATAAATAAATAAAAATAATTATTAGAAGAGAAATATTTAGGCTACTATTGTTGACCTCCCCTTCTGAAATGTTACCTTGTCCCAATATCTGCAAAATCACTGACCCACAGAAACCATATATATGAGAATTTCTGACTTTTCCTTGACACCCCTGTTTTCCTTGGTGTGTAGCTCAGTAATACTGGAGCTAGGCACAACCAGGCAACTAGCACTTTCAGAAGAATGCCAGCAAAAGCAGTCACCATGACAAGTGTTAATTTGCCACCTCACCAGCACATTTCCTAAACTACAGCCACATGGGTACACAGTAAAGACTTACAAAGTTGGTCTGCCGTGCCGGCAGCCAAAGCCGAGTGGGCGCCCACCGCAGACACCATATGTCCGTATATGGGAAATAATTATGCGCCATGTAGCTTGGCCCCAGACCACACCGATAACACAGCCAACGCAATTCAAGGCTTTCATGGCTAACTCCTCTATATACACAGATATTACCATGCTGACTTGAGTTTCGAAAACCAAACAAACTCCATAAGACACTCCTGAAAGTGGAGCTTACAGTAATCCAACGGCACCGGAGACCTCTTCATTAATACATATACTTAAACAAAGAGAACTGGAGCCTGGGAAAAAAGGGGAGAGGATGAAATCTCCCCCCCTGCTGACTCGGAGTTACACTGGCCAAGACTTCTGAGATCTCCAGCAAATTAAGGGGCAGATGTACAGCTGGCTGCAAGCGGTGCCAAGTCATTGCATAGCTCCACAATGCAGCATTGTGCACACTGAAAACATCGACTATATTTAGAGACTCGGCTAAAGAGGTACAGGGAGAGAGATGAATGCATGAAGGTCAAGCAGAATGTAATTTAAAATATGTCAATACCTTCAATTTGAACACACCGGTAGAAAAAAAAGGTTAAGCCGGTTACTTAGTTAATGATTTTTTTTTCTTTTATAATTTTCCTACGAAAATAATTGCAAAAATTTCCATACCATTATATCCAACAAATAACTGTTTTGTATTATTTTGTAAAGATAATGAGTCAGTTAGGAACCTGCATATGTTTTTAAATGTGATGTAATCTTGCATCTTTTTTTCTGCTCACCGGTGTCCCAATTTTCAATAGAAACCAAAACACCCCAAGAGCCCTGAATTTTCGCTAATAACAGGGACGTGCACATTTTTAGGAAGACTGCAGTCCATGATGTACATATTCATTCCATAAACTGCTATTCTACAAGAGCTGGGAGATCTAGAGAAGCACATCTTGGATGAGATCTCCCATCAGCTGTCAATTGTAAATGGTCAAGGTTTCTCCTGTGGTCTACTCAATACTCAATACTTATGTGAGAAAATAAAACACTACACCCCCAATCGCATTCTTCGATCAACTAACTAGACTTGTGCACAACGGAAAAATTCGTTCCGTTTCGGTTCGTTTCTTTCCGGTCCTGTTGATTCGTAATCATTCGTAATTTTGCTAGATGGGATTTTTCGTGTTCGGACTCATTCGTATTTTTGCAAGCGACATTTTTCGTTGAATTTTTTGTTGCTTTATAATTCGTACTTTCGGTAGAGTACGTTGTTTTTCGTTGATTCTGGACACAACTCCTACTTTCGTAACTTTTTTTGGGTTCGTTGATTCGTAATTTTCCGTGTCTCTCTCACAACGACGCTGCCTATTATGCCTAATGTGCTTCGAATGGATTTGTACTTTTCTAAATACATAGCGGTTATTTGTAACGATTCGAAATCTCGTATTTTACTTTCGTTTTTTACATGCGGCTATAGGCTCCGCCCCTGTACACCATTTTGAGAGGGTTCAGCACGGTGAGGGAGAAGCAGAGAGCAGAGCAGAGTGAGTGTTATTGTGCTTCGAATGGATTTGAAATCTCGTATTTTACTTTCGTTTTTTCATGCGGCTATAGCCTCCGCCCCTGTACACCATTTTGAGAGGGAGTTCAGCATGGTGAGGAAGAAGCAGAGAGCAGAGTGAGTGTTATTGTGCTTCGAATGGATTCGTACATTCGTAACTTTTTTCATAACGAATTATGCCGAAGACCTTCGGGCATTCGCTATTTTGCGGTATAATTTATTTCGGATTCGGTTTTATTCGTAATTGCTCTGTTCGGAAATTCGAATGCTTCCGAATGTCCGAAAGTTGCTAAATTCGGACGAATTTTGATTCGTTACGAAACGAATTGCACAAGCCTACAACTAACCAAAACCTCCTCCACATCCCCAAGTCCCACTACAAATCGAAGGGAGAACGAAGATTTGCAGTCCAAGGATCACGGCTATGGAACGCTCTACCAACGAACATCCGCATGGAAGAAAACCATCGGGCCTTCAGGAAAAAACTTAAGACCCACCTCTTTTGAAGGTTAAGGACGACACTGGATGGATTTAAGCGCCTTGACGCGATTTAGTTCGCATTTGTAGCGCTATACAAGTTACTCACTCACTACTTACCTCTACATAAAAACCTAATTGAACTTTCAGCTTAATTAATCTAAATGCATTCCAGGTGTCCAATGCCTTACAATTATTTTTTTCTCTCTAAAGAAGCCAAAGCCTCAGAGTAGAAAAGCCTGTCCCCCTGCCAGCATGCTTTAGAGAAGGACCAGGTTCTCTGTGTTGAAGCAGTGGTTTCTCTACTGAGGTCTTTAAAGCCCCCTGCTGAGTCAGAGATCTCCCAATCAGCAGGAAAAACAAACTTTGATGATCCTAGCCATTTCCTGTTACGGGGTGCAACATTCCATCCCTTTCCCAAAATTGCCCTTGTCATCCTGTCACATTTACTTCCGATGAAGTCTCTAAGCAGCTGCACCAACACTCACGACGCAGGCATGTTTCACCAGTGTGACCATCAGAAAAACCTTCCCTAAGAAATGCCATGCAGCCAGTGTGTGCATGAAGATAGGAAGTGTCTACAAAGAGGCTGCAGATGATCTGTAGCACTAAAATTCAACAAATGATGAAAAAAAAACGGAAAACGATTTTTTTTTATAATACAACATAATTTAATAAACTTGGTTTACTTCTGCTTTAATGTGGTTGTGTTGAGTTACTATTTTGATCAGCATTGGCCTATGCTAGCATGACCAACTCTTAAAAATTGGTGTGGTCCTGAACAGTAGGAAATTAGCCTTTAAAGGGAAAAAAAAATCTCATACAATACCTTCAACTTCAGAAGGTTAATAAAGAATAGAGTATCACTCCTAGCAGGATAGTAACAACCCTATGTTTTAGATCAGTGCTGGTCAACTTATTTGATATAGGAGACCTCTAGTGCGGCCACTTACACCACCAAAGGGAGAAAACATAACATTCCAGGAATGTAATGCTACAAAAGCTTTTAAAGACTGCAGGCATGCAACAGGAGATAGTCAGAGCCTACAAGTATGCTATAAGAGATAGTCAGAACCCACAAGCATACTAAAAGAGATGGTCAAACACCATTGATATGCTACAGGAGATGGTTTGATGATTGGAAAGTGGGGCCAGTCATAGACTGGAGAAGTTACATGAGACTGCTACATATAACTGCAATTAAAGCCCCTTTATAAACCAATGAAGGATATTAACAATCTTATATTTTAGATCAGTGCTGGTCAACCTATTTGATATAGGGGGCCTCTAGTGTGGCCACTTACACCGCCAAAGGACGCACATAATATTCCATGAATGCAATGCTACAAAAGCTTTCGAAGAATGCAGGTAGATAGTCAAAACCTACAAGTATGCTATAAAAGATGGTCAGAACCTACGAGCATGATATGAGATGGTCAGCACCTAGAAGCAGTCTAAAAGAGATGGTTAGAACCTACAAGCTTGCTATAAATAAGAGATAGTCAAAGACCACTGATATTCTACAGATAATGGTCATTGGAAACTGGGACCAGTAACAGACTGGAGACAAGTTACATGAGACTGCTTCAAATAACTGCTATTAAAGCCCCTTTACAAATCAATGCTTCTACTTTTTATATTAATCTCTGAAAAATTCATTATTAACGTTTAAAAGAAAAGGGATAGACAGCACACAAAAAGTACGCTAATGTGAAAGAAAGAAATCAAACCACTTCTACTGGAAGCACCACTTCTACTGGAAGCTAGTAAGGCTTTTTTTTTTTTTGCATTCTTCGGGGTGCACAGCGCATTCACTCCCATACACGTGTCTTTCCCATTTCATGCCAGTAAGAAGATATTTCCTTCTCTGAACTGAGTATGCACCAGAACATAATTGTCTGCAGGGGATCTGAGGGCCACACAATAAGTGCCAAAGGGCGGCATGTGGCCCCCCCGTTGGGCACCAGGGTTTTAGATGATAGTGTTCTTCTACAAGGAACATGGCCTGGATTAAACATGACCCCATTCAACTATTCTCTTCTCATATTCAACCTAAACCTTGAAAACTTCACATCCTGTAGGACCCCTGGCAAAGCAAACTCCCACCACTTCTCAGACCACCAAGGATCTCAAGACACATGCATAATTGAGTGAATTTACCTGAACCAGTGTTTTCCAATGTCTATCTGTCGCCTATAAACCAAAGCAAACCAACGTAAGAAACAAGAGAAGGTCAACGGCTCTCTTACAAAACGACAGCAGAAGGTGGCAGAATTAACAGCTATGCCTTGTTGATATAAGGTTGAGGCTAAATATTGTTCCCGAGACTTAAAGACTGCTCCATACTTATCACGTTCTTGTATATATACATTAGCACCAGGGTTTTAGATGATAATGTTCTTCTAAAAGAAACATGGCCTGGATTGTACATGACCACACGTAACCATTCTCTTCTCCAATTCAACCTAAACCTTGCCAAGTTCACATCTTTTAGGACCCATGGCAAAGCAAACTCCCACCACTTCTCAAGCCGCGTACACACGACTGGTTTAGAAATGACAAGAAAACTGTTGGGAGAGCTTTCTTGCCGAGAAAAACGTTCGTGTGTATGGTTTCTCGTCGAGAAAACTGGCCAAAATCTCGACGAGAAAAAAGAAGACCTGCGGTCTTTTTTCTCGTCGGAGTCAAATTTTTTCTCGCCGTGATTCTCGTCAGACTGTTTTTGGATGAGAAAACCGTTCGTGTGTATGCTTTTCCGAGTCTTTAAAAAACGCGCATGGTCAGACTCAAGTATGAGACGGGAGCGCACCTTCTTGTAAAACTAGCATTCGTAATGGAGATAGCACATTCGTCACGCTGTAATGAACTGAAAGCACGTAGACTGAAAAGCGCGAATCGTCTCTCCCCAAACTTTTACTAACACGCAGTAACATGAGATCAGCAAAAGCAGCCCAAGGGGTGGCATCATTGGAATAGAACTTCCCCTTTATACTGCCGTCATACGTGTTGTACGTGACCGCGCTTTACAACAACGAGATTTTGTATTGACAGTGGGTATGCAAGGAAAGCTTGACAAGAATCTCGTCAAGCTTGACAAGAAACCCGTCGAGAAAAACAACGTTTTTTTTGCGACGAGATTCTCGGCCGTGTGTACGAGGCTTCAGACCTCCAAGGATCCCAAGATACATGCATAATTTACCCAAGTTACCTGAACCAGTGTTTTCGGATGTCTATCTGTTGCCTATTGATCACAGCAAACCAACGTGAAAACAAGAGCAGGCCAACGCCAATGTTTCTCTTACAAAACAATGGCAGAAGGTGGCAGAGTTAACAGCTATATCTTGTTGATATAAGGTTGAGGCTAAATATTGTTCCTGGGACTTAAAGACTGCTCCATACTTATCACGTTCTTGTATATATACAATAGCACCAGGGTTTTAGATGATAATGTTCTTCTAAAAGAAACATGGCCTAGATTTTGGACATGACCACACGTAACCATTCTCTTCTCCAATTCAACCTAAACCTTGCCAAGTTCACATCTTTTAGGACCCATGGCAAGGCAAACTCCCACCACTTCTCAGACCTCCAAGGATCCCAAGATACATGAATAATTTACCCAAGTTACCTGAACCAGTGTTTTCTGATGTCTATCTGTTGCCTATGGATCACAGCAAACCAACGTGAAAACAAGAGCAGGCCAACGCCAATGTCTCTCTTACAAATGACGGCAGAAGGTGGCAGAGTTAACAGCTATGTCTTGTTGATATAAGGTTGAGGCTAAATATTGTTCCCGGGACATAAAGATCGCTCCATACGTATCACGTTCTTGTACATACACATTAGCATGAGGTTAACGCCAATGAACCTGACATCAACGGAAACCCAAAATAACCCATTGAAGAGCGACGTTGGCAATAATTGCTGTTTTCTCCCCGTCTTTTCCCTTCAGTTATAGCGCTATAATGATTCCGCATAACAGATTGAATAAAACGCTGTTGTGACAGGTGGTAGAATTCAGCTAGTAAGCACAGAGACAAGGTTCAATTTAGTTTGTGAATCCTTTAATTGTTGTGCAGCTAATTAAGGAATCTTCTTTACACTCGCAAGTGTTTACCGCTGCTGGTACGCACACATGAAAAATTAAATTGTGCCTTCAAGGGCTGAGAAGTATAGAAAGAGGAGTTAAAAAAAAAAAAAAAAAAAAATCATAGCTGAGGCTGCAAACGCCACCGCCAAATAGACGCTTTTCACAATTGGAATTTGTAAAACTTTTTGCTAAGCAAATATAGAGCTAATTAGAAGTGTTCGTCGAACCAATTAACATTTAAATAAATAAGCCATATTGCACATTTCACAGTCTTTATTTAATGATGCTCCCTAACTCACTGGAAAAAATTCCTTTAAGTACTAGAGAGAGAAAAAAAAACGCCAAACAAAACACATGTCATGAAATGAAAGACGGAGAACGAGAGAGTTCCTTTTTTTTTTTTTACTCCCTCTGTTTCAATTTCTTTCTTGCCGTCTTCCTTGAAGTCAACGGTAAGGCCCGTTTATTGGGATAAATAGGAGGAATCGTTGGCGCTTTATCTCGTCGAGTTCTCTCTCCTTGTCTTTGAATCAAAACAGAGAGAACATATTTGATAAGTGTTTAATCTTGGCTGTCTTGTTTCTTGTGTTTACTAGCAGTTGGGTTCCTTTAAACTCGGAGATTACGGCAGGACAGGAGTCAAAGATTCACCTCTTCCCAGCCAAGCACATCAAACACGCAATATAGTCCAGAGTAACACGGGTCTCTCAGTGCGGTGCATTATGGGGCTTTGATATTTTTATAATGAGAATTAAATCATCAAAGCAAGGTGTGCACCTCTTCAAGTGATTCGGAATTTAGAAAATTATATTATTGGCACTCTGAAGCCAGACGCTTGTGAAAATATTTAAAGGGGTTGTCCAAGACGGAATTAAATTCAACTCAACACATACCGGTAGTAGTCAATGTTCTTATATTTTCCTACGAAAGTTAAGGCCATATGTTGAGTTTCGTTATTTTTTCAGTAGAATTTATTGGCTGAACTAACACCCGCCGAGCGTGCACAGCAGTGGGAAGGGCTTCATTTTGGAGTCAGGACACAAGGATGAGAGGTTGGGAATCAAAATGTCTGGTGTGGCATGGCATGAAGAGGCAGAGCCTGAATGTCTTTAGCCCCCATTCACACTCAAGAGTAGCGCATGTAGATGATGTTGAGGTTTTTTTTTTTTTGTGTATGTTTGTGCTTTATTTTTACATTTAAAAAAAGTGAAATACCATGCAGAAACTTCTTTGAGGCAGGATTTTTCACATTTAGGTGTTCAGGTGTAGCTCAATGCCTGAAGCAGAATGGGGCATTTCGGCCACATACACTTTAATTATGAGAGCGTCTTAAAATTGCACATAACATGCATATATATATATTTTTTTGCACACTCCTATTGAAGTAATTGGGTCCAAAAACTTCCCTTTCTGCTTACAAAGTAGCTCATGTACCTTTTTCGAAGGCGTTGGTCTACAGCAGGGTCTCCAAACTTTTTAAACAAAAGGCCAGTATACTGTCCTACAGACTTTGGCAGGCCCAGGCTGAAGCCAGTGGGAGTAGAAAATGACCTGGTGTCAGTGGGAGTAAACAATGCCCCATAATTGGTATTAGTGGCAGGAATAGTGCCCCATCATTGGTATTAGTGGCAGGAATAGTGCTCCATCATTGGTGTCATTGGGAGGAACTGTGCCTCATTGCTGGTGTCATTGGGAGGAACTGTGCCTCATTGTTGATGTCATTTGGAGAAATGGTGCCCCTTCTTTGGTGTCAATGGGAGGACATATGCCCAATTGTTGGTATCAATGGGAGGACACATGCCCAATTGTTGGTGTCAGTGGATGGAATAGTCCCCCGAGGGCTGGATAAAAGCAAGCAAAGCATCACATTCGGCCCCCCCGGGGCCGCAGTTTGAAGACCACTGGTCTACACGCAACCTGATTGTTCAAATGTGAACATGGACAATTTAAAAGCTCATTGAGCATTTTGGGGCTTTGAGCTTCACGCTACAAAATGCTTAGGTGTAAATGGGGGCCTAAAGGTTAGGAAGCTTTCCAACAATATATTTTTAAAGTTAAGTTTCACTTTTTTTTTTGCTCCCCTTCCACTGAGCTCATTGAACCCACTCTATCCCTCCTCGGCTGCATCCCTAAATAGTTCTTGCACCAAGTCCAGCAGAATTTTTTACCTCCAGAGGGCCTGCTCTTGTCTTCCCGCTGCCTGCGCACGTGCAGTATAACTCTACAGACACCGTAAAGACAGTCTCTTGAATGTGACTCTTGCTGTAGGCAATGGGTCTACAGAAGTCAATGGAATTCTACTAAGCATGGGCAAACAGCGGAAAGTAGAAGACTAGTTGGCTAGAGACAAACATCATGGCGGAGTGCAGATAGAGTAGAGCTAAGTAAATATGTAGTTGCCAGGGGGGGGGGGGTTAAATGAGCTTATTAGGAGAGGGAAAAATGGTAGCAAAATCTTTAAGAGTCATCGTTCAAATATTTCCTTAACCTTAAAGTAAACTCACAATGCCCATTACAGGATTGCAAAGCTGGTGAGAATTTAGTACCTCCCGTTCATGAGTTCAAGTTGGATGGAGTGATCGAGGGGTCCAGGAATCTCATTTTATCAGCAGGTCTGTTTTTAAACATCATTTCCACAAATAATTGTTTATGCAAATGGGATCAACCATATTTATCCATTACCTATACAAATTCTGCTTGTGCCTGTTTGTGTCTTGCTGATCCCCTCTCTCATTGTAAGTCTACCTAAAAACAACAGACCCTTTGTCACTAATGATGTTAAATACCCACAATGCTTCTGGTCATCAGGGACCATGTATTCTAGTTTTCCCCCGGATTTTAGTCACAGCAGATTTTAAATTTGAGGCAAGCATAAGATCATAGGCGTGTGCACAGGGTGTGCCGGGTGTGCCTGGGCACACCCTAATCACCCCACGCAGTGCTGATTCCCCCTGCTTCCTGGCGCCCCCTGTCTCCTCCAAGCAGTGTTACCAGCTTCCCTTCTCTGTTGTCCCACAAGCTGCTGCGGGGGGATGTTTCAGGATGAAGAGCAGGGGAAGGGGCTGGTAAATATTACATTTACCCCTTCCTTTTCTGGATGAACACAGTGAGTGATCTGTGCTGATTGCTCCTATGTTCATTCTTAACTGAAGCATAAGTAAACTATGTTTGTTTGTGAGACATCAGAGGTTTGTTTAGACCCTTGATATTTCACCAAATTCCCCCAAAGGGGCTCCTAAAAAATATAAAAATTGTAAAAAATAATAAAATACAAAAATTGTATGAAATACCGTATATACTCGAGTATAAGCCGACCCGAATATAAGCCGATGCACCTAATTTTACCACAAAAAACTGGAAAAACGTATTGACTCGAGTATAAGCCTAGGGTGTCCATCTGCATGCCTCAATTTGCCTCACTGTTTCCATGTGCATGCCTCACTGTACCCATGCCTCACTATGCCCATGCCTCACTGTGCCCATGCCTCACTGTGCCCATGCCTCACAATGACTAGACTGACGTTTAACATGGCAGTCCATGGAAGGAGTGGCCGGCTTTGAAAAATCAGTGCTCCCCGGCCGTAGGTCATCCAGACAAAAAGCTTTGCACACTTATAGAGGAGAAATGGGGCTATATGTGTACTAAGTTCTGGGTCAAGGGGACCTACGACCGGTACCGGGTCCGCAAAATCACCAGAGAAATGACCGTTTAACATGGGAGTCTATGGAAGGGGTGCCCGGATTTGAAAAATTGGTGCTCCTCGGCCTGTAGGTCCCCTGGACAACAATCTATTCACACTTATAAAGGAAGAGTGGGGCTACATGTGTGCCAAGTTTGGGGTCCAGGGGACCTACGGCCGGCCGGTACCGGGTCCCCAAAGTCCGGGAGATCAGGCGCAAAAAGGTGACTCGAGCATAACCCGAGGGGGGCATATTCAGCACAAAAAAATATGCTGAAAAACTCGGCTTATACTCGAGTATATACGGAAATTACAAAAATAAAATTGTAAAAAATAATAAAACAAAAAACTTCTGACACTATCCACTGCCCTACTGGCACCAATCTCTGCTCTACTCACACCTTCCACTGCTCTGCTGAAATACACGCTTGTGCGTTGGTGCTCTGGGGTGCACACCCTAATGCAATAGGCTGCGCACACCAATGCATAAGATGTTTGTGTAAACAAAATAGTAATGTAATTTGCAATGTTACCATGTGCCCTGTTGATCTATGTGAAGTGTTAAATTTAATGACAGGCTCACTTTAAGGGCATGTGTATCATTCTCCCTAATTGCAAGCTCCATCGTGTTGTATTTATCATTTACACACCATTTTCATTCTAAGAAAAGTCCACTTTACTACAGACATGTATTAGTCATATATAGATGATTAACCAGACAGGAACAGATTGGGGTTTTATCCAGACGTACGTGCATGGAAATTGTAGGAAAAGCATATTTTTAAATATAAGCATATGTACATATCGAAAACAACGATTGCAAATTCATGAGATATTTTGTATTAGTGGCTATTAGTGGTAATTCAAGGCCCGTCGTGATATCGCATCTCAATGACAATTAGAATAAATTGCCAAAATGGGTCCAACACTGTGGGCTACCCTGGAATCAAGTAGAGGAAGGGATATCACCGCTCCAGGAAGTTTAAGCAAAAGTAAAAGCCTTTCCTCCAGATTAGAAGCCCCAGGTGCTGGCAATACATGATGTAACAATGCAAAAATGGGAAGAAATTCTGAACAGCCGCACTCCCCAAAAGTTTTTGCCTTTTATTCAAAAATGGACATTAAAAATACATGCCACAGCAGAACAGAACGGACAGAAGAGCTGACGCGTTTTACACTAACAAACAGTGCTTAGTCATAGCTCACGCCATCGACCTCATCCCTTCCACGCCGCGCTCCAGGAGTGCTTCAAGCCTCGCTTTCAGATCGCTCTACTGCAGGGTAGTCTTCCCGGTCACGATTGCAGACTGACAGTGGTGAGAGCTGGCGGTGCGGGGGATGATCTATGTGGACAGCTTTACCCCGGATGCCTGCATACTTAGATGTGTCTGTTTTAATCATCAACTATGTGAGTTGCTAAATGTTGTATCTTCATTAAATGTAATCATATTGCTACACTTAAATGCGCCTCTCTTCCCTTTTATGCTCTGTAGCTCCTGCTGGATTTTGCTTCTAATCCCCTTGTGGAGGATTCCATTTTTGGATGGACATTTTATGGTTACACAACCTGCTCACATCGCTATAATCTTTTTATATGGACTATAAACTGAAAGACCTATGAATAAGTGGTTGTGGAAAGAATCATCTGAGTTTCCATTATTTCTTATGGGGAAATTCGCTTTGATATACAAGTGCTTTGGATTACAAGCATGTTTCCAGAACGAATTATGCTCGCAATCCAAGGTTTTACTGTATAGCAGGGGTGGCCGGTCTATTGTGGGCGCCGGGCGCAGCCCCCCTTACAGACGCGTCCGGCTCCAATGCAGGACGCCGGAAGCATGAACTCCAAAGGGGGGGGGGGGTGTTTTTATTTTTGCATTGCGCTACAAGCCCACCCAGGTGTGTTACAATAGCGAATGAATATTCGCTATTGAAACACTGATCCTCCTCCCGGCCAATCAGGAAGCGGGTCTGAGACCCGTTTCCCAATTGGCCAAAACGGGAAGTGTCTCGATTGGCCACGGAGGAGCAGGAAACGGAAGCCGCTGTAAGCCGCCGTAATGCCCGTGGAGAGCAGGGGAAGCCGCCAGTGATGCCTGTTAAGAGCAGGGGAAGTCGCCGTAATTCCCGTAGAGAGCAGGGGAAGCAGCCAGTGATGCCTGTGGAGAGCAGGGGAAGCCACCAGTGATGCCCGTGGAGAGCAGGGGAAGCCGCCAGTGATGCCTGTTGAGAGCAGGGGAAGCCACCAGTGATGCCTGTTGAGAGCAGGGGAAGCCACCAGTGATGCCTGTTGAGAGCAGGGGAAGCCGCCAGTGATGCCTTTGGAGAGCAGGGGAAGCCGCCAGTGATGCCCGTGGAGAGCAGGGGAAGCCGCCAGTGATGCCCGTGGAGAGCAGGGGAAGCCGCCAGTGATGCCCGTGGAGTGCAGGGGAAGCCGCCAGTGATGCCCGTGGAGAGCAGGGGAAGCCACCAGTGATGTCTGTTGGAGGCAAGGGAAGCCGCCAGTGATGCCCGTGGAGAGCAGGGAAAGCCGCCAGTGATGCCCATGGAGAGCAGTGATGCCTGTTGAGAGCAGGGGAAGCCGCCGTAATGCCCGTGGAGAGCAGGGGAAGCCGCCAGTGATGCCTGTCAAGAGCAGGGGAAGTCGCCGTAATGCCCGTGGAGAGCAGGGGAAGCTGCCAGTGATGCCTGTTGAGAGCAGGGGAAGCTGTCAGTGATGCCAGTGGAGAGCAGGGAAGCCGCCAGTGATGCCTGTGGAGAGCAGGGGAAGCCGCCATAATGCCCGTGGAGAGCAGGGGAAGCTGCCAGTGATGCCTGTTGAGAGCAGGGGAAGCCGCCAGTGATGCCTGTTAAGAGCAGGGGAAGCCACCAGTGATGCCTGTTGAGAGCAGGGGAAGCCGCTAGTGATGCCCATGGAGAGCAGGGGAAGCCGCCAATGATGCCCGTGGAGAGCAGAGGAAGCTGCCAGTGATGCCCGTGTAGAGCAGGGGAAGCCGCCAGTGATGCCCGTGGAGAGCAGGGGAAGCCGCCAGTGATGTCTGTTGAGAGCAGGGGAATTCGCCAGTGATGCCGGTGGAGAGCAGGGGAAGCCGCCAGTGATGCCCGTTGAGAACAGGGGAAGCCGCCAGTGATGCCCGTTGCCTAGGTGAAGCGCTGCCCGCTATAGAAGGACTAAGTGCTCCGGACCCGACTGACCAGACCAAAACAAAATTTACCACCAGCCGCCACTGCTGTATATTTTGCAAATTTCTAGAAGGAATCTCTCGGGTGGCCCCCTGGACATGTCAAGGTCCACGCTTGGGCTCCCTCCTATTCACGAAGTTGGCCAATCTTGAGCTCCCATCTATTCACAAAGTTGACCGCCACTCATTTAACACATAAATACATAGACATGTTCAATTATACTAAAAAACACCTGAGAAAGGCATAAATGTACAAAATCCAGCGACACTTCAGACGATCCACCATGAATTATTCTCGTAAGAAGTGAAATTTCACGGCATAGCAGTAAACGGGGCCCCTAGAAAAAGGGAGACGAGCTTTAAATACTCCGGCGCTTCGAGAGAGAGAGAGAGATATTCCCAAAATGCCGTTCCTGGTAGCTGTTCTTTAAGCACAGCACTCCCTGAATCGGCAGCTTTCTGCTTTGAAGAATTTGCATTTGAATGTTTATGTGTCATGGGATTTAGTAAACAGAATCAAATACCTTCCTGCTATTGTTTTGTTTTGCAAGTTTACTGCTGAGCAGATAGCATTAATGTATATGCCTGGCGCAGGAGGGATTGCTATAGTGTTTTATAGCTACAGCCTCCTTTGTTAATTAACCCTTCACTGAAGATGTTTTTTTTTTTTTTTTTCCTTTTTCTTATTTTTTTGTGTGTATGTGTTGGTTGCTACTATAGATGAGCGGCTGAGGTTTTCCGCAATCCTCATCCTGCATTCGTGCACAATGGAAAATGTATTGTATTTATCTTTTTCCCGCAGCTGTCTGGTCCTATAGTTGTACTTTTAATGCTAATGCGAATTCAGACACCTTATTGGAAAAAAAATAAAATATATATATACAGTATATATACATATTTTAAGCCTTTCGGTACTTTTTGTAGTTATTATGGATAGTTAGCTCTTCCGCCTTCTGTACCCCTTCCATATAACAGACTAGACGCTCTTCCGCCTTCTATATCTCCTCCTTGCAGCCTAACCGACTTTGAGCCGTATCACTTCCTCATCCCCTAATAGGATTACAAACTTTGGGGATAGAAGGTATGGCCTGTTTTGGAGAGGCACGCTTCGTTACCGTCATCTTTATTCTTGGCTTTGCCAACCTAGGGAATCAACGGCGCACAACAAGCATGTCGGTGTCCATAGACTTAGTCCAGGTCTTTGGCCCACCATAGTGGTAAAGGATGGCTAGGGAATGCCTGGAAGGTTTACTTTAAAAAATAATTCATCAGTGGTAACGCCCATACTCCTGTCTTCACTAATTGTGTGTTTTTCTGTGTCGTCCTTTATACCCAAATATTGTAAGATCTTCCACCTTCTGCACCCTATCGTATATCCTAATAAATTGTAAGATCTTCCACCTTCTGTATCCTATCGTATATCCTAATAAATTGTAAGATCTTCCACCTTCTGTATCCTATCGTATATCCTAATAAATTGTAAGATCTTCCACCTTCTGCATCCTATCATATATCATAATAAATTGTAAGATCTTCCACCTTCTGCATCCTATCGTATATCCTAATAAATTGTAAGATCTTCCACCTTCTGCATCCTATCATATATCATAATAAATTGTAAGATCTTCCACCTTCTGCATCCTATCGTATATCCTAATAAATTGTAAGATCTTCCACCTTCTGCATCCTATCGTATATCCTAATAAATTGTAAGATCTTCCACCTTCTGCATCCTATCATATATCATAATAAATTGTAAGATCTTCCACCTTCTGCATCCTATCGTATATCCTAATAAATTGTAAGATCTTCCACCTTCTGCATCCTATCGTATATCCTAATAAATTGTAAGATCTTCCACCTTCTGCATCCTATCGTATATCCTAATAAATTGTAAGATCTTCCACCTTCTGCATCCTATCGTATATCCTAATAAATTGTAAGATCTTCCATCTTCTGTATCCTATCGTATATCCTAATAAATTGTAAGATCTTCCATCTTCTGTATCCTATCGTATATCCTAATAAATTGTAAGATCTTCCACCTTCTGCATCCTATCGTATATCCTAATAAATTGTAAGATCTTCCACCTTCTGTATCCTATCGTATATCCTTATAGACTGTGAACTGTTCTGCCTTCTGTGTCCTATCTTGTATCCTAATAGACTGTAAGCTCTTTTATCTTCTGTGTCCTATCTTATATCCTTATAGACTGTAAGCTCTTCTACGGTCTGTATCCTCCCTTATGCTCTAATAGATTGTACTGTAAGCTTTTCCATTTTCTGTATCCTACTTTACATCCTAATAGATTGTGAGCTCTTCTACCTTCTGCGTCCTCTCTTATATCCTAATAGATTGCAAGTTATTCTACCTTCTGCATCCTTCCTTATTTCCTGATAGACTGCAAGCTCTTCCATCTTCTGTATCCTCCCTTATATCCTTATAGATTGTAAGCTCTTCTACATTCTGCATCCTACCTTATATCCTAATAGACTGCAAGCTCTTCCATCTTCTGTATCCTCCCTGTTATCCTTATAGATTGTAAGCCCTTCTACCTTCTCTATCCTCCCTTATATACCCTAATAGTGATGAGCCGAACACCCCCGGGTTCGGTTCGCACCAGAACCCGCGAATGGACCGAAAGTTCGAACGAACATTAGAACCCTATTAAATACAATGGATGCGAACGTTCGAATTCTAAAGTGCTAATTATAACAACTATTATGCATGTTATTGTCATAAATAGGGTTTGGGAACCCGGGTTGTGCACCAGGGGACATGTATCAATGCAAAAAGAAGTTTTAAAAACGGTCGTTTTTCGGGAGCAGTCATTTTAATGATGCATAAAGTGAAAAAAAAAAAGTCAAATATTCCTTTAAATATCGTACCTGGGGGGTGTCTAAAGTATGCCTGTGAAGTGCCACGTGTTTCCCGTGTTTAGAACTGTCCCTGCACAAAATGACACTTCTAAAGGAAAAAAAAGCCATTTAAAACTGCTTGCGGCTTTAATGTAATATCTGGTCCCGGTAATATGGATGAAATTCTTTAAGAAAAATGGCATAGCTACCCCATGACCCCCCCCCTACCCCAGCCCATTACCAGCCCCTTTGGGTCTTGTATGGATATTAAGGGGAACCCCGCACATAAAATAAAAAAGGCCCTATATACTCTGAACAGCCGTATACAGGCGGTGCATACAAGACAGGGACTGTAGGTTTGTTCTTATGTAGAATCTGTTTGTAATTTTGAACAGGTACATTGTTGAAGTGTAGCTCCAGCCCAAAAATCTATTTTTAAACTTTTTGGGAAACATAGGTAAGGGTTATCACCCCTGTAACATTTGTTTTGCTGTCTGTGCCCCTGTTCAGAACATTTCACCTCACTTTCCGTCCCAATGACAACTGTTTTTGAAATGTGGTGTTTTTCTTGAAACAAGGATTGCTGATAAAGCATCAGTACAGATGAGACCCCTTTCTCCCATATTTATTCTTACAGGAGAGAATTTTCCTTTCTAGGGGTAGATTTCCTCTCACTTCCTGTTGTCTTCTTTCGTTTGCAAGTAGGAGTCGTTTGTAAGTTGGATGTTTGAAAGTAGGGACCTGCCGTATATACTCTGCAGAAATAGGCCCCTTAGTTGTTGGTGTTGGCACAACACTGTAAGCACTCAGTTACTCTTGGTTGGTGCTGGAACGCCCTGCTGTCAACTATTATATCAGGAATTTTAATTACATATAATTGTTGAACAGTGGTAGTAAAAATTGGGGCTTTGATGGTGGTGCTGGTGCCACAACACTGTAAGCCCTGACAGTTACTCTTGGTGGGTGCAGCAATGGGCCCTGCTGTGAATTATTAGATCAAGAATTGTAATTACATGCCCCTTTTGAACAGGGGCTGAAAAATTGGGCCTTTCGTGGTGGTGGTGGTGGTGGCGTTGCCACAAGACTGTAAGCCCTCAGAGTTACTCTTGGTGGGTGCAGCAATGGACCCTGCTGTGAATTATTAGATCAAGAATTGTAATTGCATGCCCCTGTTGAACAGGGGCTGAAAAATTGGGCCTTAGGCACTGGTGGCACAACACTACAACCCCTCACAGATACTGTACTTGGAGCACAGCAATGAGCCCTGTTGCAAAGTATTGCTTCAAAAATTGTAATGACACGCCCCTGTTAAACAGGGGCTGAAAAATTGGGCCTTAGGCACTGGTGCCACAACACTCCAACCCCTCACAGATACTGTACTTGGAGCACAGCAATGAGCCCTATGGCAAATTATTGCTAAAAAAATTGTAATTACACGCCCCTGTAAAACAGGGGCTGAAAAATTGGGCCTTAGCCACTGGTGGCGGCACCCATAAACAAAAATGATCTTCCAAGCTATCATCATCAATCGTATCATTGAGGACTCGGAGGAGGAGGATAGCCAGTCAACATAACAGCACAGGCACTCAGCATCAGCATCAGTCTTGAAGGGATGTGACATGTTAAAATCAATTAGTCTGTTATATCAGCATCAGGTGTGTGGTAGCTGGTGGTGATCCAAGACTGGTTCATCTTGATGAAAGTCAGTCGATCAACCGAGTCGGTGGACAGGCGCACCCTGTGATCCGTGACAAATCCTCCAGCAGCACTGAATGTGCGTTCCGAAAGAACGCTGGATGCAGGACAGGCCAGTAGCTCAATTGCATACTGTGCAAGCTCTGGCCAGTGATCCATCCTCAAGACCCAGTAAGCCAGAGGATTTTCGGTGGGGAAGGTGTCCAAGTCTGACCTTGCCCCTAGATATTCCTGCACCATGTTTATCAGACGCTGGCGATGGTTGCTGGAACCGATCATACTTTGGGGCTGCGGACTAAAGAATTGTCTGAACGCATCGGTCAGACGGCCACCTTCCCCACCGCTCCTTCTTTGACTGGCCGAAGCCTCAGCAACTCGTTGTCCAGGACCAGGAGTTTGTAACCTCCCAGTCTCTGGGAACGCGTTGCACAGACCTTTCTGCAAGGCCTCCCGGAGTTGTCTCATCCTCTGCTCCCTCTGCGACGGTAACATAAGGTCCGCAACCTTACCCTTGTACCGTGGATCAAGGAGAGTGGCCAGCCAGTAATGGTCCCTCTCCTTGATCCGAAGAATACGAGGATCCTTCCGCAGACTTTGCAGGATCAGGGAGGCCATGCAGCGTAGGTTTGCTGAGGCATTCGCTCCGGAGTCCTCTGGGTCACTAAGGACGACATGATCCGCAGTCACCTCCTCCCAGCCACGTACAAGTCCACTGGTTTCTTGGGACTGTAAATCATCCCTAAAAGACTGCTGCTGATGATGCTGAGTGCCAGCCTCCACCTCCATGCTGACACAATCCTCCTCCTCCTCCTCCTCCTCCTCCTCCTCTTCCTGTGCGATGGGTGGGACAGAAGGAACACTGTCTGGGTAAAGGGGGCCTTGAGAGGCAAGGAAGTCCTCCTCTTCCTGCCTCTGTTCTGCCTCAAGTGCCCTGTCCATTATTCCACGCAGCGTGTGCTCCAACAGGTGGACAAGAGGTACAGTGTCACTGATGCATGCACTGTCACTGCTCACCATCCTCGTGGCCTCCTCAAATGGTGCCAGGACAGTGCATGCATCCCTGATCATGCCCCACTGGCGTGGAGAAAAAAAACCAAGTTCCCCTGACCCTGTCCTGGTGCCGTAGTCGCACAGGTACTCATTGATGGCCCTCTGCTGCGTGTGCAGCCGCTGCAGCATGGCCAACGTTGAGTTCCACCTGGTGGGCATGTCACATATAAGGCGGTTCTTGGGCAGGTTCAACTCCTTTTGCAGCTCAGCCAGGCGAGCACTGGCATTATAAGATCTGCGGAAATGCACACAGACTTTCCTGGCCTGCCTCAGGACATCCTGTAAGCCCGGGTACCTGCCCAAGAACCGCTGCACCACCAGGTTAAGGACGTGAGCCACACAGGGCACATGGGTCAGTTGTCCCTGTCGGAGGGCGGAGAGGAGGTTGGTGCCATTGTCGCAAACCACCATTCCTGGCTTAAGCTGGCGTGGCGTCAACCACCTCTCGGCCTGGCCCTGCAGAGCAGACAGGACCTCTGCCCCAGTGTGGCTTCTGTCCCCCAAACACACCAGCGCAAGCACGGCATGGCATCTTTTTGCCTGCGTACTTGCGTAGCCCCGTGAACGGCTACGGAGCACCGCTGGTTCATAGGACAAACCACAGGAAGAGGCCATGGAGGAAGAAGAAGAGGAGGGGGTGGAGGAGAGAGGTGTGTCACAACCAGTAGTAGCATTTTGGAGGCGTGGCGGTGGGACAACCTCCAACACTACTGCACCTTGTCCTGCATCCTTCCCAGCTGCCAAAAGAGTGACCCAATGGGCCGTGAAAGAAAGGTAACGTCCCTGTCCATGCCTGCTGGACCATGAGTCAGCGGTAATATGCACCTTACCGCTGACCGCCCTGTCCAGCGAGGCCAAGACATTGCCTTCCACATGCCGTTAGAGAGCCGGAATAGCCTTCCGTGAGAAAAAGTGGCGTTTGGGAACCTGCCACTGAGGAACCGCACATTGCACAAACTCACGGAAGGGGGCCGAGTCTACCAACTGAAAAGGCAGCAGTTGAAGCGCTAGCAATTTAGCCAAGCTAGCATTCAACCGCTGGGCATGTGGATGGCTGGGAGTGAACTTCTTTCGACGGTCCAGCAGCTGGGGCAGGGAAATTTGCCTGCTAGAATCGGACGTCGGTGTACTGCTAGCAGAGTGGCCGCAAGTACTTGGCTGTGACACACCTAATTCTACACCTTCATTCCTCTCAGTGCATGTTTCAGAGAGGACTGAAGTTATAGTGGGGTTGGAGATCCCAGCTGATGCGGTGCAAGGAGAGGTCCGCTTTGTTCTTTGGTGTGGGTCTTTGAGGTAGGCTTGCCAACGAGCTGCATGGCAGGTCAACATATGTCTGGTCAGGCATGTGGTACCCAAGCGGCTGATGTTTTGGCCACGCGATATACGCTTGAGACATATGTTGCAAACAGCAGCTGTGCGATCTGATGCACTAGCCTCAAAAAAGGCCCACACCAAAGAACTTTTTGAATGACGGGCAGAGGCAGCGCCCTGCACAGGCGGAGCTCTGCGGTGTGATTCCGTCGGTGTACTGCCCTTACGCTGGCCACCAAAGGGCATCCTGCCTCGTTGGAGATGTGCCTCCTCCTCATCCTCCTCCTCCTCCTCTCTCCTATTAGGCACCCACGTGGAGTCAGTGACCTCATCATCACCTCCCTCCTCATCACTGGAGGCAATCTGGCAGTATGCTGCAGCTGCTGGAACATGACTGCCAGATTGGTGTCCTTCTTGAGCATCCCCTCTGTCTGCTCTCACGCTACTGCCTTCCTCTAGCTGGGTTTCATCATCAGACCCTTCGAAACGCTGGGCATCCTCCTGGAGCATGTACCCAACACTGTGCTGAAACAGTTCGGGGGACTCCTCAGGAGGAGGACATGGTGGGTCTAGGGAAGGAGTGACTGATGATGAGTCTGACATTGATACCAGGGAAGAGGACGCTTTGGCAGCTGCTTTTCCAGTACCCTGAGCCTGGGTGAGAGAGGATGAGGAGGAGGAGGAGGGCTTGGTCATCCACTCTACCAAGTCTTCGGCATGATGTGGCTCAACATGTCCAGCTGCGGAAAAGAAGGACAAGCGTGTCCCATGGCCATGTGCTGATGACAATGCACCGCGTCCACGACCAGCACTGTTGCCCCCAGACACAGAGCCTGCTTGCCCTCTTTTATTGCCTCCTGACTGTCTGCCTCTCCTTGTTTGCCTTCCAGACATTCTAATAGATGGCCTGCAGGGAGATGGGAAAAAAGCAATAAGGGCTACCTTCAGGTGTCCTTCTCTGTCCCTTGAAACAAGGACTTTGACAGTGAAAGAAACTGACACACTCTCCCTACCTACAGTTTTCTGTCCCTAGAAAAAATGTTTTTTTTAAGCACAATTTAGCACAAGGAGAATTACCTCACTGTCCTTCCAGGTCCCTGGAAACAAGGACTTTGACAGTGAAAGAAACTGACACACTCTCCCTACCTACAGTTTTCTGTCCCTAGAAAAAAAGTTTTTTTTAAGCACAATTTAGCACAAGGAGAATTACCTCACTGTGCTTCCAGGTCCCTGGAAACAAGGACTTTGACAGTGAAAGAAACTGACACACTCTCCCTACCTACAGTTTTCTGTCCCTAGAAAAAATGTTTTTTTTAAGCACAATTTAGCACAAGGAGAATTACCTCACTGTCCTTCCAGGTCCCTGGAAACAAGGACTTTGACAGTGAAAGAAACTGACACACTCTCCCTACCTACAGTTTTCTGTCCCTAGAAAAAATGTTTTTTTTAAGCACAATTTAGCACAAGGAGAATTACCTCACTGTCCTTCCAGGTCCCTGGAAACAAGGACTTTGGCAGTGAAAGAAACTGACACACTCTCCCTACCTACAGTTTTCTGTCCCTAGAAAAAATGTTTTTTTTAAGCACAATTTAGCACAAGGAGAATTACCTCACTGTCCTTCCAGGTCCCTGGAAACAAGGACTTTGACAGTGAAAGAAACTGACACACTCTCCCTACCTACAGTTTTCTGTCCCTAGAAAAAATGTTTTTTTTAAGCACAATTTAGCACAAGGAGAATTACCTCACTGTCCTTCCAGGTCCCTGGAAACAAGGACTTTGACAGTGAAAGAAACTGACACACTCTCCCTACCTACAGTTTTCTGTCCCTAGAAAAAATGTTTTTTTTAAGCACAATTTAGCACAAGGAGAATTACCTCACTGTCCTTCCAGGTCCCTGGAAACAAGGACTTTGACAGTGAAAGAAACTGACACACTCTCCCTACCTACAGTTTTCTGTCCCTAGAAAAAATGTTTTTTTTAAGCACAATTTAGCACAAGGAGAATTACCTCACTGTCCTTCCAGGTCCCTGGAAACAAGGACTTTGGCAGTGAAAGAAACTGACACACTCTCCCTACCTACAGTTTTCTGTCCCTAGAAAAAATGTTTTTTTTAAGCACAATTTAGCACAAGGAGAATTACCTCACTGTCCTTCCAGGTCCCTGGAAACAAGGACTTTGGCAGTGAAAGAAACTGACACACTCTCCCTACCTACAGTTTTCTGTCCCTAGAAAAAATGTTTTTTTTAAGCACAATTTAGCACAAGGAGAATTACCTCACTGTCCTTCCAGGTCCCTGGAAACAAGGACTTTGGCAGTGAAAGAAACTGACACACTCTCCCTACCTACAGTTTTCTGTCCCTAGAAAAAATGTTTTTTTTAAGCACAATTTAGCACAAGGAGAATTACCTCACTGTCCTTCCAGGTCCCTGGAAACAAGGACTTTGACAGTGAAAGAAACTGACACACTCTCCCTACCTACAGTTTTCTGTCCCTAGAAAAAATGTTTTTTTTAAGCACAATTTAGCACAAGGAGAATTACCTCACTGTCCTTCCAGGTCCCTGGAAACAAGGACTTTGGCAGTGAAAGAAACTGACACACTCTCCCTACCTACAGTTTTCTGTCCCTAGAAAAAATGTTTTTTTTAAGCACAATTTAGCACAAGGAGAATTACCTCACTGTCCTTCCAGGTCCCTGGAAACAAGGACTTTGACAGTGAAAGAAACTGACACACTCTCCCTACCTACAGTTTTCTGTCCCTAGAAAAAATGTTTTTTTTAAGCACAATTTAGCACAAGGAGAATTACCTCACTGTCCTTCCAGGTCACTGGAAACAAGGACTTTGACAGTGAAAGAAACTGACACACTCTCCCTACCTACAGTTTTCTGTCCCTAGAAAAAATGTTTTTTTTAAGCACAATTTAGCACAAGGAGAATTACCTCACTGTCCTTCCAGGTCCCTGGAAACAAGGACTTTGGCAGTGAAAGAAACTGACACACTCTCCCTACCTACAGTTTTCTGTCCCTAGAAAAAATGTTTTTTTTAAGCACAATTTAGCACAAGGAGAATTACCTCACTGTGCTTCCAGGTCCCTGGAAACAAGGACTTTGACAGTGAAAGAAACTGACACACTCTCCCTACCTACAGTTTTCTGTCCCTAGAAAAAATGTTTTTTTTAAGCACAATTTAGCACAAGGAGAATTACCTCACTGTCCTTCCAGGTCCCTGGAAACAAGGACTTTGACAGTGAAAGAAACTGACACACTCTCCCTACCTACAGTTTTCTGTCCCTAGAAAAAATGTTTTTTTTAAGCACAATTTAGCACAATGAGAATTACCTCACTGTCCTTCCAGGTCCCTGGAAACAAGGACTTTGGCAGTGAAAGAAACTGACACACTCTCCCTACCTACAGTTTTCTGTCCCTAGAAAAAATGGTTTTTTTTAAGCACAATTTAGCACAAGGAGAATTACCTCACTGTCCTTCCAGGTCCCTGGAAACAAGGACTTTGACAGTGAAAGAAACTGACACACTCTCCCTACCTACAGTTTTCTGTCCCTAGAAAAAATGTTTTTTTTAAGCACAATTTAGCACAAGGAGAATTACCTCACTGTCCTTCCAGGTCCCTGGAAACAAGGACTTTGACAGTGAAAGAAACTGACACACTCTCCCTACCTACAGTTTTCTGTCCCTAGAAAAAATGTTTTTTTTAAGCACAATTTAGCACAAGGAGAATTACCTCACTGTGCTTCCAGGTCCCTGGAAACAAGGACTTTGACAGTGAAAGAAACTGACACACTCTCCCTACCTACAGTTTTCTGTCCCTAGAAAAAATGTTTTTTTTAAGCACAATTTAGCACAAGGAGAATTACCTCACTGTCCTTCCAGGTCCCTGGAAACAAGGACTTTGGCAGTGAAAGAAACTGACACACTCTCCCTACCTACAGTTTTCTGTCCCTAGAAAAAATGTTTTTTTTAAGCACAATTTAGCACAAGGAGAATTACCTCACTGTCCTTCCAGGTCCCTGGAAACAAGGACTTTGACAGTGAAAGAAACTGACACACTCTCCCTACCTACAGTTTTCTGTCCCTAGAAAAAATGTTTTTTTTAAGCACAATTTAGCACAAGGAGAATTACCTCACTGTCCTTCCAGGTCCCTGGAAACAAGGACTTTGGCAGTGAAAGAAACTGACACACTCTCCCTACCTACAGTTTTCTGTCCCTAGAAAAAATGTTTTTTTTAAGCACAATTTAGCACAAGGAGAATTACCTCACTGTCCTTCCAGGTCCCTGGAAACAAGGACTTTGACAGTGAAAGAAACTGACACACTCTCCCTACCTACAGTTTTCTGTCCCTAGAAAAAATGTTTTTTTTAAGCACAATTTAGCACAAGGAGAATTACCTCACTGTCCTTCCAGGTCCCTGGAAACAAGGACTTTGACAGTGAAAGAAACTGACACACTCTCCCTACCTACAGTTTTCTGTCCCTAGAAAAAATGTTTTTTTTAAGCACAATTTAGCACAAGGAGAATTACCTCACTGTCCTTCCAGGTCCCTGGAAACAAGGACTTTGGCAGTGAAAGAAACTGACACACTCTCCCTACCTACAGTTTTCTGTCCCTAGAAAAAATGTTTTTTTTAAGCACAATTTAGCACAAGGAGAATTACCTCACTGTCCTTCCAGGTCCCTGGAAACAAGGACTTTGGCAGTGAAAGAAACTGACACACTCTCCCTACCTACAGTTTTCTCTCCCTAGAAAAAATGTTTTTTTTAAGCACAATTTAGCACAAGGAGAATTACCTCACTGTCCTTCCAGGTCCCTGGAAACAAGGACTTTGACAGTGAAAGAAACTGACACACTCTCCCTACCTACAGTTTTCTGTCCCTAGAAAAAATGTTTTTTTTAAGCACAATTTAGCACAAGGAGAATTACCTCACTGTCCTTCCAGGTCCCTGGAAACAAGGACTTTGACAGTGAAAGAAACTGACACACTCTCCCTACCTACAGTTTTCTGTCCCTAGAAAAAATGTTTTTTTTAAGCACAATTTAGCACAAGGAGAATTACCTCACTGTCCTTCCAGGTCCCTGGAAACAAGGACTTTGGCAGTGAAAGAAACTGACACACTCTCCCTACCTACAGTTTTCTGTCCCTAGAAAAAATGTTTTTTTTAAGCACAATTTAGCACAAGGAGAATTACCTCACTGTCCTTCCAGGTCCCTGGAAACAAGGACTTTGACAGTGAAAGAAACTGACACACTCTCCCTACCTACAGTTTTCTGTCCCTAGAAAAAATGTTTTTTTTAAGCACAATTTAGCACAAGGAGAATTACCTCACTGTCCTTCCAGGTCCCTGGAAACAAGGACTTTGACAGTGAAAGAAACTGACACACTCTCCCTACCTACAGTTTTCTGTCCCTAGAAAAAATGTTTTTTTAAGCACAATTTAGCACAAGGAGAATTACCTCACTGTCCTTCCAGGTCCCTGGAAACAAGGACTTTGGCAGTGAAAGAAACTGACACACTCTCCCTACCTACAGTTTTCTGTCCCTAGAAAAAATGTTTTTTTTAAGCACAATTTAGCACAAGGAGAATTACCTCACTGTCCTTCCAGGTCCCTGGAAACAAGGACTTTGACAGTGAAAGAAACTGACACACTCTCCCTACCTACAGTTTTCTGTCCCTAGAAAAAATGTTTTTTTTAAGCACAATATAGCACAAGCACAAAACACACTGACACTCTCCCTACCTATCCTTCTCTTTCCCTAAACTAAAGGAATCCAGGTTAAGCAAGAAAGAAATAAAAGTCACTGTCCCTGCCTATGCTGCTCTATCCCTGCTCCGGAACACACTACACTAGGCCGCCGTGCTGGCGGCCTTTTATAGTGTGGGGCGTGTACTAAACCCCCTCAGCAATAATTGGCCACAGGCATCCTGCCTGTGGCCAATCATTGCTCTCCTCGCTGCCGGCGCTGTGATTGGCCAAGCATGCGGGGTCACAGTGCATGCTTGGCCAATCACAGCGCCTGGATGACACTGCGATGGCGTAGTGCATTGTGGGCCGTTCGCGTCACTCGAATTTGGCGCGAACGGCCCAAATCGTTCGATCTTCGTCGAACGATCGAACAGCCGATGTTCGAGTCGAACGTATGTTCGACTCGAACACGAAGCTCATCCCTATACCCTAATAGACTGCAAGCTCTTCTCCGGTCTGTATCTTCCCTTATGCCCTTATAGATTGAAAGCTCTCCTGTTTTCTGTATCCTCCTTTACATCCCAATAGATCAGGCATGTCCAAAGTCCAGCCCGTGGGCCAATAGCGGCCCGTGTTCCAGTTTAATGCGGCCCCACTGGTAATTTGGATATATATATCTTTTGTGGCCCCCAACGAATCCTGATTTGTTGGGGGACCACAAAAGATATATACCGTTTTTATCGGCACTGCCTCGAAGGGGACAGGGAGGGGGCGGGACGAGTGCCATCAGATTACATACAGGTGAATCTCCTGTTTACTCGGCTGCCTCTGTAATAGGAAGTCCCGTATCCTGGGCTGGCAATGGACAACTGTTCTGTCTATCATAGGACTTTGTATTAAAGAGGCCGCCGAGTAAACAGGAGATTCTCCTGTATGTAATCTGTTGGCGCTTGTACTGCCACCCCCCCTCTGAGGCTCGAGATGGGCATGGATCAGGCAGCACTGATGGCAATGGTGAGGCTGCATTCAGAGGCTGCATTCATGTCAATGGTGAGGCTGCATTCAGAGGCTGCATTCATGGCAATAGTGAGGCTGTATTCAGAGGCTGCATTCATGGCAATGGTGAGGCTGCATTCATGTCAACCTCTTAAAGTGAAGGTGCGTGTTATACGCCTGTGCATGTTATACGCCAATAAATACAGTATATCCAAATAACACGCCCAAGCTCATCCTTCGACTCTTCACCACACACAGCCAAAAATTCTTGTTGGGCAGTGTATTAGTTCATTTGCATTTCATTTTATTGGTTCAAAGAATATCAGGCAAAATGGTCGGCCCTCACGTATGTTCACTTCATCAAAACCTGGCCCTCTTTGAAAAAAGTTTGGACACCCCTGCAAAAGATGGTAAACTGCTCTACCTCCTGTATCCTTCCTTATATCCTAATAGATTATAAGTACTTCTTTCTTCTGTATCCTCCCTTATACCCTAATCAATTGTAATCACTTCTGGCTTCTGTATCCTATCTTATATCCTAATAAATTGTAAGCTCTTCTACCTTTTGTATCCTCACTTATACCTATATGCTGTAATATTATGAACAATTGGGGGGAATATTATCACTACATTCATATAAGGGGTGAGTGAAATGTATTACTCTAGTTGTATATACTGTATACGGTATCCTACAATATCCCAATAGACTGTAAGCTCTTGTCACTCCTGTATCTTTCCTTGGATCATAATATATTGTAAGCTTTCATTTTCTGTAACCTCCTTTATACCCTAATGGTCATCAACCCTGTCCTCAGGGCCCACTAACAGGCCAGGTTTTATGTATTACCTTGGGGAGATGCAGACTAGAATACTACAATCACTGAGCAGCAAATGATATCATCTGTCATGTATTTCAGTTATCTTGCAAACCTGGCCTGTTAGTGGGCCCTGAGGACAGGCTTAATGACCACTGACCTAAGCGATTGTGAGCTCCTTTGCCAGTTTATTTTCCTTCAGACTTTAGGGGGGCCGTATTGTGGCCAACAGGGGCAGAAAATGTCATGGGCCCATCATCAGTGAGAATAAATATGTCCTCAATGTTGGTGGTCAATAGGAGTGGTGCCCCTATTAGTAGGAGGAATAGTATCCCATCATTGGCATCCATAGAAGAAAAAATGCCCCATTTTTGGTGTGTGTGGGAGGAATAGTGCCCCAAGGGCCGGATAAAGGCTACCAAAGGGCCACATCTGGGCCTTGGGCCACAGTTTTGAGACCCCTGTCCTAATAGACTGTAAGCTCTTCCGACCTTCAGCATTTCTTCTTTTCACCCTAATATATTGCAAGCTTCTCTCTCTTATTTTCCTATATACCATAATAGATTGTAAGCTCTTCTACCTTCTGTATACTCCCTTATAGCATAATAGATTGTAATATCTTCCATCTTCTATATTCTCCCTTATACCATAGTAGACTGTAAACTCTTTTACCTTCTATATCCTTCCTTATATCGTAATAGATTATAAGCAATTCTATCTTCTGTATTATCCCCTATATTCTAACAGACTGTAAGCTTATTTGTCTTCTGTATTCTCCTTTAGATTTTAATAGAGTGTAAGCACCTCTACTTCCTGTATCTTACCTTATATCCTAATGCCGCGTACACTCGGTCGGAATTTCCGAGGAAAAATGTCAGACGGAATTTTTTCATCGGATATTCCGACCGTGTGTGTGCCCCATTTGACTTTTTCTGTCGAAAATTCCGACGGACTTAGAAAGAGAACATGGAAAAAAATCGGAAATTCCATTCGTCTGTATGGAACTCCGAAGGAGAAAAAAACACACATGCTCAGAATCAAGTCGACGCACGCTCGGAAGCATTGAACTTCATTTTTCTCGGCTCGTCGTAGTGTTGCACGTCACCGCGTTCTTGACAGTCGGAATTTGGAGTGACAGTGTGTATGCAAGACAGCTTGAACGGAATTCCGTCGGAAAAACCCGTCAGAGTTTATTCCGACGGGAAATCCGACCGTCTGTACAAGGCAGAAGACTGTAAGCTCTTCCACCTTTTGGATCCTCCCTTGTACCCTAATAAACAGTAAGCTCTTTAATCTTCTGTATGCTGTCTTGTTCCCTAATGGACTGCAAACTCTTCTATCGTCTGTAGTTTGCCTTCAACCCTAACAGATTTCCACCTTCCACCTCCTGTATCTTCCTTTATACCTTAATAGATTGTAAGCTATTCTACCTTCTGTATCTTCCCTTATACCCCAATAGATTGTAAGCTCTTCTACCTTCTGTATATTCTCTTATACCCCAATAGATTGTAAGCTCTTCTACCTTCTGTATATTCTCTTATACCCCAATAGATTGTAAGCTCTTCTACCTCCTGTATCTTCCCTTATACCCCAATAGATTGTAAGCTCTTCTACCTTCTGTATCTTCCTCTATACATATCCTTGCATAAGATAGTAAAACATAGTTTAGGTCACGGAATGGAGGGTGATCAGATTGTGGGGGTTCAAATACAGCCCCGGACTCCTCTGGGGGACCATCTTTGCTAAACGGTGAGGTAAAGACGGCAGGGTAATTCAATCTTAAGATTAATATTGAACTCTCATGAGATCTGGGACGTTCACTGAGCTACAATTATAAAAATGTAAATCTTCACCAACATTAGGTGACTTGTAGACCACACCGGTAGGGTCAATGCATGGCAGTGGCAGAACTACCAGGGTCGCAAAGGTCACACTTTTGAACAGGCCCTGATATTCTGCCACTGTGGGAGGTGGCCCAAAACGGCATGAAGGGGGCCTGCTGCAGAACATGTGAAAGGGTTCCGCTGCAAGACCGTAATAAAGGGCCCCCCCCGCACCAGGAGTGAAAGGCCTCGGGCTTGAAGGGAAGGGCCCTGGGACCAGTGGGAAGTGACCCAGGACCAGTGGCAAGGGCACCAGAACCAGTAGTGGTTTCTGGCACCGGGGCCAGTAGCGGTGCGTCCATAGAGGGCGCCGGAGCGCCGCCCCCTCTCGCTCCTGCACCGCCACTGAAAAACAATACATAGGTTCATGCATTGCATGAACCTATGTATTGTTGCCGTTGCCGCCCACTATTCAAATGGCTGGCCCCCTGGCGAGCGCCGGCCATCTGAATTAGAGCAGTGGCCAGCGGTGGGTGTGTTTTGGAAGTGTCTATCAGAGCCAGCGGCCCTCAGGCTGTAATCGACTTCCAAATAGTTCATCAAGGGACGCACAGGGGGTGCGTTCCTTGGTGAACACTGACACGCATCTCAGCCAATCAGGTTCACCGGATCTGGTTACCGGTAACCTGATTGGCTGAAGCGACATCGAGGGCAGGACTTGGGAGAAGACATCGAGGGAGGATGGCTGACCCGAGAAAGGTAAGTGCTGGGGGACTGGGGGAAGCAATCTGGCGGTTTTTGAGGGGGCAAACTGGTGGCAATTGATGGGCACAGTGGTGACAATTGATGGAACAGTGGCGACAATTGATGGGTCCAGTGGTGACAATTGATGGCACAGTGGCGAAAATTGATGACACAGTGGCGACAATTGATGGCACAGTGGTGACAATTGATGGCATGGCACAGTGGCGACAATTGCTGGGCACAGTGGCGACAATTGATGGGCACAGTGGTGACAATTGATGGCACAGTGGTGACAATTGATGGCACAGTGGCAACAATTGATGACACAGTGGTGACAATTGATGGCACAGTGGTGACAATTGATGGCACAGTGGCAACAATTGATGACACAGTGGTGACAATTGATGACACAGTGGTGACAATTGATGGGCACAGTGGCGACAATTGCTGGGCACAGTGGCGACAATTGATGGGCACAGTGGCTGCGTTTGGACACAGTGAGGCTGCAATTGATGTTTTGTTTTTTTTGTTTGTTTGTTTGCGTCCCCCCAAAAATTTTGAGCACCAGCCGCCACTGACCGGGGCCCTGAAGGTTCTAGTTACACCTCTGATGCATGGTGAACAATGTTGAAACGTTCGATTATATTCTCCTCTTCACACGTGTGGAAATAGAAATGTTAAACAAAAAAAATATTTCTCGCAGATGAGGGAGTGGGGGGAGGGGAAGCCAAGAAGACACTGTAGGGACACGTAGGCTCTGAAGACTGCCAGATAGACTCCATTCTTTCACAGCAGCTGTGTGGGCAAGATGTACCCTCTTCTTGCAGGTCGGTAGAAGCAGCTGCAGCATTGTAAGGCACCACTGTGCTATATTGGAGAACCGTGCCGCTTTTAGTACCCAGCACTTCTTTTGCTGTATCACAAGCACCATGCTTAGACTTGTGCCAGTAACAATGCCACTCAATTAACCCTCTGGCAGAGGCGAGCACACCATGTGAATGGTTTCCTTCCATCTACATGACTGGGTACATCATCTGTGTCACACGTTGTGCCATGCACCGCGGCGGGTGTCTAGACGCTACTCTAGTAGTGTCTCCTTGACAACAATAAAGGTTATCCCAAACCTTTGGCTAAATACTCTCCCTCCGAGGCTTTCAGGAAGAAGATGCGTCTTTTCTATCCATAAAGAAAACAAGCTTTTTGACAGGCGTTTAAAGGCGGACCGTGTTTGTCTCCTAGGTGTGCTATGGGAGTGTCAGAATGTTCCTCTGTGTACACCTACAGTCACGGACAACCTGAGGATGTCTAGAAACGAGAAGTGCCAGTGAGGCTTTCTAGATACTTCCGGATACCGAAGATGGGTTGTGCCCATGCAGTGACATAGATCTATGTTTGTTGTTCCCAATTCCATTAGCCCCATCACATCATGCCACAGCCCAGTGTTAGAAATCTCTTTGTGACTTGGTCAATCCCATTTTTCCCTCAATGAGAAAAAAGCTGTTAACCACATGTAGGCTTTGTTTGCCCATTTGGTGGGTTGCATATGAAGCAGCAATGGTACAAGAGACAACTGTATGTCTCCCTACCTATCAGGGGACCCTTTACATGTATGACCATCTGAAACAGCATGTGATACAGCCATACTAAATGCAGCCAATGTATGTCTATCCACCTGTCAAGGAGACCCTTTTCATCCAAGACCCTCTGAAATATCATATTAAACAGCCGTACTACAAGGGACCAGCATATGTCTCTCCACCTGCCAAGGTGGTCCTTTTCAATCAATGATCATATAAAACTACATGTGAAACAGCCCTACACGTGATAACCGATCCCACCTGTCAAGGAGAACCTTTTCATCTATGACCATCTGAAACGTCATATGAAAGAGCCATAATACAAGGGACTCGTGTATTTGCCCCCATCTGTCAAGGAGACCCATTTCACCTCTGACCATCTGAAACAGCATAGTGCCATAATATTGGCCATCATAGTGGTCGCCATAGTGCCATACTACGGGTGACCAGTGTATGTCTCCCCACCTGTCAAGAAGATCCTTTTAATTTATGACCATCTGAAACATCTTAATAAAGAGCCATACTACAAGGAACTCGTTAATGTGCCCCCATCTGTCAAGGAGACCCATTTTATCTATGACCCCCTGAAAGAGCATAGTTGAATACTACTGGCCAAGTGGCCATCACAGTGGTCGTCATAGTGCCATGCAACGGGTGACCAGTGTATGTCTCCCCACCTGTTAAGATTCCCTTTTCATATATGAACATCTGAAACAGCAGTGCCATACAACTGGCCATCATAGTGGTCGCCATAGTGCCATACTACGGGTCACCAGTGTATGTCTCCCCACCTGTCAAGAAGATCCTTTTAATTTATGACTATCTGAAACATCATAATAAAGAGCCATACTACAAGGAACTCGTTGATGTGCCCCCATCTGTCAAGGAGACCCATTTTATCTATGACCCCCTGAACAAGCATAGTTGCATACTACTGGCCATCATAGTGGTTGCCATAGTGCCATGCTACTGGCCATATTGGCATAGTGGTCACCATAGTGCCATACTATGGGTGACTGTTGTATTTTTCCCCACCTGTCAAGGATTCCCTTTTTATCAATGGATATCTGAAACAACAGAGTGCCGTACTACTGGCCAAGTGGCCATCACAGTGGTCGCCATAGTGCCATGCTACGGGTGACCAGTGTATGTCTCCCCACCTGTTAAGGATTCCCTTTTCATCTATGAACATCTGGAACAGCAGTGCCATACAACTGGCCATCATAGTGGTCCCCATAGTGCCATACCTAGGCCATTGCACCATAGTGATCATCATAGTGCCCTTCCCTACTACAGGCAAATGCTGAATGTCACCCCACCTGTCAAGGACAATCTTTTCATGTATGATCATCTGAAACAGCACATAAAACAGCCATTCTACAGGTGACCAGTGTACGTCTCCCCACCTGTCAATTTATCAAGGAGCCCCTTTTAATCTTTAAAGTACATCTAAACCCAGTTGCTAAAATCTCATACAACCTTGAACATGTTTATGTAGTTTCAAAGGTTATTTAAATTTTTTTCAGCTCTCATTAAAATTATCCCTGGTGATACTGCCCTAAAAGTCCTTGTTCAGATACTTTCTATTATTGGGTGACAATTGTATCCCAATTGTGCTCCTCCATTGTCACTCTCTTTCATATGTCCACCTTGTAGGAAACTAAAAGCAGCCATGCAATGCACGTTGCCCGGTCCACCCATGCTACTACCAGGAAGCTGGTCCAGAGTACTAATATGCAGCTGACCTCAACCCGATAGAACACCTTTGGGATGAATTAGTACGCAGCCATGTTGGAACAGGAAAAGGCCATCCTGAAACTGTTCCCACAAATTTGGAAGCACTAAATTGTCCAAAATGTCTTGGTATGATGACACCTTAAGAGTTCCCTTCATTGAAACTAAGGGGCCATGCCCAACCCCTGAAAAACAACCCCAGACTATAACCCCCCCCCCTCTCCACCAAATGATTTGGACCAGTGCACAAGGCAAGTTCCATAAAGACATGGATTAGAGCGGAGACTGCGAGCCAGGCCTTCTCGTCCAACATCAGTGACTGACCTCACAAATGCGCTTCTGGAAGAATGGTCAAACATTCCCATAGACACACTCCTAAACCTTGTGGACAGCCTTCCCAGAAGAGTTGAAGCTGTTATAGCTGCAAAGGGTGGGCCAACTCAGTATTGAACCCTACAGACTTAAGCCCTGTAAACACGGCCGAGAATCCTGTCAGGAAAAAAACGTTGGTTTTCCTGACGAGATTCTTGGCAAGCTTTTCTTGCAAAGCCGTGCATACAGGTGGCCATTCAAAAGAACCGCTGTTCTTTTGCATAGCAAGAACGCGGTGACGTCATCGACTACGACGAGCATGCGCTCATCACATTCAATGCCGTCGCCGCCATCTTGCTTCACCCTACACCACCCTTGTAAGCTACCGCGCATGCGTCGAAGTCTCATCAAGCATGCGCGGGCTTACCGGAGGACAGGTAAGCTTGTAGCATCGTACACACACGTGGTTTTCTCGTCGGGAAACAGACCGACGAGAATCCAGACGAGAAAATAGAAAGGAGGTTCTTCATTTTTCTCGTCGAGATTCCCGGCAGTTTTCGCGCCGAAAAACCATACACACGACCGGTTTTCTCTGCAAAAAACTCTGCCAGCAGTTTTCTTGCCGAGAAAACCGGCCGTGTGTACGAGGCTTAAGACTGGGATGCCATTAAAGTTCATGTGCATGTAAAGCAGGCGTCCCAATACTTATGACAATATAATATATATTTCATCTTCTTGTAAAAAAATTAATGTAGTGCATTGAATCTCATCATGGGTACCAAGAACTAACAAAAATCCTCGCACTGAGAAAAAAAAAATTATGAATGCCATTGTTGATATAATTTTTCTGAAGATGATAGTCAACTAACTGTCACCCGCAATGACAAATTTGAACCTACATAGCCACCTTTTAGCAGAATACAAAAAACGTTACCCTAAAAAATAGTCTACTCTCTAGTGCAATGTTCTGCAGATCTTGAACAACCTTCTACTTTAACACGACTTTCACAACATCATCAGAATTCTGTCCATCCCCCATCTTAGATATTAATATCAGGCTGTTTTATTTTAGCTTTTATTTATGTGAAATGCATTCATGCGTGCACAGCTGTTGAACGCCCTTGATTAATGCCACGTTTCAACTTTTATTATACATTCTTAATACTAATGCACAGCAAGGCTTTACAAATGCAAATTAAAGAAAGGTGATACAAGCTGCAAATATTGGGATCCTGATAATATATCTCCGCTTTCATAAACGTCTATAGGTATATAATTATTAGGTAAGCTTTCTCCCCAGGTGTAGCAGCGGCGGAAACCTGTGGAACGTTCGGAAGGATGAAAAATAGGTCGTAATGGTTGTAAATGAGGCTACGGGGAGAGCACCTGGATGTTGCAAAGGTTGTGTTTGCTCAGCGCTGTGCTACTGCATTTAGGATGGAGCCCCGTACAAAATGCTCCGCATTATTCTACATGCAAATAACACTGGATGCTTGATGGTTCAATCACAACTGGTGTGGAGAAAGTTGTGCTTGGCCAACAGGAAGGTCAAGAGTCCTGAACTTTATAGATTAGAGGTCAATCCAACCAAAAACGAATGTGCATATTTAGCATGTTTTTGGTACGCTGTCTCACTAGCCCCTGATGACTCGTACACACGTAGGGTGACCACGTGTCCCGGATTGCCCGGGACAGTCCTGCATTTTGCAGGTCTGTCCCGGGCACATTCATGCCTGGACAATACAGTGATACAGTGTCCCGGAATGAAACTGACACAGCCACCCCCCCCCCCGGGCCAATCTGATGCCCCCAAAAAAGGCCGCCACATCACCGCTTTACTCAATGACAGTACTTGTCCTGGCCGGGAATGCCTGGAGGAGCACAATCCCCGCCCCCTGCTTGTGATTGGAGAAATCATAGATCCCGCCTCTTGTGTCCAATCACTGTGCTGTGATTCGTTACAGCACAAGCTGATTTTTGGAAAGCGAGGGTGTCCCTGAATGGTAGTTTGGAAATGTGGTCACCCTATACACACGATGTCAGGGAAATAAACAGCTTCTATCTGTTCAGCGTGTCACATGACATCCTGGCTGCCTGTCAGGAAGTAAACAGCCTCAATCTGATTCAGCATGTCACATGACATCCTGGCTGCCTATATAAGCTGAGCAAATCCCCAAGCAAATTGCTGTTTTGTCTTCAGCTTCCTGTGATTCTGAGTTCCTGTTTCCTGCCTGCCTGATTTACTGCTGTGACACGGATTGCCTTTGGACTACTCTGATCTCTCCTTACCGCACCCTTGGCTTTGCTTATTGGACTTCGCTGCTATCTCCTGTGTTTGACCCCCTGCTTGTGACCCGAACTTTGCTGCCAGCCTCCTGTACCTGACCTTTCAGCCTGTGACCCGGATTATCTCCAGTCTCCAGTACTTGACCCTCTGCTTGCCTTTGGACTTTCCTCCTTTTGGGTGTTTGACCCTCGGCCTGTCCTGGACTTTTGCACCACCATACCAGCTGAGTTCTGTTCTCCACCAGTTCATGCACCTGTCCCCTGAGATCTTTTTGCAAGTCCTGCTCAGCCTATCGGTAGCTGGTGCCTCTTTGTGCCATCCACCCTCTGTCCCATCTCCAGGGGGTGGAGTGCGCTTAGTCGCAAAAGTGAGCCGCTCTCTGCATCTCGGCCTCAGTGAGTACTCTTTTCTGACACACGATCGGTTTTCCTGACATGCCAAAACCCGACATGATTCCTCTCAAGCCTGCCTTGCATACACACGTTCATTAAAAAAAAAATGCTCGACCAAAGCGCGGTGACGTCCAACACGTACAACGTCACTATAAAGGGGACATTCCATTCAAATGGCGCCACCCTTTGGGCTGCTTTTGCTGATCTCGTGTTATTAAAAGTTTGGTGAGAGACGATTCGTGCTTTCACTATTGTGCTTTTCAGTCCGTTACAGCGTGAGGAATGTGCTATCTCCATTACAAACGCTAGTTTTACCAGAACGAGCGCTCCCGTCTCATACGTGATTCTGAGCATGCACGTTTTTTTTCCCCTCGGAAAAGCATACAAACGACCGTTTTTTGCGATGAGAAAAAGACTGACGGGAAACACGACGGGAAAAAATAGAGCAGGTTCTAATTTTTTTGCGGGCAGTTTTCTCGTCGGGAAAACTGCTATGGAGCCTACACACGACTGGTTTTCCCGACCAATCTAAAAAATGGCAGTTTTCTCGTCAGGAAAACCGGTCGTGTGTACGGGGCATTACATTCTTGGAGGACGCTACAGATAACATTTCTCCAACTTGAATTTCTAGTTCTAGTTCCATCCAGCTGTTGCCCCCATTACAAAGACAGATAAAGGTGTCATCTTTTCCTGATGGCATCTCCATTGCCTCCATTGACTGGGAATTGCTGCAAACGATGGTCACCTTATTTATGGCCCTGTGGAAAGGATGGGGACTTTAACGACTGAAAAAAAAAATCCACCTACCAGTACATACCCAAACTGAAATGTCAGTTTCGGAAGCAGGAGTCTCTCCGTCCTATCCTTCCACTAATTAGAAGGTCAGTCTTGCCAAAACTGATATTTCAAAGTTTGATGGAAAGTGGAGATTTAAACCAACTTGTAGCCTCTCCTATTATTTCTCGACTCCATTGGTGAAAGTTCTGCACTGAGATCACGAGTCTGCAACTGGCCATTATAAAGGACTCCCAACATCCCTGTTGGATTTAATTTATTTTATATTATGAAGGATGTAAGGCCCCTTTCACACGGGCGGACCTGAACAGGTGCTTCATGCAAGCCTATGGATCGTCGGATGTGAGCGGTGACATCTCCGCTGACATCCAACCCGCTAAAATCAGACATATGGCGATACGTCCCCATCCGTCTATGGCGGATCGGATCGGGTGAGATCTGATGAAAACGGACATGCTGTCTGTTTTCGTCCGATCTCTCCATAGGATACAGCAGCGCTCGACAAGCCCCTCCCCGCTCAGTGAGCAGAGAGGGACCTGTCATCCTCCAGCTCAGCGGAGATCAATGGAGAGATCTCCCGCTGAGCTGGCGGGAGATGGCGGACTCCGTAGCGACGGATCCGCCTCGCGTGAATGAGGCCTAATAGAAGGAGCTGCCGCTGGAACACACAAAGGTAAAAAGGAACATTCAAAACTTCAAGGTGATCAGAGCTGAGATTTTCAACAGAGACAGCTAATTACTCTAGTGTCTTAAGGCCCTGTGAGGGGGTTCGCTCGGTAGCGGGTGTGTGTGACCCCCTGGATGGGCTCCCCACACAAAAACAGGCCCAGCAGATGGAGGTTGTGGTTTTCAAGATCAAAAGGTGCGGTTTATTTCTCTATTTACAGTGACAAAAACACAGCAAAGCAAAAAGAAACATAAACAAAATAAATCCTGGTCAGCTTGACCTCTGACTAAACATGCAGGTTTCCCTAACTAACAACTGGGATCAGCCTGGTGCTGTCCTAGTCCCTAAGTCCCTGGTTTAGTAAATGTCCAAACAAATAGCCACACAGGCTTTGTCTCACCGCACAGGGGTTCACTCTCCCTAGACAGTCCACACAGGTCTGGTTCCAGGCATGAGCAAACACCTAATGAAGCTGGGAGTTTTTATAGAGGCCTTAAACGAGCTGACAAGCTTCAGCTGGTCTCATCAACTCCCTGCCTGCATGACGCCCAGCACTCTCCCTAGAGGTATGAGTCATCCATGAGCCCACTAGCCTCAGCTGGGCTTCATCAACTCTCTCCCTAGTTGTATAAGTCGGCATAAAGCCTGAATCTGGGAGAAATATACCTACCCCCCTGGATGCAACCAGGTGACTTTACCTTCCTGCTGTCACAGCCCATACACACGATCGGATATTCCGACAACAAATGTTGGCTGTGCATGCTCTCAAATTGTCCGACAAGAAATGTGTTCCATCGGATTATCCAATCGCGTGTACACAAATCCGTCGGACTAACATCCAAAGTACAAACACGCATGCTCCGAACCAATGCTAAACATCAGACAACAATAGCAGAAGTTGCCCAAAGGGTAGCGGTAAAGAGCTGAAAAACCACGTAGTTTGGTGTATGTTGGCTGAAAATGTTCTGTATTCAGAACAAGTTCACGGACAAATCTATGGATTTGTCCGAAGGAAGTCTGATCGTGTGTATGAGGCTTAAGACATATAAGAAGCAGGGTGAGAGATGGTGCAGATCAATCTCACAATCAAAAGATAAACTATACTTTGTACTGTGTACAAGGGCTCTGATGGGCAGCTCTTGGGCATGAATGGGCCTTCAGGGGGTGCATTGAAAGAAAAAATCAGGAGCACTGAACCAAATGTTGAGGGACTAGGAAGAGTTTATTTTATGATAAAACATCAAAAGGACTAGCCTACACATATTTTTTGGCTGCTGGAGCCTACCCTTAACACTGAGATTGTAATGTTTATTATTTTTAACCCATTCAAGCCTAAACCATCCAGATTCTTACCAGCAATGTTAAGCCCTGATGAAGGGAGACAGCTAGAACCCCCAAGAAAATGCTGGATTGTCCTTTTGATGAGTTACAATGAAATGAATTCTTCTTGGACTATCAACATTTGGTCTGGTGTTCCTGTTTTTTTTTTTTTCTGTGCCACGTGAGTATAAGAATCCAGTAGGGTTGCCACCTCATCCCTTTAAACCCGAAAACATATGAATAACACAGGTTCTGAGGCTACTTTAATGCAGATAAGGACCAAGTGAGTTTAATTACCACCTTAATCAGCCACAGAACCTGTGTAATTAATATGTGTTCGGTTTTAAAGGGATGAGGTGGCAACTCTAGAATCCAGGGTGTTATGGAGCAGAATCCTTGCCAAGACTTTCAGAACTCTTTCTTTCAGATTCACTGCTAGAACTTCCAGAATTCCCATTAAGACTTCCAATGGTACACACAGAATGCCTGTGACGACCTCCAAATATGCTGGTGCTGTGTCCTATCGCCAGATAGCCTTTGTGCGGAAGAGCCACAATACTTCCTGATTGCCTTGCTAATTGATAACCTGTATTGTCCCGACTTCCCTCTTGCCTGCTTCCTGCCCACGATCTTTGCCTGGATCTGACTACTCTCTTGCCTGGCCAAGACCTCTCTCCGGACCTGACTACTTTTCTGCCTAGTGTTTCTGTACAGTCCACACAGTGTAGCCATTCTGTTTAAGGTACTCTCCTGGTGGGGCAATCCTGGGGGGTGACCGAGACTACTAGGAATTATGGCCCATCGCCACCATCATCAGCAGCTCTGATGAAGCCCAACTGCCACTTAGACTCCATGTCTTGGATGAGCCTGCGTCACCTGCCCCCACAAGGACTGACTTATGCCCTGTACACACAATAGGAATTTCCGATGAAAAAAGTCAGACGGAGTCTGTTGGGGTTTTTTCATCGGAAATTCCGACCGTGTGTGGGCCCCATCGGAGAAATTCAGATCAATTCAATCGGAATTTTCAAATAGAACATGTTCTATTTTTTTCCGATTAAATCCCGTCGGAATTCCGATGGAAGTTTGATCAGAAAAAGGTCCGATCATGTGTACGGGGCATTAGACCATCAGGCTCCATCTATAAATAAATGTGTGCCAAAAAAAGAGTGATTAGTGCAAGTCCTTCATCAGCTTCAAGCACACATAGGACATTTTCTATATCACCGGACTTGATATAGAGAAATCTGGTGCGTTCAAATCTTTCCAGCTATGAATAAAGACCCATTGGTGAAAAATCTACTTAGGTTGGGTGATGAACACCCAAGAGTAAACAGTATTTGTCAATAACAATATTCATGCACCAAAGTTTAGGTTAACAAACTCTTGCTTGAACCTGTTCCAATACTAAAGGTAACGTGATGGAGGCTACAATTGTTGACTTGCCTCTAGTTGTCTGGATGCCTCCAACTTTATGAGTGCCTTTCCCGGAACAAGCATTCACTAAGTGAAGTCCTACTGAATAAGGATCTGAATATTTGAAGTACTGAAGGCAAAAGATCTGCATGGCAGCCAGGCAGATGTACCCCGTTGAGAACCAATCTAAGTCTCTACCAGTATTTTTAATTGAATTTACTCTTCTCTTAAGTGGAACTCCATGCAATATGTTCATTGTTAGATAGAATGCAGAAGTATTAGAACCTCTGTCAGGTTTTATTTGCTTTCTGTATCCCCATCGGGGGGATTTTCCCACAGCTCCTCTCTTGTCCCACTCATTGATGGTGGTCACCAAGAGAGGAAGTGATTCTCCTTGCTGGCAAAAACTCATCTGTATGTGTATTTCCCTGCTGTGACGTGTCCACTATAGCGATCCTGTCGCTGGCGAGAAATACCGTATATACTCGAGTATAAGCCGAGTTTTTCAGCACATTTTTTTGTGCTGAAAATGCCCCCCTTGGCTTATACTCAAGTCTGTATCCATCTTCACTTCTGTGCGCCTGATCCCGGCTAGCCGTAGGTCCCCTGGACCCCAAACACATGTAGCCCCACTCTTCCTCTACAAGTGTGCAAAGTTTGTTGTCTGGGGGACCTACGGTCAGGGAGCACTGATTTTTCACCCCTTCCATAGACTCCCATGTTAAACGGTAATTTCTCTGGTGATTTTGGGGACCCGGTACTGGCCGGTCCTAGGTCTCCTGGACCCCAAACGTGGCACGTCACAGAAAATTATGAATCAACGAACCCAAAAAAAGTTACGAATGTACGAATCCATTCAAAGCACAATAACACTCTGCTCTGCTCTGCTCTCTGCTCCTCCCTCACCGTGCTGAACTCCCTCTCAAAATGGCGTACAGGGGCGGAGGCTATAGCCGCATGTCAAAAACTAAAGTAAAATAAGAGATTTCAAATCGTTACAAATAACCGCAATGTATTTAGAAAAGTACGAATCCATTCGAAGCACGTTAGGCAGCACCATTGTGAGAGAGACACGGAAAATTACGAATCAACGAACTAAAAAAAGTTACGAAAGTAGGAGTTGTGTCCAGAATCAACAAAAAACAATGTACTCTACCGAAAGTACGAATTATAAATCAACTAAAAATAAGGCTTACATTAATACGAATCATTCCGACTCAACGAAAAATGTCGGTTGCGAAAAAATACAAATTAGTCCGAACACGAAAAATCCAGTTTAGCAAAATTACGAATGATTACGAACCAACAGTAGTGATGAGCCGAACACCCCCGGGTTCGGTTCGCACCAGAACCCGCGAACGGACCGAAAGTTCGCACGAACATTAGAACCCTATTAAATACAATGGATGCGAACGTTCGGATTCTAAAATGCTAATTATAACGACTATTATCCATGTTATTGTCCTAAACAGAGTTTGGGAACCCGGGTTCTGCACCAGGGGACATGTATCAATGCAAAAAGAAGTTTTAAAAACGGACGTTTTCCGGGAGCAGTCATTTTAATGATGCATAAAGTGAAAAAAAAAAAGTCAAATATTCCTTTAAATATTGTACCTGGGGGGTGTCTAAAGTATGCCTGTGAAGTGCCACGTGTTTCCCGTGTTTAGAACTGTCCCTGCACAAAATAACATTTCTAAAGGAAAAAAAAGCCATTTAAAACTGCTTGCGGCTTTAATGTAATGTCTGGTCCCGGTAATATGGATGAAAATCTTTAAGAAAAATGGCATAGCTACCCCATCACCCCCCCCCCCCCCACCCCAGCCCATTACCAGCCCCTTTGGGTCTTGTATGGATATTAAGGGGAACCCCGCACACAAAATAAAAAAGGCCCTATATACTCTGAACAGCCGTATACAGGCGGTGCATACAACACAGGGACTGTAGGTTTGTTCTTATGTTGAATCTGTTTGTAATTTTGAACAGCTACATTGTTTAAGTGTAGCTCCAGCCCAAATACCTATTTTTAAGCTTTTTAGAAAACATAGGGAAGGGTTATCACCCCTGTAACATTTGTTTTGCTGTCTGTGCCCCTGTTCAGAACATTTCACCTCACTTTGCGTCCCAATGACAACTGATTTTGAAATGTGGTGGTTTTATTGAAACAAGGATTGGTGATAAAGCATCAGTAGAGAGCAGACACCTTTCTCCCATATTAATTCTTACAGGAGAGAATTTTCCTTCCAAGGGGTAGATTTCCTCTCACTTCCTGTTGTCTTCTTCCGTTTGCAAGTAGTAGTCGTTTGTAAGTTGGATGTTTGAAAGTAGGGACCTGCCGTATATACTCTGCAGAAATTGGCCCCTTAGGTGTTGGTGTTGGCACAACACTGTAAGCACTCACAGTTACTCTTGGTGGGTGCTGGAACGCCCTGCTGTCAACTATTATATCAGGAATTGTAATAACACATAATTGTTGATCAGTGGTAGTAAAAATTTGGCCTTTGATGGTGGTGCTGGTGCCACAACACTGTAAGGCCTGACAGTTACTCTTGGTGGGCGCAGCAATGGGCCCTGCTGTGAATTATTAGATCAATAATTATAATTGCATGCCCCTGTTGAACAGGGGCTGAACAATTGGGCCTTTGGTGGTGGTGGTGGTGGTGTTGACACAACACTGTAAGGCCTGACAGTTACTCTTGGTGGGCGCAGCAATGGGCCCTGCTGTGAATTATTAGATCAATAATTATAATTGCATGCCCCTGTTGAACATGGGCTGAAAAATTGGGCCTTTGGTGGTGGTGGTGGTGGTGGTGGTGGTGGTGTTGACACAACACTGTAAGGCCTGACAGTTACTCTTGGTGGGCGCAGCAATGGGCCCTGCTGTGAATTATTAGATCAATAATTATAATTGCATGCCCCTGTTGAACAGGGGCTGAAAAATTGGGCCTTTGGTGGTGGTGGTGGTGGTGGTGGTGGTGGTGGTGTTGACACAACACTGTAAGGCCTGACAGTTACTCTTGGTGGGCGCAGCAATGGGCCCTGCTGTGAATTATTAGATCAATAATTATAATTGCATGCCCCTGTTGAACAGGGGCTGAAAAATTGGGCCTTAGGCACTGGTGGCACAACACTGCAACCCCTCACAGATACTGTACTTGGAGCACAGCAATGAGGCCTGTTGCAAAGTATTGCATCAAAAATTGTAATTACACGCCCCTGTTAAACAGGGGCTGAAAAATTGGGCCTTAGCCACTGGTGGCGGCACCCATAAACCAAAATGATCTTCCAAGCTATCATCTTTAATTGGATCATTGAGGAGGAGGAGGAGGATAGCTAGTCAACATAACAGCACAGGAACTCAGCATCAGCATCAGTCTTGAAGGGATGTGACATTTTAAAATAAATTAGTCTGTTATATCAGCATCAGGTGTGTGGTAGCTGGTGGTGATCCAAGACTGGTTCATCTTGATGAAAGTCAGTCGATCAACCGAGTCGGTGGACAGGCGCACCCTGTGATCCGTGACAAATCCTCCAGCAGCACTGAATGTGCGTTCTGAAAGAACGCTGGATGCAGGACAGGCCAGTAGCTCAATTGCATACTGTGCAAGCTCTGGCCAGTGATCCATCCTCAAGACCCAGTAAGCCAGAGGATTTTCGGTGGGGAAGGTGTCCAAGTCTGACCTTGCCCCTAGGTATTCCTGCACCATGTATATCAGACGCTGGCGATGGTTGCTGGAAACGATCATACTTTGGGGCTGCGGACTAAAGAATTGTCTGAACGCATCGGTCAGACGGCCACCTTCCCCACCGCTCCTTCTTTGACTGCCCGAAGCCTCAGCAACTCGTTGTCCAGGACCAGGAGTTTGTAACCTCCCAGTCTCTGGGAACGCGTTGCACAGACCTTTCTGCAAGGCCTCCCGGAGTTGTCTCATCCTCTGCTCCCTCTGCGACGGTAAGATAAGGTCCGCAACCTTACCCTTGTACCGTGGATCAAGGAGAGTGGCCAGCCAGTAATGGTCCCTCTCCTTGATCCGAAGAATACAAGGATCCTTCCGCAGACTTTGCAGGATCAGGGAGGCCATGCAGCGTAGGTTAGCTGAGGCATTCAGTCCGGAGTCCTCTGGGTCACTAAGGACGACATGATCCGCAGCCACCTCCTCCCAGCCACGTACAAGTCCACTGGTTTCTTGGGACTGTAAATCATCCCTAAAAGACTGCTGCTGATGATGCTGAGTGCCAGCCTCCACCTCCATGCTGACACAATCCTCCTCCTCCTCCTCTTCCTGTGCGATGGGTGGGTTAGAAGGAACACTGTCAGGGTAAAGGGGGCCTTGAGAGGCAAGGAAGTCCTCCTCTTCCTGCCTCTGTTCTGCCTCAAGTGCCCTGTCCATTAGACTTGTGCACAACGGAAAAATTCGTTCCGTTTCGGTTCGTTTCTTTCCGGTCCTGTTGATTCGTAATCATTCGTAATTTTGCTAGACGGGATTTTTCGTGTTCGGACTCATTCGTATTTTTGCAAGCGACATTTTTCGTTGAATTTTTTGTTGCTTTATAATTCGTACTTTCGGTAGAGTACGTTGTTTTTCGTTGATTCTGGACACAACTCCTACTTTCGTAACTTTTTTTGGGTTCGTACTTTCGGTAGAGTACGTTGTTTTTCGTTGATTCTGGACACAACTCCTACTTTCGTAACTTTTTTTGGGTTCGTTGATTCGTAATTTTCCGTGTCTCTCTCACAATGACGCTGCCTATTATGCCTAATGTGCTTCGAATGGATTTGTACTTTTCTAAATACATTGCGGTTATTTGTAACGATTCGAAATCTCGTATTTTACTTTCGTTTTTAACATGCGGCTATAGGCTCCGCCCCTGTACACCATTTTGAGAGGGTTCAGCACGGTGAGGGAGAAGCAGAGAGCAGAGCAGAGTGTTATTGTGCTTCGAATGGATTCGAAATCTCGTATTTTACTTTCGTTTTTTACATGCGGCTATAACCTCCGCCCCTGTACACCATTTTGAGAGGGAGTTCAGCACGGTGTGGGAGAAGCAGAGAGCAGAGCAGAGTGAGTGTTATTGTGCTTCGTATGGATTCGTACATTCGTAACTTTTTCATAACGAATTATGCCGAAGACATTCGGGCATTCGCTATTTGCGGTATAATTTATTTCGGATTCGGTCTTATTCGTAATTGCTTTGTTCGGAAATTCGAATGCTTCCGAATGTCCGAAAGTTGCTAAATTCGGACGAATTTCAATTCGTTACGAAACGAATTGCACAAGCCTACTGTCCATTATTCCACGCAGCGTGTGCTCCAACAGGTGGACAAGAGGTACAGTGTCACTGATGCATGCACTGTCACTGCTCACCATCCTCGTGGCCTCCTCAAATGGTGCCAGGACAGTGCATGCATCCCTGATCATGCCCCACTGGCGTGGTGAAAAAAACCCGAGCTCCCCTGACCCTGTCCTGGTGCCGTAGTCGCACAGGTACTCATTGATGGCCCTCTGCTGCGTGTGCAGCCGCTGCAGCATGGCCAACGTTGAGTTCCACCTGGTGGGCATGTCACATATAAGGCGGTTCTTGGGCAGGTTCAACTCCTTTTGCAGCTCAGCCAGGCGAGCACTGGCATTATAAGATCTGCGGAAATGAACACAGACTTTCCTGGCCTGCCTCAGGACATCCTGTAAGCCCGGGTACCTGCCCAAGAACCGCTGCACCACCAGGTTAAGGATGTGAGCCATACAGGGCACATGGGTCAGTTGTCCCTGTCGGAGGGCGGAGAGGAGGTTGGTGCCATTGTCGCAAACCACCATTCCTGGCTTAAGCTGGCGTGGCGTCAACCACCTCTCGGCCTGCCCCTGCAGAGCAGACAGGACCTCTGCCCCAGTGTGGCTCCTGTCCCCCAAACACACCAGCGCAAGCACGGCATGGCATCTTTTTGCCTGCGTACTTGCGTAGCCCCTTGAACGCCTACGGAGCACCGCTGGTTCCGAGGACAAACCACAGGAAGAGGCCATGGAGGAAGAAGAAGAGGAGGGGGTGGAGGAGAGAGGTGTGTCACAACCAGTAGTAGCATTTTGGAGGCGTGGCGGTGGAACAACCTTCAACACTACTGCACCTTGTCCTGCATCCTTCCCCGCTGCCAAAAGAGTGCCCCAATGGGCCGTGAAAGAAAGGTAACGTCCCTGTCCATGCCTGCTGGACCATGAGTCAGCGGTAATATGCACCTTACCGCTGACCGCCCTGTCCAGCGAGGCCAAGACATTGCCTTCCACATGCCTGTAGAGAGCCGGAATCGCCTTCCGTGAGAAAAAGTGGCGTTTGGGAACCTGCCACTGAGGAACCGCACATTGCACAAACTCACGGAAGGGGGCCGAGTCTACCAACTGAAAAGGCAGCAGTTGAAGCGCTAGCAATTTAGCCAAGCTAGCATTCAACCGCTGGGCATGTGGATGGCTGGGAGTGAACTTCTTTCGACGGTCCAACAGCTGGGGCAGGGAAATTTGCCTGCTAGAATCGGACGTCGGTGTACTGCTAGCAGAGTGCCCGCAAGTACTTGGCTGTGACACACCTAATTCTACACCTTCATTCCTCTCAGAGCAGGTTTCAGAAAGGACTGAAGGTATAGTGGGGTTGGAGATCCCAGCTGATGCGGTGCAAGAAGAGGTCAGCTTTGTTCTTTGGTGTGGGTCTTTAAGGTAGGCTTGCCAACGAGCTGCATGGCAGGTCAACATATGTCTGATCAAGCATGTGGTGCCCAAGCGGCTGATGTTTTGGCCACGCGATATACGCTTGAGACATATGTTGCAAACAGCAGCTGTGCGATCTGATGCACTCACCTCAAAAAAGGCCCACACCAAAGAACTTTTTGAATGACGGGCAGAGACAGCGCCCTGCACAGGCGGAGCTCTGCGGTGTGATTCCATCGGTGTGCTGCCCATACGCTGGCCACCCAAGGGCATCCTGCCTCGTTGGAGATGTGCCTCCTCCTCATCCTCCTCCTCCTCCTCTCTCCTATTAGGCACCCACGTGGAGTCAGTGACCTCATCATCCCCTCCCTCCTCATCACTGGAGCCAATCTGGCAGTATGCTGCAGCTGCTGGAGCATGACTGCCAGATTGGTGTCCTTCTTGAGCATCCCCTCTCTCTGCTCTCACGCTATTGCCTTCCTCTATCTGGGTATCATCATCAGATCCTTCGAAACGCTGGGCATCCTCCTGGAGCATGTACCCAACACTGTGCTCAAACAGTTCAGGGGACTCCTCAGGAGGAGGACATGGTGGGTCTAGGGAAGGATTGACTAATGAAGATAATGATACCAGAGAAGAGGACGCTTTGGCAGCTGCTTTGCCAGTACCCTGAGCCTGGGTGAGAGAGGATGAGGAGGATGAGGTGGGCTTGGTCATCCACTCTACCAAGTCTTCGGCATGATGTGGCTCAACATGTCCAGCTGCCGAAAAGAAGGACAAGCGTGTCCCATGGCCATGTGCTGATGACAATGCACCGCGTCCACGACCAGCACTGTTGCCCCCAGACACAGAGCCTGCTTGCCCTCTTTTTTTGCCTCCTGACTGTCTGCCTCTCCTTGTTTGCCTTCCAGACATTTTAATGGATGGCCTGCAGGGAGATGGAAAAAACAGCAATAAGGGCTACCTTCAGGTGTATACTGTGCAGGAGGCTTAGCAACAATGACACTGACACTGTCCCCTGCCTATCCTTCTCTGTCCCTAAACACAAGGATTTGCAATATGCTTCAGCAAGATTGGTTTAGCACAGAATAGCACACTGTCAGTTTCACTCACTGTCCTACTCTGTCCCTACAAACAAGATTTAGCACAGAATAGCACACTGATAGTTTCCACGAGCGTCCTTCTCTGTCCCTAAACTCAAGGATTTCAAATATGGTTCAGCAAGATTGGTTTAGAACAGAATAGCACACTGTCAGTTTCACTCACTGTCCTACTCTGTCCCTACAAACAAGATTTAGCACAGAATAGCACACTGACACTTTCCCTCACTGTACCTCTCTGTCCCTAAACTCAAGGATTTCAAATATGGTTCAGCAAGATTGGTTTAGAACAGAATAGCACACTGACACTTTCCCTCACTGTACCTCTCTGTCCCTACAAACAAGGTTTAGCACAGAATAACACACTGACACTCTCCCTACCTATCCTTATTTGTCCCTAAACACAAGGAATCCAGGATTAGTAAAGGAAAAAAAATGACACTGTCCCTGCCTATGCTTCTCTTTCCCTGCTCCGGAACACACTACACAAGGCCGCCGCGCTGGCGGCCTTTTATAGTGTGGGGCGTGTACTAAACCCCCTCAAGAATAATTGGCCACAGGCATCCTGCCTGTGGCCAATCATTGCTCTCCTCGCTGCCGGCGCTGTGATTGGCCAAGCATGCGGGGTCACAGTGCATGCTTGGCCAATCACAGCGCCTGGATGACACTGCGATGGCGTAGTGCATTGTGGGCCGTTCGCGTCACTCGAATTTGGCGCGAACAGCCCAAATCGTTCGATCTTCGACAAACGATCGAACAGCCGATGTTCGAGTCGAGCGTATGTTCGACTCGAACACGAAGCTCATCCCTAATCAACAGGACTGAAAAGAAACTACTGTATATACTCGAGTATAAGCCAAGTTTTTCAGCACATTTTTTTGTGCTGAAAATGCCCCCCTCGGCTTATACTCAAGTCTGTGTCCATGTTCAAATTTGTGCGCCTGTTTCCAGCCAGCCGTAGATCCCCTGGACCCGCACATGTAGCCCCACTCTTCCTCTACAAGTGTGCAAAGTTTGTTGTCCAGGGGACCTACGGCCGGGGAGCACCAATTTTTCAAACCTGGGCTCCCCTTCCATAGACTTCCATGTTAAATGTCAGTCTAGTCACACAGCGCAGGAGATCAGGTAGGGAGATTGGGCACAGTGAGGCATGGGCACAGTGAGGCATGGGCACAGTGACAGTGAGGCATGGGCACAGTGAGGCATGGGCACAGTGAGGCATGGACACAGTGAGGCATGGGCACAGTATGGCACAGTGAGGCATGGACACAGTTAGGCACAGTGAGGCATGCAGATGGACACCCTAGGCTTATACTCGAGTCAATAAGTTTTCCCATTTTTTGTGGTAAAATTAGGTGCCTCGGCTTATATTCGGGTCGGCTTATACTCGAGTATATATGGAAACAAGGATCTCTAGTGTGATATTGGCCTTAAGGCTTACAATCCTATTCTTTGTATCCAATCAAGCAGCCGCTTGCACTGCACAGTTGCTGGTGGATCTAAAGCAGATCAGATTGTCGCGTGCATGGTCAGCTTTCGCATTACCGCCCCTCCCTACTTAACCCTTTACGGACCGCCTGGCAGTTAAATGTGGATCTACATAGACAGGCCAGTAATGCAGAACGATTTAGTCCCTGTGGCTGATCCCATTATATTGAATATTACAAGTCAACTTTCTGAAATCTGACACATCGAATAGCAGAAACTTTCATCCCGATTTATGGGTGGTTTTGCGATGCAGAAGAAAGGATGCAAAATTGGCTATGTCCCATTTTAATAGTGCTAGCGTGTCTCATAACTCATCCTTACCCCCGGATAACCTATCTTTAAATCTCCGCCAGTTAGAGAGGTGCGCATGAAATAAATGCAATGCGGCATAGAAAGAAATCATCTTTTCACATTAGTTTTACAGCAAAGAATAAAGAGGAAAACGTCTTGAAAATCCTAGATTTCTGCGAGTGCTGGAATTAATTCTTCAGTCCTGAGTGGCCCTCATGAATGGGGAAGGCAGACCAGCGGATGGCTGACAAGGTACTAAAATCATTTACAGGGACACTTCGCTGTTGAGTTTATGAGTCTGGCCTCATAGTGGGCAATATTGTCTCAGGATGGATACAGTGATTGTCATTCATTATATGTCAATAGGAATAAGGAAATAGCTCAAAGCAGCATGACAGAGCTCAGAAGGGAGGCAGTAGGAGGTCAGTAGCAGCTCAGAAGAGAGACAGAAAGAGGTTAGAAGAAGCTCAGAAGGGAGATGGAAGGAGGTCAGAAGCAGTTCAGAAGGAAGACAGAAGGAGGTCAGAAGCAGGTCAGAAGGGAGACGGAAGGAGGTCAGAAGGGAGACGGAACGAGGTCAGAAGCAGTTCAGAAGGAAGACAGAAGGAGGTCAGAAGCAGCTCAGAAGACAGACAGAAAGAGGTTAGAAGAAGCTCAGAAGGGAGATGGAAAGAGGTCAGAAGCAGCTCAGAAGGGAGACATAAGGAGGTCAGAAGCAGTTCAGAAGGAAGACAGAAGGAGGTCAGAAGCAGGTCAGAAGGGAGACGGAAGGAGGTCAGAAGCAGTTCAGAAGGAAGACAGAAGGAGGTCAGAGGCAGCACAGAAGGGAGATAGAAGGAGGTTAAAAACAGTTCAGAAGGGAAACAGAAGGAGGTCAGAAGCAGGTCAGAAGAGAGTCAGAAGGAGTTCAGAAGCAGCTCAGATAGGAGACGGAAGGAGTTCAGAAGCAGCTCAGAAGGGAGACAGAAGGAGGTCAGAAGCAGTCCAGAAGGGAGATGGAGGGAGGTCAGAAGCAGTCCAGAAGGGAAATGGAGGGAGGTCAGAAGCAGCTCAGAAGGGAGACGGAAGGAGGTCAGAAGCAGTTCAGAAGGAAGACAGAAGGAGGCCAGAAGCAGCTCAGAAGGGAGACGGAAGGAGGTCAGAAGCAGCTCAGAAGGGAGATGAAAGAAGGTCAGAGGCAGCACAGAAGGGAGATGGAAGGAGGTTAAAAACAGTTCAGAAGGGAAACGGAAGGAGGTCAGAAGCAGGTCAGAAGAGAGTCAGAAGGAGTTTAGAAGCAGTTCAGATAGGAGACGGAAGGAGTTCAGAAGCAGCTCAGAAGGGAGACAGAAGGAGGTCAAAAGCAGTCCAGAATGGAGAAGATGGAGGGAGGTCAGAAGCAGTCCAGAAGGGAGATGGAGGGAGGTCAGAAGCAGTCCAGAAGGGAGATGGAGGGAGGTCAGAAGGAGCTCAGAAGGGAGACGGAAGGAGGTCAAAAGCAGTTCAGAAGGAAGACAGAAGGAGGCCAGAAGCAGCTCAGAAGGGAGACGGAAGGAGGTCAGAAGCAGCTCAGAAAGGAGACAGAAGGAGGTAAGAAGAAGCTCAGAAGGGAGACAGAAGCAGTTCAGAAAAAACACAGGAGGTGATAAAAAAATATTGGATTAGGTAAGAAGGTATAAAAAAAGCTTAATTGGGAGTCAAAAGCAGCTCAGAATGGGGTCTAAAGTAGCTCAGAAAGGATCAGAAGCAGTGCAGAAAGGGGTCAGAAAAAGCCATGAAGGGATTACAAGAAGCAGACCAAAAAAGTGGTTTGAAGCCACCAAGGAGGTCATAAAGGTTTTGGCCAATGAAGCCAACCAGAGGAGGGTAAGAAGCAGCTCATAAAAGGGGTAGCTCAGGAAAACACAGAAGGAGGTAGAAAGAAGCTCAGAATTAGGTAAGAAGGTCAGAGGTCTAAAACAGCTTAATTGGGAGTCAAAAGAAGTTCTAACGAGGGTCAGAAATAATTCAGAATGGGGTCTAGAGCAACTGAGAAAGGATCAGAAGCAGCACAGAAAGGGGTCAGAAGAAGCTCTGAAGGAATTACAAGAAGTAAACCAATAAGTGGTTTGAAGCCACAAATGAGGTCAGAAGGGTTTTGGCCAAAGCAGCCCACAGGAAGAGGCTATAAAGCAGCTCAGAAAGAGGTCAAAAGCAGTTCAAAAAGGAGACAGGAGGTCAGAATTAGATCAGAAAAAACAGAAGGAGGTAGAAAAAACCTTGAACTTAGGCAAGAAGGCCAGACATCTAAAACAGCTTATTGGGAGTCAGAAGCAGCTATGATGAGACAGAAGCAACTCAGGTAGGGGTCAGAAGAAGCTCTGGAGGGATTACAAGTAGATCAAAGGCAGCCCAGAAACTGGTTTGAAGCCGGTATGGAGGTCAGAAGGGTTTTGGTCAAAAGCTGTCCAGAGGATGGTCAGAAGCAACTCAGAAGGTGTCAAAAGCAGCTCAGGAGGGAGTAAGAAGCAGCTTAGAGCAAGGTCCAAAGAAGCTCATGAGGGCATTAGGAGTAGATCAAAAGCTTTTTAGAAAGTGATTTCAAACTAGAAGGGGGTTAGAAGCAAATCAGAAGTAAGTCAGAATTAGGTCAGAAGCAGCTCAGAAGAGTGTCAGAATAATTTAAAGAGTTTAAAAACAGCCCAGAAGGAAGTAAAGAGCAGCTCGGAAGATGTCAGAAGCAGTTAAAAAAAGAAGGTCATTAGCATGTCAGAAGGAGGTCAGAAGAAAGTCAGTAGTGGTGTTACCTAGGGTAGTCTACATGCCAATAAAGCCTGCCTAGGAACGCCCACTACTCAGTGGCGGTGCGTCCATAGTGGGCACAGGAGCGCCGCCCCCTCTCTCTCTCTTGCGCCTGTCACTCACCACAACAATACATAGGCGAGCGCCGGCCATCTGAATAACAGCGGCTGGCTGGTTTTTGGAAGTGCCTATCAGAGCCAGTCAGTTAAGACTGACACGCGTCTCAGTCAATCAGGTTCACCGGGTCTGGTTACATCGAGGGCGGGAGAAGACATCGAGGACAGAAGAAGGACGATGCTGACCCGAGGAAGGTAAGTGCAGGGCTGGGGGGAAACTGGCTGTATTTGGGGACAAACTGGCTGTATTTGGGGACAAACTGGCTGCATTTGGGGACAAACTGGCTGCATTTGAGGGGGAAAACTGGCTGCATTTGAGGGGGCAAACTGGTGGCGTTTGGGCACAGTGGCTGCATTTAATGGGCACAGTGGCGGCAATTGATGATTTTTTTTTTCAGTTTGTTTGCGCCCCCCCAAAATTTTTTAACACCAGCCGCCACTGCCACTACTCCAGACTAACACCCACCCATCAAGGCATTTTGATATTTGCATAATTCCTCCTCCTGCTTGCATCATAGCTGAGGGTCCTTGAGAGGAGTACTGAGGCAGGGGGTTGTGATGTTTTAGGAAGCTATGTACAGCACCCTGCCTTCCCCTCCCACCAGCCATGATCTTGCCTGCACTGTTTAGAGAAGCACAGAGACCAAGTGATGTTTAAATAAGATATGTCATAAAAACAGAAAGATTGCATTAAAAAAAAAAAAAAAAATGTTACTATATTGATGGAGGGGAGAGAGGAATAAGTGAAGGCAAAATATAAAAATAAATAAATTGTAATATTTCACTTACATGTCTCTTGGCATGCAAGTACTTGACATGAAAACATGATGATGGGTCCACTTGAAGAAATTAATGTAACAATACCTTTTAGATTTTTTTTTTTTTTTTTTTTTTTTTTAGTGCAATGGTCAGGGACCTTTCCTAATTTAAGGGCTATCCCTCGAAGTCAGGGACATTCTACAGAGTTCCTATGACTGAAGGTGGGAAGAAATAATGATAAATCTGATAAATAAGAGAAAATCCAGCTTGTATCTCCTCCGCGAGAAAAGAGGAATTGCGATAAAGATGTTTTCTTCATTTTTCTTCTTTTTTTTTTTGCAAAAAGACGCCTGTGCTGATTTGCTTGTGTTAACAGCTCTCTCTAAACATCTCTATCAATCTTTGATTTGCTCCTTCTGTCGGCCTTTAATAAATACAAAATCTACTGAAGAACATCCCAAATCCTGAACTTTTGAACTGTTTTTGTTAAAACATGAGCTGTATATTTTATTTAGCTATAGAGACTCCTTTCCAAGTCCCGACAACAGGAACACACACGCACACGCTCCGCAATAGGGACAGAAGAGAGAAGGAATTTCAATGTGCAATAAAGGGGAACTCCGAGGCCCCCACTGGTAGCCAGGTAGCTCTTTGCACCCTTTGGTATTCGCTGTGCAGTCCTCGGGATCTAGCAGCCAGTAGTCATTGTTTTCCATTCCCAGGTGTTTCCTCAATGACAGGGAAGGAAATTGTGTCCTTTCTGAGCTGACATCTCAATCAGGAGGAAGATGCTGACCCTGGATGATGCCTGTCCAACCAGTGGCCCTCGGGCTGAATGCGGCCCTTTGGTTCTTACTATGTGGCCCTCGGGCTACAGCAGCCAGTAGTCATTGTTTTCCTTCCCTAGATGTTTATCTAGTGACAGTGTGTCATCTCTGAGCTGGCATTGCAGTTCAGAAGGAAGATGATGAGCCTAGGTGATGCCTGCACGACTTGTGGCCCTTGGGCTGCACGCGGCCCATTGGCTCTTTCTGTGTGGCCCTCAGGCCACCACAGCCAGTAGTTATTGCTTTCCATGCCCAGGAGTTTCCTCAATAACAGGGAGGGAAATTGTGTCCTCAGTGAACTGGTATCTCAGTCCAGGAGGAAAATAGTGACCCTGGATGATGCCTGTCCTACCAGTGGCCCTCGGGCCACATGTGGACCTTTGGCCCTTACTATGTGGCCCTTGGGCCACAGAAGTCAGTAGTCATTGTTGCCCTTACCTAGATGTTTCCTCAGTGACAGTGAAAGAAATTGTCTCGTCTTTGAGCTGGCATCTCAGTTCAGGAGAAAGATAATGACCTTGGATGATGCCTGTCCAACCTGCGGCCCTTTGGTTCTTACTACATGGCCCTCGGGCCACAGCAGCCAGTAGTCATTGTGACTTGTCTAGATGTTTCCTCAGTGAGAGAAAAGGAAGTTGTATCCTCACTGAGGTGGTATCGCAGTCCAGGAGGAAGATGGTGACCATGGATGATGCCTGTTCAACCAACAGCCCTCAGGTTGCATGTAGTCCTTTGGTGCTTACTGTGCGGCTCTCAGGCCCCAAACAGTTAGTAGCAATTTTTTTTCCTTGCCTAGATGTTTACTCAGTGAGGGCAAAGGAAATTGCGTCCTCACTGAGTTGGTATCTCAGTCCAGAAAAAAGATGGGGATCCTGGATGACGCCTGAACAAAGATGGTGGAGAGAAAAGCAGAGGAGGGCAATGTCATTGTATTGCAGTTCCATTTTATTACTACATAGGATTTTTCCTTTGTAGGAAAATGGTGAGAAAAGTGAGATCTAAACCTCTGGTGACCAACCTGTTGCCTTTTTACTTGTTAATCAAGCCAAACTCCTGTCCAAGGGCCCCATGTGGTCCTTTGGTACTTACTGTGTGGCTTTCGTGAATGATGCCTAAACTACGCTAATCAACTCTCCAATTGTGGTTTGCTTTTAAAAAGTTAGAAAAACGTAAGCCCTGTACACACGGGCGGGAATCCCGTCAAAAAAAAAACCGTTGGTTTTCTCGACGGGATTCCTGGCAAGCCTGTCTTGCCAAGCCCTGTGTACACACGCAACCATTCAAAAGAACCGCCGTTCTTTTGAATGGCAAGAACGCGGTGACGTCATCGACTACGACGCGCCGGCGCTCGTCACATTCGCTGCCGTCGCCACCATCTTGCTACACCCCACACTAACCTTGTATGCTACCACGCATGCGTCAAAGTCTTTTTGAGCATGCGCGGGTTTACCTTGGACCAGGTAAGCATACAGATGACAGGTTTTCTCGGCAGGAAAACTCTGCCGAGAATCCGGACGAGAAATATAGAGAGCAGGTTCTCTATTTTTCTCGTTGAGTTTTCCTGCCGAGAAATCATACACACAAACGGTTTTCTCGGCAAAAGGCTCTCCCAGCTGTTTTCTTGCCGAGAAAACCGGACGTGTGTACGAGGCTTTAGAGATAAACCCTTGGTACCCAACCTGTAGCCTGAGGGCCGCATTAGGCCCTTTGGTACATACTGTGTAGCTCTTGGGCCCTATCAGCTTTTAGCCATTGTTTCCTTGCCTATGGGCCAAGGGCCACACAACAAGTTACATAGTTACATACTAGGTGAGGTTAAAAAAAGACACAAGTCCATCAAGTCCAACCTATGTATGGAAGTATTAAAGGGCAACAGGTTGGATACTAAGGGGTTTAGATCTCAATGTTCCTACCATTGTAAAAAGAAAAACTGCGATTAGCGAAAGAATTGACTTCGTAGCAAAGAAAAAAAAAAATAGTCATCGATATAAATGTGACCAGGCACCAGGAACACCCAGCTCCCACCAGCTATTTTAGTCGCGATAATTTGACTTTTGGCCCACACACACATGTCAGCGACAACCCCATCTCCAGAGACCGGCGGAGAGAGAGCGGGAGGGAGAGAAAGAAGAGACAAAAAGCAATGTGTGTTTACAGCTGTACAGTACACTACTACAGATTATATGTTTTCAGTGCAACGGCCACAACAGAATGCTAATTAGCATAGAGGCGCGGAGAACGAGGCTGCGGAGGGCTCGCCGCTCCATTATATCAGACCGACCAGCTGCCGACACTGATGTCACTTATCCTCTGGTGCCTTGAGTTCTGCTCCAAAAATACTATTTCCAATACCACGTTAATATTTTAAAAACGCGGAGGTGGCACGTTGTCATTTTTTATTTTTTTCTCTGTAGCGCCCGGTCCGCTAAGCTGCCCTGAATTCCATATTTAGAAATAATTTAGGAGCCGCATTTTTTTTTTTTTTGGATGCCGACTGAATCCTAAAAACGACGGCTAACAGCTCGATCCGCGGCAAAACGCATAACTATCCTGACATCACTTAGGAGACTTAGATTGGCCGGTTAATGGAAGCCCTAACCAAAATCAATACGCCATAACAGCAATGGATTTTTTTTCTTTTTTAAATAGAACAAAAAAAAAATGCAATGTTACAGATCTGTGATCTTTAAAGGAAAACTCTGAAGTATATAAATGTAATATAGCTATATATGTATACAATATCAATAAACATATATATATATATATATATATATATATATATATATATATATATATATATATTATTATTATTATTATTTTAATTTTTTTTTTTTTATATATATTTTTTTATTTATACATTATCATTCCTTTTCATTTTATTTATATTTATATTCAGGGGGACCCTCAATATATTTAAACATATTTATTTATTATATATTTATTTTATTTATTTATGTACAGTATCTCACAAAAGTGAGTACACCCCTCACATTTTTGTAAATATTTTCTTCTATCTTTTCATGTGACAACACTGAAGAAATGACACTTTGCTACAATGTAAAGTAGTGAGTGTACAGCTTGTATAACACTGTAAATTTGCTGTCCCCTCAAAATAACTCAACACACAGCCAATAATGTCTAAACCGCTGGCAACAAAAGTGAGCACACCCCTAAGTGAAAATGTCCAAATTGGGCCCAAAGTGTCAGCATATTCTGATTGAGAAATACCGTGCTGGAGTGCATGTAGGCAGGAAGTGGCGGAAAAGAGGCCGCAATTGTTAATGATACACAGTTGTGCCCAACTACAGATGGCTGTATGAATACACATAACACAGGTAGGGTCCACTGTTGTCACCAGGGCCAGGATAAGGGGTGGGCAGGAGGGGCAGCTGCCCTGGGTGCAGAGAAGCAAGAGGACAAAGAATAGATGCAGGCTGGTAACCCATTCTAAGGCATATAATAACAGTGGGGGAGGGGGGATGCAGTCCTGGATCTTTACTCTGGGCGCTGGATGACCCAATCCTGGTACTGGATGTCACCATCCATATATCCTCATTGTCAAGGGGTGGGCAGGAGGGGAAGCTGTCCCTGGCACAGAGAAGCAAGGAGGCAAAGAAAAGAAGCAGGGTGATACAACCATTCTACGCCATTTATTAACAGTGGGGAAAGGGGTGCAGTTCCGGATCCTTGCTCTGGGCACTGGATGACCCTATCACGGTACTGGAAGTTACCACCAGTATATCCTCATTGAGAAATGCCATACAGATGGCTGTATAATTACACATAACGCAGGTATGGTCCACTATTGTCACCAGGACCGGGACAAGGGGTGGGCAGGAGGGGAAGCTGCCCCTGGCACAGAGAAGCAAAGAGGCAAAGAACAGACGCAGGGTGATACAACAATTCTATGGCATGTGTTATCAGTGGGGGAGGGGGTGCAGTTCTGGATCCTTGTTCTGGGCGCTGGACGACCCTATCCCGGGAACTGGAAGTTACCATTAGTATATCCTCATTGAGAAATGCCATACAGATGGCCGTATAATTACACATAACGTAGGTATGGTCCACTATTGTCACCAGCGCCGGGACAAGGGGTGGGCAGAAGGAGCGGCTGCCCCAGGCGCAGACTGGTTGACACCATCATTATATCTTCATTAAGAAATGCCATGCAGATGGCCTTATAATTACACATAATGCAAGTATGGTCCACTGTTGTCACCAAGGCTGGGACAAAGGGTGAGCAAGAGGGTCATCTGCCCCAGGCACAGACTGGTTGCCACCATCATTATATCCTGATTGAGAATGGCCATGCAGATGGCCTTATAATTACGCATAATGCAAGTATGGTCCACTGTTGTCACCAAGGCCAAGACAAAGGTTTGGCAAGAGGATCATCTGCCCCAGGCACAGACTGGTTGCCACCATCATTATGTCCTGATTAAGAAATGCCATGCAGATGGCCTTATAATTACACATAATGCAAGTATGGTCCACTGTTGTCACCAAGGCTGGGACAAAGGGTGGGCAAGAGGGTCAGCTGCCCCAGGCATAGACTGGTTGCCACCATCATTATATCCTCATTGAGAAATGCCATGCTGGAGTGCATGTAGGCAGGCAGTGGCTGCAAAGAGGCTGCAAATGTTTATGATACGCAGTGCTTTATCAAATTAAATGTCACTTGGTTAGGGTTGCGCCGGGGGCATTTACGGCCATCCAAAACTGACTGCACATTGTGACCGGCCTCAGCATACCTAAATCTAGACAAAGGATTTCCGTGGAAATAAAAGGTTATTAAACATATTTCTATACATGTATTGCAAATTCCAAAGCGTTCCCATCTCCGTGTCCTCAGCTCCCACTCTCTCTTTATTTTATTATTATATCGTCTTCTTTCTTTTCTTTTTTTTTTTTTTTCCTCTGCAAATTTATTTTTGCTTTGTTGTTTCACATGTTATTTGGATGAAATGTACTTGACGTTACTGATTGCGGCTATATAAATGCTGTAATGAGAAACAAGTTCAATTGTTTATGTATATTAATGCTGAACAGAGGTATTATTGACATCTGTTCGGCAGATTTCGGCGACTTGGTACAAACACAGGAATCCTCTTTGTTTGGCTGGATTCGTGAAAGCTTGGATGAAATTTCTCGGGTAAATATGCTACTTGTAAACTATTCGGCCCTGGTTTGCATTTTGGAGACAGACGCGCTTTGCACCTTTGAAAAGGCGTTCGTCTTTCTACCGGTCTACCAAAAAAAAACGATCTACTCGAAAAAAAAAACGATGGCTAGACTAAAATTAAAGTAGATGTAAACCTTAAGGCCCCGTTCACATCTCTGCGTTTCCAACCGTATGGCAAACCGCACAGAAAATGCGCACGCGTGTTTACCGAATGCGATGCCAAGCCTGCATTTTCTGTGCGGTTTGACATACGATTGGACGCATCGCACTTGTGTTACTATTAAATGGTAATGGTACCCCACGCGCAGGTAGCGGGCGCGCACTTGCCACGTGTTTTGTCATATGACAATCATGCTACAAGCGCACCCAAAAAGCACAGTAAAAAAAAAGTGCCACACTCCAGGAGCTTCTCTGGGGTGTTTGTCACGCATAGAAAGACAAATACCTTCTAGGGCAGCCCATTCAAGTAAGTGGGCTGCCCAAGAAGGTATTCGTCTTTCTATGGATCTACCTGAATCCCCCCCCATGGGGAGAAAGGGTTATATACAAGGCCAAACCCAAATGAATAAGGCACTGTTCAAGGTGTGTGACATCATCAGTGCCACTCTTTGCATCATTACACTATGAGTATAGTATGCAGTGGTGATGCTCCTCGGGGGTGGGTCCATGACTCCCTGCACTTACAGTATGTCTTTGGTTAGACTGAGGACATCTAGTGGGAGAATGATGCTAATACAGGGGATTACAAATAACTCGCAGGGTCCTCTTCCGCTTTAGATATTCTCCTGCCGGTGGGCGGTCTTCAATGATGTAGACTATGTGACATCATCAGTGCCGCTTTCTGCCTCATTACACTATGAGTACATTATGCAGAGGTGATACCCCTCAGGGGTGGGTCAATGACGCCCTGCACATACAATATGTCATCGGTCAGGCTGCCTTAAAGCCCAACTCCAAGATATATATATTGTATCCTTTCCAGATGTCTTCAGACCAGTCGAATGACCAGCAGGGTCCTTTTTTGCTTCAGATATTCTCCTGCTGGTGGGCGGTCTTCAATGATGCAGGCTGTGTAAAATCATCAGTGCTGCTCTCTACATCATTACACTATGAGCACAGTATGCAGAGGTGATGCCCCTCAGGGGTGGGTCCATGACTCCCTGCACTTACAGTATGTCATTGGTACGACTGAGAACATCTAGTGGCAGAATGACAATAACTATAGGGTATTACACTGCTAACGCAAGATGCAGTGGTGATGCTCCTCAGGGGTGAGTCCATGACACTGTGCACTTACAGTATGTCCTCATTCTCACTGAGTCTGACTGAGATGTCCTCAGTCAGACTGAGGACATCTAGTGACAGAATTACATTACTACAGGGTATTACACTGTTAACGCAAGATGCAGTGGTGATGCTCCTCAGGGGTGGGTCCATGACACCGTGCACTTACAGTATGTCCTCATTCTGACTGAGTCTGACTGAGATGTCCTCAGTCAAACTGAGGACATCTAGTGGCAGAATGACATTACTACAGGGTATTACACTGTTAATGCAAGATGCAGTGGTGATGCTCCTCAGGGGTGAGTCCATGACACCGTGCACTTACAGTATGTCCTCATTCTGACTGAGTCTGACTGAGATGTCCTCAGTCAGACTGAGGACATCTAGTGGCAGAATGACATTACTACAGGGTATTACACTGTTAACGCAAGATGCAGTGGTGATGCTCCTTTAGGGGTGGGTCCATGACACCGTGCACTTACAGTATGTCTTTGGTTAGACTGAGGACATCTAGTGGGAGAATGATACTAATACAAGGGATTACAAATAACTTGCAGGGTCCTGTTCCGCTTTAGATATTCTCCTGCCGGTGGGCGGTCTTCAATGATGTAGACTATGTGACATCATCAGTGCCGCTTTCTGCATTCATTACACTATGAGTACAGTATGCAGAGGTGATGCCCCTCAGGGGTGGGTCTATGATGCCCTGCACATACAATATGTCAGTCAGACTGAGGACATCTAGTGGCGGAATGAAACTACTGCAGATAGGCACCAAGGAGATGAGTATCGTTTGAGGAATTGAGCTTGGCTTTAACACATGGGTGCTCAACCTGTGGCCCTCCAGCTGTTGTGGAAGTACAAGTGCCATAATGACTATGCCTTTGGGAATCATGCTTATAACTGTTCAGCCTTGAAATGCTTCATGGGACTTGTAGTTCCACAACACCTGGAGGGCCACAGGTCGAGCACCCATGCTTTTACACAATGAACGTTGCATGCATGTGGTAACACACTGCAACGCACTGGACCGCTATGAAGGTGGCCTCAAATGGGTTTTGAATACTGGTTTAGGTAAAAGAAGGCTTGCACGAAATAGGTAGAAAAAGACAACAGAAGAGCTTCTTCCAGGCAGTGGACTTTTTACTACAATAAGGTTTACTTGATATGACTAGCTCTTTCATAAAGTCAGAGGAAGAATATGACACCCAGGGAGCCAACAAAAAAAGTCAATGGCGCCATGACAGGTTTATATCTTTGCCCTGCACCTTCTAGCCCTCTTTCACCTTCTATCAATGTCTATCTGCTTGAATCAACGCTAAAGTGATTCCCCATTGAGAGTGTATAATATGTACGCCATCCAATATGTCCCGCAATTTGAAGCATGCCATCGGTACCAAGAAATCTCATATACGCCAGTGACTAAGCTCGGACTGTCCGCATCCACCCCCCCCCCCCCCCCCCACTGTGACCACATCATGATTTTTTTTTTCTTTAAATTGGATCCAGGAGCTCGTTAAATTACACAGTCGCTGCATGTTAAAGAATCCGACAAATTTTACACCAACAATAATATACTTTCTATTACTGCTCATCAGTCTGTGACAGGTCTGTCTGTTCACTTAAGAATAGCCAATTTATGCTCATCACCTTACAAATAAAATAAAATAAAAAATAAAAAAATTCACATCTGCAGAAGAAAATGGCTTTTTCTGTGTTTTTCTTTTTTTTTTTTTAAAGACTACCAGTCTGGATCTACAGTATGTACTCCAGCAAACCTTGTTCCCCGGAACATCCATATGAGGTGCCATGAATGTCCTTGTTCCAGCTATCTCTGCTGTAGGGTGACAACCCTTTGTCCCTGTCTCCCAATTGTGCTTTTATGTTGTCACCCTATCGAGCTGTCATTTCAGGACAGTTTCAGGGAGGCAAATTTCATGAGGGTCCCGTGTCTGAAGACCTGAAGATTTTTAGATTTACGACCAATGAGGATACTAACTTGAAAGTCGTATAAGACCAGCGATCCGAAATGTGACCTCATTCAAACACAGAGGGGAAGAGAAGGTTTACCGTGAGGCAGTAGTGTATTTAGGTTTTGTGCTGCCCTAGGCCTAAAACTAGTGACCCCCTAATTTAAATATGACCCACCCCTTCCTGTCAAGGCCACACCCCTTTCTGTTTAAGATCTGTCCTGAAATTTTCGAGTGGGGACACTAGTTCTTAGGGCCTGGGGGGGGCATTGGATTCCCTTAATTTGCATAGATTTCCTCTCACTTCCTGCTTGGCTATGGGGCAGGAAGTGAAGGGAAATCTCTGCAATGGGACAGGGATGGTAAAAAAAATAAACTGACAGGGGCTATAACCCTCCCTTACTCTATCAAAAATGAAAAAAAAAAGTGTTGCCTATAGTTCTTCTTTAAGCACAAATTTCTGATAATTTTATGGAGAGGACTAAGAAGATATAACCATGCCAATGGTGCAGCAGAAAACATATAGCACAGTAAGGAAGGTTTGTGGTCTAGGATGATAGGACAGTCAAAATTAGAAGCAGCTTGCGTTACACTAACAGTGTAGCGCAAGCCAGCGGGGACTCTTTCTGTGCTGCCCCCCCCTGCAAAGTGCTGCCCTAGGCCTGGGCCTTGTTGCCCTAGGCCAGGATACAGCGTTGCCGTGAGGTGCTCATAGTGAGAACCTAATGCCGCGTACACACGGTCGGAATTTTCGAGGAAAAAAGTCAGACAGATCGGATATTCCGACCGTGTGTGTGCCCCATCGGACTTAGAAAGAGAACATGTTCTCATTTTTTCCGACGGAGAAAAAAATTCCGTTCGTCTGTATGGAACTCCGACGGAGAAAAAAAACACGCATGCTCAGAATCAAGTCGACGCATGCTCGGAAGCATTGAACTTAATTTTTCTCGGCTCGTCGTATTGTTGTACGTCACCGCGTTCTTGACGGTCGGAATTTGGTGTGACAGTGTGTATGCAAGACAGCTTGAACGGAATTCCGTCGGAAAAACCCGTTGGAGTTTACTCCAGTGGAAAATCCGACCGTGTGTACAAGGCATAACTAATCTTCTTCAAAGGTAGACTACATTATATGGCCAAAAGTATTTGAACGTCCCTCCAATTGATGGAGTTCAGGTACTTATAGTGAAGGATACTGTTAATGCTACAAAATGCAAAAACATGTTACACAACCTTGTGGGAACAGTTTGACGAAGGTCCTATCTGTTCTAGAATTACTTTTGCCCTGTGTACAAAGCTAGCTCCATAAAACTCGAGTGGTCTTCACAGAGCCCTGACCTCAACCCACTGAACATCTTTGGGATGAATTGGAACAAGATCTTCTCATCTAACATCAATACCTGACCCCCCCCCCCCCAAATGTTCTTTGCTCTTGACTCAACTGGCACAAATTCCCACAGGCACCCCCCAAAACCTTGTAGAAAGTCTTCCCAAAAGGGTCAACTCCATGTCAATGGCCACTCTATTGGCCCAATGGACACACATTTCCACATACTGAAGCCTCGTACACACGACCGGTTTTCTCGGCAAGAAAACTGCTGGGAGAGCTTTTTGCCGAGAAAAACGTTCGTGTTTATGGTTTCTCGGCAGGAAAACTGCCGGGAATCTCGACGAGAAAAAATAGAGAACCTGCTCTCTATTTTTCTCGTCGGGATTCTCGGCAGAGTGTTTCCTGCCGAGAAACCCGGTCGTCTGTATGCTTACCTGTCCAGGGAAACCCGCGCATGCTCAATGAGACTTTGACGCATGCGCGGGAGCATACAAGGGTAGTGTAGGGTGTAGCGAGAAACGGCGGCGACGGCATCGAATGTGACGAGCGCTGGCTCGTCGTAGTTGATGACGTCACCGCGTTCTTGCCTTTCAAAAGAACGGCGGTTCTTTTGAATGGCACGTGTGTACACAGGGCTTGGCAAGACAAGCTTGCCAGGAATCCCGTCGGGAAAACCAACGTTTTATTTTTCAACGGGATTCCTGCCGTGTGTATGAGGCTACACCCTAAAATCTTGTGGAAAGTTTTCCCAGAAGGGTGGAGGATACTATAGCCACAAAGGTGAAGGATCAACTCCTTATTAATGGCAATGGTTTAGGAATGGGATGTCCAACAAGAACATATAAGTGTGATGGTTTCATATCCTCAAACCTTTGGAAGGACCGGGCATTAGGAACAGAGCACAGAATCTAGAAGTGTTACCTTTCCCATCTACATCCCATGGACAGAATCTTGTTCTCCTGCCAGGAGCTATGTTTTATTGTTCAATAATCCTACAACTGCAAGGACATGTTTTATAACATTCAATGAATCTACAGCTGCAAGGAACTACCTTGTAACATTAAATAAATATACAGCTGCCAAAAACTACTTTGCAACAATCAATGCACCTACAGATGAAGGAACTACTTTGTAACTTTCAATGAACCTACAGCTTCCAAGAACTACCTTGTAACATTCAATGCACCTAGAGCTGCAAGCAATTACCTTGCAACATTTAATGAACCTACAGCTGCAAGGAACTACCTTGTAATATTCAATGCGTCTGCAACTGCCAAGAATTACCTTGCAACGTTCAGTGCACCTAGAGCTGACATGTCAGGACCCAGGTCTGAACCTGCGACCTCTGCTGTGTCTGGCAATGTCTCTTCTTGCTGAGCCACCTTAAAATTGCTGGACAGCTCCCTGTCTGATCCATTGGACAGTCCTGTCTTGTACCTTGTTTCTGCTGAAGCTTGAACTCTTTGCTCCTCCCATGAACTTCCTGATTTAAGCCATGTCTCTGCACTTCCTGTTTGCCAGATTATTGTGCTCTCTCCAGCCAATATCTCGTTCTTGTCACTCCTGCTGCCGTCCGTATCTTCGCTATCACTCGTTACCAACCTTTGCCTTGTTCCTCAACTACGTTTCTGCTTGATCCCAAACCTGAAACCACTTGTTACTGAACTTTGGCTTGTATACTGACTATGCTTCTGCTTGATCCCAACCTGCTATATCTGCTGCTGGACCCTGGCTTGCTCACCTACTGGTGAGCCGATCCTGAAGACTGCAACCTGGTACTAGTGCACAGCAAAACCCATCTACATCAGGAGCTCTGGTGAACACTGGCTAGTGCTTAGACCCCTCACCTTTAGGTCAGCCTGTGTAATCCACCAGGGTGACCTGCTTCTGTACATATCCAGCTGGTCGGTGAGTGCCTCTCTACTGCTATAGCTACTGGCCTCAGAGCCTGACCTCTGACCGTGACATGCAAGGAACTACCTTGTAAAATGCCATGAACCTACAGTTGCAAGGAACTACTTGTAACTGTCAATTAACCTACAACTGCCAACAATTACCTTGTAACATTCAGTGTACTTGAAAAAGTATTCATACCCCTTGAAATTTTCCACATTTTGTCCAAAATTCATGTTACAACCAAAAATGTAAATGTATTTTATTGGGATTTTATGTGACAGACCAACACAAAGTTGCACATAATTGTAAAGTGGAAGGAAAATGATAAATGGTTTTCAAAATGTTTTACAAATAAATATGTGAAAAGTGTGGGGGGTGCATTTGTATTCAGCCCTCCTGAGTCAATACTTTGTAGAACCGCCTTTCTCTGCACCTACAGATGAAGGAACTACCTTGTAACATTAATTGCAACTACAGTTGAAGGATCTACCTTGTAACATTCAGTGCACCTACAGATGAAGGAACTACCTTGTAACATTCAGTGCACCTACAGATGAAGGAACTACCTTGTACCATTCAGTGCACCTACAATTGAAGGATCTACCTTGTACCATTCAGTGCACCTACAGTTGAAGGAACTATCTTGTAATATTCAGTGCACTTACAGATGAAGGAACTACCTTGTAACATTCAGTGCACCTACAGATGAAGGAACTACCTTGTAACATTAAGTGCACCTACAGATGAAGGAACTACCTTGTAACATTCAGTGCACCTAGAGATGAAGGAGCTACCTTGTAACATTCAGTGCATCTACAGATGAAGGATCTACCTTGTAACATTCAGTGCATCTACAGATGAAGGATCTACCTTGTAACATTCAGTGCACCTACAGATGAAGGATCTACCTTGTAACATTAAATGCAACTACCTTGTAACATTCAGCTCACCTACAGATTAGGAATGAGCTTCGTGTTCGAGTCGAACATACGTTCGACTCGAACATCGGCTGTTCGATCGTTCGACGAAGATCGAACGATTTGGGCCGTTCGCGCCAAATTCGAGTGACGCGAACGGCCCACAATGCACTACGCCATCGCAGTGTCATCCAGGCGCTGTGATTGGCCAAGCATGCACTGTGACCCCGCATGCTTGGCCAATCACAGCGCCGGCAGCGAGGAGAGCAATGATTGGCCACAGGCAGGATGCCTGTGGTCAATTATTGCTGAGGGTGTTTAGTACACGCCCCACACTATAAAAGGCCGCCAGCACGGCGGCCTAGTGTAGTGTGTTCCGGAGCAGGGATAGAGCAGCATAGGCAGGGACAGTGACTTTTATTTCTTTCTTGCCTAACCTGGATTCCTTTAGTTTAGGGAAAGAGAAGGATAGGTAGGGAGAGTGTCAGTGTGTTTTGTGCTTGTGCTAAATTGTGCTTAAAAAAAACATTTTTTCTAGGGACAGAAAACTGTAGGTAGGGAGAGTGTGTCAGTTTCTTTCACTGTCAAAGTCCTTGTTTCCAGGGACCTGGAAGGACAGTGAGTGAATTCTCCTTGTGCTAAATTGTGCTTAAAAAAAACATTTTTTCTAGGGACAGAAAACTGTAGGTAGGGAGAGTGTGTCAGTTTCTTTCACTGTCAAAGTCCTTGTTTCCAGGGACCTGGAAGGACAGTGAGTGAATTCTCCTTGTGCTAAATTGTGCTTAAAAAAAACATTTTTTCTAGGGACAGAAAACTGTAGGTAGGGAAAGTGTGCCAGTTTCTTTCACTGTCAAAGTCCTTGTTTCCAGGGACCTGGAAGGACAGTGAGTGAATTCTCCTTGTGCTAAATTGTGCTTAAAAAAAACTTTTTTTCTAGGGACAGAAAACTGTAGGTAGGGAGAGTGTGTCAGTTTCTTTCACTGTCAAAGTCCTTGTTTCCAGGGACCTGGAAGGACAGTGAGTGAATTCTCCTTGTGCTAAATTGTGCTTAAAAAAAACATTTTTTCTAGGGACAGAAAACTGTAGGTAGGGAGAGTGTGTCAGTTTCTTTCACTGTCAAAGTCCTTGTTTCCAGGGACCTGGAAGGACAGTGAGTGAATTCTCCTTGTGCTAAATTGTGCTTAAAAAAAACATTTTTTCTAGGGACAGAAAACTGTAGGTAGGGAGAGTGTGTCAGTTTCTTTCACTGTCAAAGTCCTTGTTTCCAGGGACCTGGAAGGACAGTGAGTGAATTCTCCTTGTGCTAAATTGTGCTTAAAAAAAACATTTTTTCTAGGGACAGAAAACTGTAGGTAGGGAGAGTGTGTCAGTTTCTTTCACTGTCAAAGTCCTTGTTTCCAGGGACCTGGAAGGACAGTGAGTGAATTCTCCTTGTGCTAAATTGTGCTTAAAAAAAACATTTTTTCTAGGGACAGAAAACTGTAGGTAGGGAGAGTGTGTCAGTTTCTTTCACTGTCAAAGTCCTTGTTTCCAGGGACCTGGAAGGACAGTGAGTGAATTCTCCTTGTGCTAAATTGTGCTTAAAAAAAACATTTTTTCTAGGGACAGAAAACTGTAGGTAGGGAGAGTGTGTCAGTTTCTTTCACTGTCAAAGTCCTTGTTTCCATGGACCTGGAAGGACAGTGAGTGAATTCTCCTTGTGCTAAATTGTGCTTAAAAAAAACATTTTTTCTAGGGACAGAAAACTGTAGGTAGGGAGAGTGTGTCAGTTTCTTTCACTGTCAAAGTCCTTGTTTCCAGGGACCTGGAAGGACAGTGAGTGAATTCTCCTTGTGCTAAATTGTGCTTAAAAAAAACATTTTTTCTAGGGACAGAAAACTGTAGGTAGGGAGAGTGTGTCAGTTTCTTTCACTGTCAAAGTCCTTGTTTCCAGGGACCTGGAAGGACAGTGAGTGAATTCTCCTTGTGCTAAATTGTGCTTAAAAAAAACATTTTTTTCTAGGGACAGAAAACTGTAGGTAGGGAGAGTGTGTCAGTTTCTTTCACTGTCAAAGTCCTTGTTTCCAGGGACCTGGAAGGACAGTGAGTGAATTCTCCTTGTGCTAAATTGTGCTTAAAAAAAACATTTTTTCTAGGGACAGAAAACTGTAGGTAGGGAGAGTGTGTCAGTTTCTTTCACTGTCAAAGTCCTTGTTTCCAGGGACCTGGAAGGACAGTGAGTGAATTCTCCTTGTGCTAAATTGTGCTTAAAAAAAACATTTTTTCTAGGGACAGAAAACTGTAGGTAGGGAGAGTGTGTCAGTTTCTTTCACTGTCAAAGTCCTTGTTTCCAGGGACCTGGAAGGACAGTGAGTGAATTCTCCTTGTGCTAAATTGTGCTTAAAAAAAACATTTTTTCTAGGGACAGAAAACTGTAGGTAGGGAGAGTGTGTCAGTTTCTTTCACTGTCAAAGTCCTTGTTTCCAGGGACCTGGAAGGACAGTGAGTGAATTCTCCTTGTGCTAAATTGTGCTTAAAAAAAACATTTTTTCTAGGGACAGAAAACTGTAGGTAGGGAGAGTGTGTCAGTTTCTTTCACTGTCAAAGTCCTTGTTTCCAGGGACCTGGAAGGACAGTGAGTGAATTCTCCTTGTGCTAAATTGTGCTTAAAAAAAACATTTTTTCTAGGGACAGAAAACTGTAGGTAGGGAGAGTGTGTCAGTTTCTTTCACTGTCAAAGTCCTTGTTTCCAGGGACCTGGAAGGACAGTGAGTGAATTCTCCTTGTGCTAAATTGTGCTTAAAAAAAACATTTTTTCTAGGGACAGAAAACTGTAGGTAGGGAGAGTGTGTCAGTTTCTTTCACTGTCAAAGTCCTTGTTTCCAGGGACCTGGAAGGACAGTGAGTGAATTCTCCTTGTGCTAAATTGTGCTTAAAAAAAACATTTTTTCTAGGGACAGAAAACTGTAGGTAGGGAGAGTGTGTCAGTTTCTTTCACTGTCAAAGTCCTTGTTTCCAGGGACCTGGAAGGACAGTGAGTGAATTCTCCTTGTGCTAAATTGTGCTTAAAAAAAACATTTTTTCTAGGGACAGAAAACTGTAGGTAGGGAGAGTGTGTCAGTTTCTTTCACTGTCAAAGTCCTTGTTTCCAGGGACCTGGAAGGACAGTGAGTGAATTCTCCTTGTGCTAAATTGTGCTTAAAAAAAACATTTTTTCTAGGGACAGAAAACTGTAGGTAGGGAGAGTGTGTCAGTTTCTGTCACTGTCAAAGTCCTTGTTTCCAGGGACCTGGAAGGACAGTGAGTGAATTCTCCTTGTGCTAAATTGTGCTTAAAAAAAACATTTTTTCTAGGGACAGAAAACTGTAGGTAGGGAGAGTGTGTCAGTTTCTTTCACTGTCAAAGTCCTTGTTTCCAGGGACCTGGAAGGACAGTGAGTGAATTCTCCTTGTGCTAAATTGTGCTTAAAAAAAACATTTTTTCTAGGGACAGAAAACTGTAGGTAGGGAGAGTGTGTCAGTTTCTTTCACTGTCAAAGTCCTTGTTTCCAGGGACCTGGAAGGACAGTGAGTGAATTCTCCTTGTGCTAAATTGTGCTTAAAAAAAACATTTTTTCTAGGGACAGAAAACTGTAGGTAGGGAGAGTGTGTCAGTTTCTTTCACTGTCAAAGTCCTTGTTTCCAGGGACCTGGAAGGACAGTGAGTGAATTCTCCTTGTGCTAAATTGTGCTTAAAAAAAACATTTTTTCTAGGGACAGAAAACTGTAGGTAGGGAGAGTGTGTCAGTTTCTTTCACTGTCAAAGTCCTTGTTTCCAGGGACCTGGAAGGACAGTGAGTGAATTCTCCTTGTGCTAAATTGTGCTTAAAAAAAAACATTTTTTCTAGGGACAGAAAACTGTAGGTAGGGAGAGTGTGTCAGTTTCTTTCACTGTCAAAGTCCTTGTTTCCAGGGACCTGGAAGGACAGTGAGTGAATTCTCCTTGTGCTAAATTGTGCTTAAAAAAAACATTTTTTCTAGGGACAGAAAACTGTAGGTAGGGAGAGTGTGTCAGTTTCTTTCACTGTCAAAGTCCTTGTTTCCAGGGACCTGGAAGGACAGTGAGTGAATTCTCCTTGTGCTAAATTGTGCTTAAAAAAAACATTTTTTCTAGGGACAGAAAACTGTAGGTAGGGAGAGTGTGTCAGTATCTTTCACTGTCAAAGTCCTTGTTTCCAGGGACCTGGAAGGACAGTGAGTGAATTCTCCTTGTGCTAAATTGTGCTTAAAAAAAACATTTTTTCTAGGGACAGAAAACTGTAGGTAGGGAGAGTGTGTCAGTTTCTTTCACTGTCAAAGTCCTTGTTTCCAGGGACCTGGAAGGACAGTGAGTGAATTCTCCTTGTGCTAAATTGTGCTTAAAAAAAACATTTTTTCTAGGGACAGAAAACTGTAGGTAGGGAGAGTGTGTCAGTTTCTTTCACTGTCAAAGTCCTTGTTTCCAGGGACCTGGAAGGACAGTGAGTGAATTCTCCTTGTGCTAAATTGTGCTTAAAAAAAACATTTTTTCTAGGGACAGAAAACTGTAGGTAGGGAGAGTGTGTCAGTTTCTTTCACTGTCAAAGTCCTTGTTTCCAGGGACCTGGAAGGACAGTGAGTGAATTCTCCTTGTGCTAAATTGTGCTTAAAAAAAACATTTTTTCTAGGGACAGAAAACTGTAGGTAGGGAGAGTGTGTCAGTTTCTTTCACTGTCAAAGTCCTTGTTTCCAGGGACCTGGAAGGACAGTGAGTGAATTCTCCTTGTGCTAAATTGTGCTTAAAAAAAACATTTTTTCTAGGGACAGAAAACTGTAGGTAGGGAGAGTGTGTCAGTTTCTTTCACTGTCAAAGTCCTTGTTTCCAGGGACCTGGAAGGACAGTGAGTAAATTCTCCTTGTGCTAAATTGTGCTTAAAAAAAACATTTTTTCTAGGGACAGAAAACTGTAGGTAGGGAGAGTGTGTCAGTTTCTTTCACTGTCAAAGTCCTTGTTTCCAGGGACCTGGAAGGACAGTGAGTGAATTCTCCTTGTGCTAAATTGTGCTTAAAAAAAACATTTTTTCTAGGGACAGAAAACTGTAGGTAGGGAGAGTGTGTCAGTTTCTTTCACTGTCAAAGTCCTTGTTTCCAGGGACCTGGAAGGACAGTGAGTGAATTCTCCTTGTGCTAAATTGTGCTTAAAAAAAACATTTTTTCTAGGGACAGAAAACTGTAGGTAGGGAGAGTGTCAGTTTCTTTCACTGTCAAAGTCCTTGTTTCAAGGGACAGAGAAGGACACCTGAAGGTAGCCCTTATTGCTTTTTTTTCCCATCTCCCTGCAGGCCATCCATTAGAATGTCTGGAAGGCAAACAAGGAGAGGCAGACAGTCAGGAGGCAATAAAAGAGGGCAAGCAGGCTCTGTGTCTGGGGGCAACAGTGCTGGTCGTGGACGCGGTGCATTGTCATCAGCACATGGCCATGGGACACGCTTGTCCTTCTTTTCGGCAGCTGGACATGTTGAGCCACATCATGCCGAAGACTTGGTAGAGTGGATGACCAAGCCCTCCTCCTCCTCCTCATCCTCTCTCACCCAGGCTCAGGGTACTGGAAAAGCAGCTGCCAAAGCGTCCTCTTCCCTGGTATCAATGTCAGACTCATCATCAGTCACTCCTTCCCTAGACCCACCATGTCCTCCTCCTGAGGAGTCCCCCGAACTGTTTCAGCACAGTGTTGGGTACATGCTCCAGGAGGATGCCCAGCGTTTCGAAGGGTCTGATGATGAAACCCAGCTAGAGGAAGGCAGTAGCGTGAGAGCAGACAGAGGGGATGCTCAAGAAGGACACCAATCTGGCAGTCATGTTCCAGCAGCTGCAGCATACTGCCAGATTGGCTCCAGTGATGAGGAGGGAGGTGATGATGAGGTCACTGACTCCACGTGGGTGCCTAATAGGAGAGAGGAGGAGGAGGAGGATGAGGAGGAGGCACATCTCCAACGAGGCAGGATGCCCTTTGGTGGCCAGCGTAAGGGCAGTACACCGACGGAATCACACCGCAGAGCTCCGCCTGTGCAGGGCGCTGCCTCTGCCCGTCATTCAAAAAGTTCTTTGGTGTGGGCCTTTTTTGAGGCTAGTGCATCAGATCGCACAGCTGCTGTTTGCAACATATGTCTCAAGCGTATATCGCGTGGCCAAAACATCAGCCGCTTGGGTACCACATGCCTGACCAGACATATGTTGACCTGCCATGCAGCTCGTTGGCAAGCCTACCTGAAAGACCCACACCAAAGAACAAAGCGGACCTCTCCTTGCACCGCATCAGCTGGGATCTCCAACCCCACTATAACTTCAGTCCTCTCTGAAACATGCACTGAGAGGAATGAAGGTGTAGAATTAGGTGTGTCACAGCCAAGTACTTGCGGCCACTCTGCTAGCAGTACACCGACGTCCGATTCTAGCAGGCAAATTTCCCTGCCCCTGCTGCTGGACCGTCGAAAGAAGTTCACTCCCAGCCATCCACATGCCCAGCGGTTGAATGCTAGCTTGGCTAAATTGCTAGCGCTTCAACTGCTGCCTTTTCAGTTGGTAGACTCGGCCCCCTTCCGTGAGTTTGTGCAATGTGCGGTTCCTCAGTGGCAGGTTCCCAAACGCCACTTTTTCTCACGGAAGGCTATTCCGGCTCTCTACCGGCATGTGGAAGGCAATGTCTTGGCCTCGCTGGACAGGGCGGTCAGCGGTAAGGTGCATATTACCGCTGACTCATGGTCCAGCAGGCATGGACAGGGACGTTACCTTTCTTTCACGGCCCATTGGGTCACTCTTTTGGCAGCTGGGAAGGATGCAGGACAAGGTGCAGTAGTGTTGGAGGTTGTCCCACCGCCACGCCTCCAAAATGCTACTACTGGTTGTGACACACCTCTCTCCTCCACCCCCTCCTCTTCTTCTTCCTCCATGGCCTCTTCCTGTGGTTTGTCCTATGAACCAGCGGTGCTCCGTAGCCGTTCACGGGGCTACGCAAGTACGCAGGCAAAAAGATGCCATGCCGTGCTTGCGCTGGTGTGTTTGGGGGACAGAAGCCACACTGGGGCAGAGGTCCTGTCTGCTCTGCAGGGCCAGGCCGAGAGGTGGTTGACGCCACGCCAGCTTAAGCCAGGAATGGTGGTTTGCGACAATGGCACCAACCTCCTCTCCGCCCTCCGACAGGGACAACTGACCCATGTGCCCTGTGTGGCTCACGTCCTTAACCTGGTGGTGCAGCGGTTCTTGGGCAGGTACCCGGGCTTACAGGATGTCCTGAGGCAGGCCAGGAAAGTCTGTGTGCATTTCCGCAGATCTTATAATGCCAGTGCTCGCCTGGCTGAGCTGCAAAAGGAGTTGAACCTGCCCAAGAACCGCCTTATATGTGACATGCCCACCAGGTGGAACTCAACGTTGGCCATGCTGCAGCGGCTGCACACGCAGCAGAGGGCCATCAATGAGTACCTGTGCGACTACGGCACCAGGACAGGGTCAGGGGAGCTTGGTTTTTTTTCTCCACGCCAGTGGGGCATGATCAGGGATGCATGCACTGTCCTGGCACCATTTGAGGAGGCCACGAGGATGGTGAGCAGTGACAGTGCATGCATCAGTGACACTGTACCTCTTGTCCACCTGTTGGAGCACACGCTGCGTGGAATAATGGACAGGGCACTTGAGGCAGAACAGAGGCAGGAAGAGGAGGACTTCCTTGCCTCTCAAGGCCCCCTTTACCCAGACAGTGTTCCTTCTGTCCCACCCATCGCACAGGAAGAGGAGGAGGAGGAGGAGGAGGAGGAGGATTGTGTCAGCATGGAGGTGGAGGCTGGCACTCAGCATCATCAGCAGCAGTCTTTTAGGGATGATTTACAGTCCCAAGAAACCAGTGGACTTGTACGTGGCTGGGAGGAGGTGGCTGCGGATCATGTCGTCCTTAGTGACCCAGAGGACTCCGGAGCGAATGCCTCAGCAAACCTACGCTGCATGGCCTCCCTGATCCTGCAAAGTCTGCGGAAGGATCCTCGTATTCTTCGGATCAAGGAGAGGGACCATTACTGGCTGGCCACTCTCCTTGATCCACGGTACAAGGGTAAGGTTGCGGACCTTATGTTACCGTCGCAGAGGGAGCAGAGGATGAGACAACTCCGGGAGGCCTTGCAGAAAGGTCTGTGCAACGCGTTCCCAGAGACTGGGAGGTTACAAACTCCTGGTCCTGGACAACGAGTTGCTGAGGCTTCGGCCAGTCAAAGAAGGAGCGGTGGGGAAGGTGGCCGTCTGACCGATGCGTTCAGACAATTCTTTAGTCCGCAGCCCCAAAGTATGATCGGTTCCAGCAACCATCGCCAGCGTCTGATAAACATGGTGCAGGAATATCTAGGGGCAAGGTCAGACTTGGACACCTTCCCCACCGAAAATCCTCTGGCTTACTGGGTCTTGAGGATGGATCACTGGCCAGAGCTTGCACAGTATGCAATTGAGCTACTGGCCTGTCCTGCATCCAGCGTTCTTTCGGAACGCACATTCAGTGCTGCTGGAGGATTTGTCACGGATCACAGGGTGCGCCTGTCCACCGACTCGGTTGATCGACTGACTTTCATCAAGATGAACCAGTCTTGGATCACCACCAGCTACCACACACCTGATGCTGATATAACAGACTAATTGATTTTAACATGTCACATCCCTTCAAGACTGATGCTGATGCTGAGTGCCTGTGCTGTTATGTTGACTGGCTATCCTCCTCCTCCGAGTCCTCAATGATACGATTGATGATGATAGCTTGGAAGATCATTTTTGTTTATGGGTGCCGCCACCAGTGGCTAAGGCCCAATTTTTCAGCCCCTGTTTTACAGGGGCGTGTAATTACAATTTTTTTAGCAATAATTTGCCATAGGGCTCATTGCTGTGCTCCAAGTACAGTATCTGTGAGGGGTTGGAGTGTTGTGGCACCAGTGCCTAAGGCCCAATTTTTCAGCCCCTGTTTAACAGGGGCGTGTCATTACAATTTTTGAAGCAATACTTTGCAACAGGGCTCATTGCTGTGCTCCAAGTACAGTATCTGTGAGGGGTTGTAGTGTTGTGCCACCAGTGCCTAAGGCCCAATTTTTCAGCCCCTGTTCAACAGGGGCATGCAATTACAATTCTTGATCTAATAATTCACAGCAGGGTCCATTGCTGCACCCACCAAGAGTAACTCTGAGGGCTTACAGTCTTGTGGCAACGCCACCACCACCACCACCACGAAAGGCCCAATTTTTCAGCCCCTGTTCAAAAGGGGCATGTAATTACAATTCTTGATCTAATAATTCACAGCAGGGCCCATTGCTGCACCCACCAAGAGTAACTGTCAGGGCTTACAGTGTTGTGGCACCAGCACCACCATCAAAGCCCCAATTTTTACTACCACTGTTCAACAATTATATGTAATTAAAATTCCTGATATAATAGTTGACAGCAGGGCGTTCCAGCACCAACCAAGAGTAACTGAGTGCTTACAGTGTTGTGCCAACACCAACAACTAAGGGGCCTATTTCTGCAGAGTATATACGGCAGGTCCCTACTTTCAAACATCCAACTTACAAACGACTCCTACTTGCAAACGAAAGAAGACAACAGGAAGTGAGAGGAAATCTACCCCTAGAAAGGAAAATTCTCTCCTGTAAGAATAAATATGGGAGAAAGGGGTCTCATCTGTACTGATGCTTTATCAGCAATCCTTGTTTCAAGAAAAACACCACATTTCAAAAACAGTTGTCATTGGGACGGAAAGTGAGGTGAAATGTTCTGAACAGGGGCACAGACAGCAAAACAAATGTTACAGGGGTGATAACCCTTACCTATGTTTCCCAAAAAGTTTAAAAATAGATTTTTGGGCTGGAGCTACACTTCAACAATGTACCTGTTCAAAATTACAAACAGATTCTACATAAGAACAAACCTACAGTCCCTGTCTTGTATGCACCGCCTGTATACGGCTGTTCAGAGTATATAGGGCCTTTTTTATTTTATGTGCGGGGTTCCCCTTAATATCCATACAAGACCCAAAGGGGCTGGTAATGGGCTGGGGTAGGGGGGGGGGGGGGGTCATGGGGTAGCTATGCCATTTTTCTTAAAGAATTTCATCCATATTACCGGGACCAGACATTACATTAAAGCCGCAAGCAGTTTTAAATGGCTTTTTTTTCCTTTAGAAGTGTCATTTTGTGCAGGGACAGTTCTAAACACGGGAAACACGTGGCACTTCACAGGCATACTTTAGACACCCCCCAGGTACGATATTTAAAGGAATATTTGACTTTTTTTTTTTCACTTTATGCATCATTAAAATGACTGCTCCCGAAAAACGACCGTTTTTAAAACTTCTTTTTGCATTGATACATGTCCCCTGGTGCAGAACCCGGGTTCCCAAACCCTATTTATGACAATAACATGCATAATAGTTGTTATAATTAGCACTTTAGAATTCGAACGTTCGCATCCATTGTATTTAATAGGGTTCTAATGTTCGTTCGAACTTTCGGTCCGTTCGCGGGTTCTGGTGCGAACCGAACCCGGGGGTGTTCGGCTCATCACTACTACAGATGAAGGAACTACCTTGTAACATTCAGTGCATCTACAGATGAAGGATCTACCTTGTAGCATTCAGTGCACCTACTGTTGAAGGAACTCTCTTGTAACATTCAGTGCACCTACAGTTGAAGGAACTACCTTTGTAGCATTCAGTGCACCCCAAGAGGAAGGAACTACCTTGTAACATTCAGTGCACCTACAGTTGAAGGATCTACCTTGTAGCATTCAGTGCACCTACAGATGAAGGATCTACCTTGTAGCATTCAGGGCACCAACAGTTGAAGGAACTACCTTGTAACATTCAGTGCACCTACAGTTGAAGGATCTACCTTGTAGCATTCAGTGCACCTACAGTTTAAGGATCTACCTTGTAGCATTCAGTGCACCTACAGATGAAGGATCTACCTTGTAGCATTCAGTGCACCTACAGTTGAAGGATCTACCTTGTAACATTAAATGCAACTACCTTGTAACATTCAGCTCACCTACAGATGAAGGAACTACCTTGTAACATTCAGTGCACCTACAGATGAAGGAACTACCTTGTAACATTCAGTGCACCTACAGATGAAGGAACAACCTTGTAACATTCAGTGCACCTACAGATGAAGGAACTACCTTGTAATATTCAGTGCACCTACAGATGAAGGAACTACCTTGTAATATTCAGTGCACCTACAGATGAAGGAACTACCTTGTAACATTCAGTGCACCTAGAGATGAAGGAGCTACCTTGTAACATTCAGTGCATCTACAGATGAAGGATCTACCTTGTAACATTCAGTGCACCTACAGATGAAGGATCTACCTTGTAACATTAAATGCAACTACCTTGTAACATTCAGCTCACCTACAGATGAAGGAACTACCTTGTAACATTCAGTGCATCTACAGATGAAGGATCTACCTTGTAGCATTCAGTGCACCTACTGTTGAAGGAACTATCTTGTAACATTCAGTGCACCTACAGTTGAAGGAACTACCTTTGTAGCATTCAGTGCACCCCAAGAGGAAGGAACTACCTTGTAACATTCAGTGCACCTACAGATGAAGGAACTACCTTGTAACATTCAGTGCATCTACAGTTGAAGGATCTACCTTGTAGCATTCAGTGCACCTACAGATGAAGGATCTACCTTGTAACATTCAGTGCACCTACAGATGAAGGATCTACCTTGTAACATTCAGTGCACCTACAGTTGAAGGATCTACCTTGTAGCATTCAGTGCACCTACAGATGAAGGATCTACCTTGTAGCATTCAGGGCACCAACAGTTGAAGGAACTACCTTGTAACATTCAGTGCACCTACAGTTGAAGGATCTACCTTGTAGCATTCAGGGCACCTACAGTTGAAGGATCTACCTTGTAGCATTCAGTGCACCTACAGATGAAGGATCTACCTTGTAGCATTCAGTGCACCTACAGTTGAAGGATCTACCTTGTAACAATAAATGCAACTACCTTGTAACATTCAGCTCACCTACAGATGAAGGAACTACCTTGTAACATTCAGTGCACCTACAGATGAAGGAACTACCTTGTAACATTCAGTGCACCTACAGATGAAGGAACTACCTTGTAACATTCAGTGCACCTACAGATGAAGGAACAACCTTGTAACATTAAGTGCACCTACAGATGAAGGATCTACCTTGTAGCATTCAGGGCACCAACAGTTGAAGGAACTACCTTGTAACATTCAGTGCACCTACAGTTGAAGGATCTGCCTTGTAGCATTCAGTGCACCTACAGTTGAAGGATCTACCTTGTAGCATTCAGTGCACCTACAGATGAAGGATCTACCTTGTAACATTAAATGCAACTACCTTGTAACATTCAGTTCTCCTACAGATGAAGGAAGTACCTTGTAACATTCAGTGCACCTACAGATGAAGGAACTACCTTGTAACATTCAGCTCACCTACAGATGAAGGAACTACCTTGTAACATTCAGTGCACCTACAGATGAAGGAACTACCTTGTAACATTCAGTGCACCTACAGTTGAAGGAACTACCTTGTAGCATTCAGTGCACCTACAGTTGAAGGAACTACCTTGTAGCATTCAGTGCACCTACAGATGAAGGATCTACCTTGTAACATTCAGTGCACCTACAGATGAAGGAACTACCTTGTAACATTCAGTGCACCTACAGTTGAAGGAACTACCTTGTAACATTCAGTGCACCTACAGATGAAGGAACTACCTTGTAACATTCAGTGCACCTACAGATGAAGGAACTACCTTGTACCATTCAGTGCACCTACTGTCGCAGATAACTATTAAAAAAAGAAGATGCTCTCAGCCTTACTGTGTATGTTTACTGGTGAGATTTCGCTCGGCTGTAGTTCCCCTTTAACTCTGATGAAAAGGGATGATGTGAATGTAATTACAGAGTTTTTGATTACTCCCGGTGTGAGGTTGTATTTACATGCACTAAGAATAGTAACCGGAGCAATGGCAGAAGCAGTTTACAGCGTTATAATCCAGCATTAAGTCACCAGATGGGCACTGGTGAGACCTGTCTTCCCAGATCCAATCAGCTGTGTGATTATTAGTCGGCAGAGGTTCTGTACACAAAACCCACTAATCTCCATTAATTTCATTATTTGGTGGCTGGCCGAGTGGAAGCAATGCCCTGCACTTAAAGGGGAGACAAGGAATTTGGTTTTAACTATACAAAGCAAAAAAAAAAAATCTGCTTTTCATACAGCTGGTATTTTTTTGTTTTTGGATAAACCAGTTGGAGAAAATGCCCAGCTCATGCCAGCATTGGTGTGTACACGCTGATCTGAGGAGCAAACATGTGCAGCAAGCACTTAGGCCCCTTTCACACTGCCAGCACCCGAAAAACTAGCGGCGCTTTACCGTCATTTTTCGGGCGCTAGTGGGGCGCTTTTGACCTCCGCTAGCGACCGAATAAAGGGTTAAAAGTGCCCACAAAGCGCCGATGCCTAGGCGCTTTGCAGGCGCTTCCCGTTGGTTTCAATGGGAAGGGGCACTTTAGGAGCAGCCCTAAAGCGCCTCAAAGAAGCTACTTGCAGGACTTTTTTTGACGTCCTGCCAGCACAGCGCCAAAGTGTAAAAGCACTCGGGCTTTCACACTGGGATTGACACTGGGATTGCAGATGAGGCTGTTTTCAGGCGCTTTACGTGCGCTATTTTTAGCGCTAAAGCGCCTGAAAAATGCCTCCAGTGTGAAAGGGATGTTAAGCAGTGTTTGCAGAGCACCGTACAAGCTTCCAGCACCTGCACTGAAGACCATAGAGAATGCTTCATCTCTAGTATGGGTGTGTGGGAAATGATCTTCATGGGAGTGATGGCTGTAGCTTTAAACAAGCTTTAAGCAAAATTTTGTAAAAGTCCAGCAAAAGATTGTTCAGGTCTACAACCAAATCGCTAACTATGATGTGTGTTTAACAAGCTCAGTCTGGAGTTATCAGTTTGTTTGAGACCAGTGACATCACTGATAATGCAGCCTATCCATTCACTAGAGATTGATGACATCACTGAGAATACAACCTATTTATTGACTAGAGACCGGTGACATCGCTGAGAATGCAGCCTATCCATTCACTAGAGATTGATGACATCACTGAGAATGCAGCCTATCCATTCACTAGAGATTGATGACATCACTGAGAATACAGCCTATCTATTGACTAGAGACCGGTGACATCACTGAGTATGCAGCCTATCCATTCACTAGAGATTGATGACATCACTGAGAATGCAAGAAAATACCCAGGCAAATCAATGACCAAAAAACAAATACACTACAATAAAGAGCTGCGTGTTGTAAAGTGTAAAAAAAACACCTAAAACGAGAAAGGAAACAAAGGAACCGTTCTGTTATATCATAAATTACATATCACCATTCACCATAGTGAATAAACAAATAAATAAATACATCTTCATTTGAATTATAAAAAATAGATAAAAATTGTGAAGTCCATGTATAGATCCCACACGTGAATAAAGTCCTCAGGGAGTATAGGGAAGGTTCCTCTCCACCCGCATGCAGACACACTATGCACTCACCAGACTTAATTGACCCCTATTACAGGGAGTCAAATTACGCACCCAATGCGTAATTTTTCAGCCTATGTAACCCCCGAAGACATACGTTTGAGATACGTCTTTTCCGGTCAGCTGGAACGCAGGTGGAGCGCTAACCGGCAATTCCTATACAATACATGCTTATCCCTGTCTTCTTTGATGTAAGTGCAATACAACCTTCTTTTTTAAATAAATGATTTGAATTACTGCACCATGAGAGTGTTCTTTCCTCTCCTTCTCTATATGGCAAAACTGGAGCTTTGAATACGCTATATATATATATATATATATATATATATATATGTATATATATATATATATATATATATATTCAATGGATGACAGCAGAGGTTTGGATTCATTCCTGTGACCTTATGTATGACATCTTGGATTTTCCCTTATGCGTAATAGGGGTCAATTAGGTCTGGTGAGTGCATGCAGGTGGAGAGGAACCTTCCCTATACTCACTTTGTTTATTCACTATGGTGATACAGTATGTAATTTATGATATAACAGCACGGTTCCTTTGTTTCTTTTCACATCGCTGAGAATGCAGCCTATCCATTCACTAGAGATGGATGACATCACTGAGAATGCAGACTATCCATTTAGTAGAGATTGATGACATCACTGAGAATGTAGCCTATCCATTCACTAGAGACCGGTGGCATCACTGAGAATGCAGCCTATCCAATTGCTAGGGATCAGTGACATCACTGAGATTGTAGCCTATCCATTCACTAGAGACCGGTGCCATCATTTAGAATTCAGCCTATCCATTCACTACAGACTGGTGACATCACTGAGAATGCAACCAATCCAATTACTAGGGATCAATGATATCACATAGATTGTAGCCTATCCATTCACTAGAGACTGGTGACATCACTGAGAATGCAGCCTATCCATTCACTAGAGATCAGTGCCATCATTTAGAATTTAGCCTATCCATTCACTAGAGACCGGTGACATCACTGAGAATTCAACTTATCCATTCACTACAGACCGGGGACATCACTGAGAATGCAGCCTATCCAATTACTAGGGATCAGTGACATCACTTAAATTGTAGCCTATCCACTCACTAGAGACTGGTGACATCACTGAGATTGTAGCCTATCCATTTACTAGAGACCAGTGACATCATTTAGAATTAAGCCTATCCATTCGCTAGAGACCAGTGACATAATTTCAAATTCAGCCTATCCATTCACTGGAGATTGATGACATCACTTAACTTGTAGCCTATCCATTCACTAGAAACTGGTGACATCCCCGAGAATGCAGCCTATCCATTCACTAGAGACTGGTGCCATCATTTAGAATTCAGTCTATCCATTCACTACGGACCGGTGACATCACTGAGAATGCAGCCTATCCAATTACTAGGGATCAGTGACATCACATAGATTGTAGCCTATCCACTCACTAGAGATCAGTGACATCACTTGGAATGTAGCCTATCCATTCACCAGAGACTAGTCCCATCATTTAGAACTCAACCTCCCCATTCACTAGAGACCAGTGACATCAATGACAATGCAGGCTATGCATCCATTAGAGACATCCCTGAACATACAGCCTATCCATTCCCTAGAGCCCGGTGGCACCCCGGAGAATTCAGCCATTTACAACAGTAAATAACCGACTCCACTCCGGTTGTCGAAATTCCCATCATGGACTTGCCCACTGTATCGCCATACTTAAGCATAACCTCTTGATAAGCAGCCTATACCTCCTTTGTTACTGGCAAGATTATCTCCGAGCCGACAAATAAAACACGCAATCCCACAATCCCCTTCTCTTCTCTTTCTTCCATAAATTAATGTTATTTTATTCTGTGCATAATAGAATGCCAAGATAGAAAAAGAGAGAGAGAGAGAGAGGGAGAGGGAGAGAGGGAGAGGGAGAGAGGGAGAGGATGCCGGCGTTGGGGCTCTGCTCTCTCCCGCAAGAAGGGTTAAATTTATGTTCCATTACAAGCTCCCGTTTTTTGTTTCATCTTCTCGGTAAAACACATAACTTAAAATGAAATCAAATATTAAAAATGACAGACTATATAAGTGCTGTGAGTAACTTCAGGTCACGGAGGGAGGGAAGGCAGGCTAGTTGTCAGGCACTATCTGTCAGACTGAATTAGACACAATCAAGGGAGACTGAGAGAGAAGGTGATTGTTATTAGAAAACAGGGCTGTGAGCTGCCTGCCCAGATGTGGTCATGCATATAAAGAGCAGGAAATGGTCGTTTAATTCAGGAAGCCCTGGCAAATAGGGCAACACAAAAGGATAAAAGTCCTTTGTCGCTAATAAGCTGGAAGTTACTTTGATAACAAGCGGGGTTAGGACCGTCAGCGAAAAGACATTTCATTCACCCCCCTCTACCCCCACCCCATGTGGGCCGGTAAGAGAGATGTCGCTTCGGGGTACAAAAATCGGCATTGAACTTGTATAACGTCAAATGAGGCGCGCTTGCTGAGTTTTTTTTTTTTCTATTATTTTTTTTTTTAGATATACGAGCCGAAAAAGTACCGGCACAGTTAAATGGTGCTCGTGCATGTGCCCAATGGATCAGCTGAATGTTTTTATTTTTTTTATTTACTCGAGTATAAGCCAAGTTTTTCAGTTTTTCGGCTTATCTAGGAGGCTGGGGGCGTTGCAGGGGCACTCAGGGAGACTGGAGGGCACCACAGGGGCTGGGGGGGGGCACTGTGGAACACTTTTGGAGGTTGTGGGCACTTTGGGGGTCTGGAGGCTTTATGACAAGCTAAGAGGCACTGCAGGGGGCTGGGGTATAATGTGGGAGCATGAGCGGCACTGTAGGTGGCTGCAGGGGGCTGGGGCATAATGTGGGAGCATGAGCGGCACTGTAGGGGGCTGCAGAGGGGTGGGGCATAATGTGGGAGCTTGAGCGGCACTGTAGGGGGCTGGGGCATAATGTGGGAGCATGAGCGGCACTGTAGGTGGCTTCAGGGGGCTGGGGCATAATGTGGGGGCATGAGCGGCACTGTAGGTGGCTGCAGGGGGCTGGGGCATAATGTGGGATCATGAGCGGCACTGTAGGGGGCTGCAGAGGGGTGGGGCATAATGTGGGAGCATGAGCGGCACTGTAGGGGGCTGCAGAGGGGTGGGGCATAATGTGGGAGCATGAGCGGCACTGTAGGGGGCTGGGGCATAATGTGGGAGCATGAGCGGCACTGTAGGGGGCTGGGGCATAATGTGGGAGCATGAGCGGCACTGTAGGGGGCTGACAGCTCTCAGGTGGCCTGGGGTCACTGTAGAAAGTTGAGGGGCAATGTTGGTCACTATAGGAGGTTGGGGGGTGCTTTGGGAGCTGGGAGGCACTATTGGAGGTTAGGAAATCCACAGGAGGAAGGCTGCAGTGGTTGAAAACCACTGCTCTAAGGCAGTCAGACATTCCTGGAATCAACAAACTCTGGTGTTATTACTCATAAATGTTAATAGTCAGTTATGTTCTGTGCATTCAAAAATATCAGTGTTTGGTAGATGTTGAAGAATTTAAGAACCTTACATTTTTTTTCTCTGTAGGTACCGTATATACTCGAGTATAAGCCGAGTTTTTCAGCACATTTTTTTGTGCTGAAAATGCCCCCCTCGGCTTATACTCGAGTCACCTTTTTGCGCCTGATCTCCCAGATTTTTAGGACTCAGTGCCGGCCGGCCGTAGGTCCCCTGGACCCCAAGCTTGACACACATGTAGCTGCACTCTTCCTCTACAAGTGTGCAAAGTTTTTTGACCGATTTTTCAAAGCCGGGCTCCCCTTCCATAGACTCCCATGCTAAACGGTCATTTCTCTGGTGATTTTGGGGACCTGGTACCGGCCGGTCGTAGGTCCCCTGGACCCGAAACCTGGCACACATGTAGCCCCATTACTCCTCTATAATTGTCCGGGTCCGTACCGAACTTTAGCTTTTTCCCGAACCCGGACTTTGCCCAAAAGTCCGGGTTCGGGTTCGGCAATCTAATTACGCATTTAGAAATGCTTCAGGGGCCAGCCAATCACCTTTTGATTAGCTGGTGTGCCCTTAGAGGCCATCATAGCCATGCCTACTAATGGCATGGCTGTGATTGGTCAGTGCAACATGTGACCCAGCTTCTATATAAGCTAGAGGCACACAGCACACATGTCACTCTGCTTCAGAATAGATAGGGAGAGGATCTAGTCTGCTGCTGCTGCTTTTAGGGAGAGATAGAAAAATACATGAGGTAGTCCTGATTCTACAATCTGAGGGAAAAGATAGAGAGATAGTGTAGTGTAGGGCCAGGTTCCTGTGTTGGTGCTTTCAGGGAGAGAGAATATTATATAGGAGTCCAGATTCAGAGATTAAAATCAGCGATCTGCATAGGTTTACCTGTTTGTGTTGCAGTGCAGTCTTTTTACACTGCCATGAGCCCAGTGTCAGAGAAAATCTAACTTTTAGGGGGAAAAAAAGGCACTTTATTGTGCTCTTTTCCAAAAGACCCATAGGGCAAAAAAAAAAAAGCATTTTATTTTGCTCGTGCAAAAAAAGACCCGTTTAGGGCAAAAAAAAGAGAAAAAAAAATTGCACTTTAATGTACGCTTGCAAAAAGAGCCATTCAGGGGCACAAAAAATAGTTTGCAGTGTGTTATACATATTTGGAGGTGTGTGAAATAAACAATTTCTATATAGTTTTCTCCTACTGTGCTATACTAAAAAAACAAAAATTCTTTTGAATAGCATTTTCTGCAGTTCTGTAGCTGTGCGATTCAGCGGTTACGTAATGTGGGTGTGTTCTGCTCTTCCAAAAACACCCATTTAGGACAACATCCTAAATTTGGAAAATATGAGGAGAAGGTCAAAGGGACATGGTGGCCCCGGTCGTGGTGCTGCTGGTGGAGCTCCTGTTGCAGGGAGAGGACGTGGTGGATCTGTGCCACATACACGCACAAGTAAAACACCTTCCTCAGGTGCGAGTAGGCGACCGAGCCTGCGGCGGTATTTTGTCGCGCCTAATGAGGCTGTACGAATGTTTAGGCCAGGACAAGTACAGGCGATAGTAGATTGGGTTGCTGACAGTGCCTCGGGTTCCTTCACATTGTCTCCCACCCACTCTTCTGATGAAAGAACAGAGTTGTCACCTGAAACCCATGTCCATCAGTCTTTCACCTCACCCCCTTGCAAATCAGCCAAGCAGTCTGAGCCCCAAATCATGCAGCAGTCTCTTCTGCTTTTCGATGACTCTGTTAGCAGGGTTTCCCAGGGCCATCCACCTAGCCCTGCCCCAGAAGTGGAAGAGATTGAGTGCACCGATGCCCAACCACTTATGTTTCATGATGAGTACATGGGAGGACCATCGCAGTACGTCTCGGATGATGACGAAACACAAGTGCCAACTGCTGCTGGTTTCGCAATTGTGCAGACAGACAAGGAGGGCAGGGGTGAAGACTGGGTGGAAGATGATGTGGAGGACGATGAGGTCCTCGACCCCACATGGAATCAACGTTATGCAGGTGACCAGTGTAGTTTGGAGGAAGAGGCGGTGGTCGCACAGAGCCACCAGCACAGCAGAAGAGGGAGCAGGGTGCAAAAGCGGAGCGTCTGTCAGCTAGACAGTATGTCTGCTACTGCCCAACGCAGCAAGGGACCGAGCACACCAAAGCCAGGTCCAAGGAGTTCCCTAGCGTGGCAGTTCTTCACACAATGTGCTGATGACAAGACACGAGTGGTTTGCAGGCTGTGCAATCAGAGGCTGAAGCGAGGCATAAACGTTCTCAACCTGAGCACAACCTGCATGACCAGGCATCTAAGTGCAAAGCACGAGCTGCAGTGGAGTAGACACCTCAAAAACCAAGAAAGGTCTCTGGCTCCTCCTGCTTCCTCTTCTGCTGCAGTCTCGGCCTCTTCATCCACCTCTGTAGTGACAGTGGCACCTGCCACCCCGCAAACAGAGGATCTGCCAGCAACACTACCACCTGGGTCACCAACCATCTCCACAATGTCCCATGGAAGCGTTCAGCTCTCTATCTCCCAAACATTGGAGCGGAAGAGGAAGTACCCCCCTAGCCACCCGCGATCCCTGGCCCTGAATGCCAGCATTTCAAAACTCCTGGCCTTTGAAATGCTGTCATTCCGTCTGGTGGAGACGCAGAGTTTTAAAAGCCTGATGGCATTGGCTGTCCCACAGTAGGTCGTGCCCAGCCGCCACTATTTTTCCAGGCGAGCCATCCCTTCCCTGCACAACCAAGTGGGGGACAAAATCAGATGTGCACTGCGCAACACCATCTGTGGCAAGGTCCACCTAACCACGGATGTGTGGACCAGTAAGCACGGTCAGGGACGTTATATCTCCCTAACAGCACACTGGGTAAATGCAGTGGCGGCTGGGCCTGAGGCAGATAGCAGTTTGGCGCATGTCCTTCCACCACCGAGGATTGCAGGGCGCTTCAGTTTGCCTCCTGTTGCTAACTCCTCCTACTCCGCTTCCTCATCCTCTACTGCCTACTCATCTGGTCAGCGTAACACCTTCACCACCAACTTCAGCACAGCCAGGGGTAAACGACAGCAGGCAGTTTTAAAACTTTCCTGTTTGGGGGAAAAACCCCACACCGCGCAGGAGTTGTGGAGGGACATGGAACAACAGACCAATGAGTGGTTGCTGTCAGTGAGCCTCAAGCCCGGCCTGGTGGTGTGCGATAATGGGCGAAATCTCGTAGCAGCTCTGGGCCTAGCCGGTTTGACGCACATCCCTTGCCTGGCGCATGTGCTGAACTTGGTGGTCCAGAGGTTCCTTAAAAATTACCCCAATATGCCAGAGCTGCTGCAGAAAGTGCAGGATGTGTGTGCGCACTTTCAGCGTTCTCACCCTGCTGCTGCTCGCCTGTCAGCGCTGCAGCGTAACTTCGGCCTTCCCGCTCACCGCCTCATATGTGACATGCCCACACGGTGGAACTCCACCTTGCACATGCTGGCCAGACTGTGCGAGCAGCAGCAGGCGATAGTGGAGTTTCAGCTGCAGCAATCACGCGTGAGTCGCTCTGCGGAACAGCACCACTTCACCACCAATAACTGGGCCTCCATGCGAGACCTGTGTGCCTTGTTGCGCTGTTTCGAGTACTCCACCAACATGTCCAGTGCCAATGACGCCGTTCTTAGCGTTACTATCCCAGTTCTATGCCTCCTTGAAAAAACGCTTTGGGCGATGATGGAAGAGGATGTGGCACAGGAGGATGAGGAGGAGGAGGAGGAAGCGGGATCATTTCAAAGGCTTTCAGGGCAGTCTTTCACAAGTGGCTACGAGGGTGGGTTTCTGCACCAACAAACGCCAGGTACACAATTGTCCGGCAGAAAGGGCACAGTTCTGAAGGATGACGAGGTGGAGGAGGAGATGGAGGAGGAGGAGGAGGAGGAGCCATTTTCACAGCAGGGTGGCACCCAGACCAGCTCGTGGCCATCACTGGTGCGTGGCTGGGGGGATACAGAGGACACAGACGATACACCTCCCACAGAGGACAGCTTTTCTTTGCCTCTGGGCAGCCTGGCACACATGAGCGATTACATGCTGCAGTGTTTCCGCAATGACCGCCGAGTTGCCCACATTTTAACTGGTGCTGATTAGTGGGTGGCCACCCTGCTGGATCCCCGTTACAAGGACAACGTACCGTCCTTAATTCCCTCACTGGAGCGGGATCGTAAGATGCGCGAGTACAAGCGCACGCTGGTAGACGCGCTGCTGGTGGCATTCCCACCTGACAGCGGGCGTACGGTGGAAGCACAAGGCGAAGGCAGAGGAAGAGGAAGAGGTCACCAACGCAGCCGGGGCACCGGCAGCACCTCAGAAGGCAGGGTTAGCATGGCTGAAATGTGGAAAAGCTTTGTCAGCACGCCACAACAACCAGCACCACCAGCTGAGATGGAACGTCTTAGCAGGAGGCAGCATTTCACCAACATGGTTGAGCAGTATGTGTCCACAGGCCTACACGTACTGGATGACGGGTCTGCCCCCTTTAACTTCTGGGTCTCCAAATTGGGCACATGGCCTGAGCTTGCCCTTTATGCCTTGGAGGTCCTGGCCTGCCCTGCAGCCAGTGTATTATCTGAACGTGTATTTAGCATGGCAGGGGGCGTTATTACAGACAAGCGCAGCCGCCTATCCAGAGCCAATGTGGACAAGCTCACGTTCATTAAAATGAACCAGGCATGGATCCCACAGGACTTGTCCGTACCTTGTGCAGAATAGACATGTATACCGGTGTTGTGACAAAAACTGTCCGGCCATCGGATTGTGTCCGGCCCATACTGCGAAGGCGCAGCGCTTGCGCAGTACAGAGGACAAGGAGATTCACAAAATCTCCGAAGATGAACGGCGCCTGCGCTGTGAGTGCAGGTTCAAGCCCCACCATCCAAGTGGACATACGGTAGCACATAGTAACAGGGCCCCTCACGGGCTCGGTTCGATCGCCACGCTTCGGGCACGGCCTCACTTGGCTCGGCTTGAACCACGGATGGTGTGGCCTTCACCTGAACTCACCACGCAGGCGCCGTTCGTCTTGAGAGATTTTCGAAATCCCCTTGTCCTACATACTGAGCAAGCGCAGTACAGGGTGGACACTATTCGACAGGGGACAGAATTCGACACATCACCGGCCTTACCCAGCCATTGTTGTATTTTTGAATCAGTGTTGGCTACCTCGTCCTCCTCCACCGCCGCTTCCACCTACACAGCCACATCCACCGCCACCTCAACCTCCTACTCCATATGGACCTCGTCCTCCTAGGTCAAGATTATTATTTTTTATTTTTATTTTTTTATGTTATTTTAAGTTATTTCCCTATCCACATTTGTTTGCAGAGCACTTGCCATGCTCTTAACAACATTTTGCTGCCATTTGCAGCCCTCTAGCCCTTTCCATTACTTTTTTAGAGCCTTTTTAGTCCTTAGAAGTCCGGGTCCCCATTGACTTCAATGGGGTTCGGGTTCGGGTCCGGGTTCGGGTTAAAGTTCGGTCCCGAACCCGAACTTTTTTCCGAAGTTCGGCCGAACCCGTCGAACTCGAACATCCAGGTGTCCGCTCAACTCTAGATATAAGTATGTCAATGAAAAATTGTTACCAAAAACAACCAATAAAAAAAAATGCCCCGTACACACGACCGGTTTTCCCGACGAGAAAACTGCCATTTTTTTAGATTGGTCTGGAAAACCGGTCGTGTGTAGGCTCCATAGCAGTTTTCCCGACGAGAAAACTGCCCGCAAAAAATTTAGAACCTGCTCTCTATTTTTCCCCGTCGTGTTTCCCGTCGGTCTTTTTCTCGTTGCAAAAACAGCTTGTGTTTAAGCTTTTCCGAGGGAAAAAAAAAAACGCATGGTCAAAATCAAGTATGAGACGGGAGCGCTCGTTCTGGTAAAACTAGCGTTCGTAAAGGAGATAGCACATTCGTCACGCTGTAACGGACTGAAGAGCACAAGGCTGAAAAGCGCGAATCGTCTCTCACCAATCTTTTAATAACACGATGATCAGCAAAAGCAGCCCAAAGGGTGGCGCCATTTGAATGGAACTTCCCCTTTATAGTGCCGTCGTACGTGTTGGACGTCACCGCGCTTTGGTCGAGCGTTTTTTTTAATGAACGTGTGTATGCAAGGCAGGCTTGAGAGGAATCATGTCAGGAAAACCGGTCGTGTGTACGAGGCATTAGTTTCTGTCAGAAAAAATTGTAAATAAGTAATTTTTCTCCTTCACTGATGGGCACTGATGGGGCGGCACTGATGAGGAGGCACTAATATGCAGCACTGATGGGCACTAATAGGTGGCACTAATGGGCACTGATAGGCTGCACTGATGAGGCGGCATTGATGAGGGAGCACTAATATGCAGCACTGATGAGCACTGATAGGTTGCACTGATGGGCGGCACTGATGAGCAGGCACTGATGGGCACGGAACTGGCATCACTAATAGGCACTGATTGACATCACTGATGGGAACAAATTGGCATCACTGATGGGCACTGTTGGGGCTGCATTGGTAATCGGGGCACTGATTATCTGTAAAGGTCTCCCCTGTGAGGAGTTGCCACTGATCGGCTCTCTACTTTGTCAGTGTGAGGCGACAAGAGCCAATAACCGACATTTCCATGTTTATATGTGATCAGGTGTGATTGGACACAGCCGATCACAAGGGTAAAGAGCCGTGTCATCGGCTCTCTACCGAGATCGGGGTTGCCTCAGACATGAAATATGAACAAAGCATATTCCTCTATAGTGTGTACTTGTCTCAATCCAGAGCCTTAAGTGTCAGAAGTTTTCCTGACACCAAGAGGTAAAAAGGTGACAGGCAGGGCTGGCATCAGGGGGGTACAGGCAGTACACCTGTAAGGGGCCCGGAGGGCAGCCCCCCTTTTTTATTTTTTTTCTTATTGTAAGGGGCCCAGAGCCAGAGGTCCTTGTTCTTTTGTTTTCTTTTTGTTCGTGAGCACCCAAAGCCCCCCCGACAATTTGCGGCAACAGCACCCCCCCCCCACTTCTCAAACGCGTGGCAGCCCCCCCCCCCCGCTTCTCAATCTGCGGCCTGAAGCTGTGTAAGGGGCCCCAAAATTCCAACACACTACCTGCGAGTGACAGCCTCAGCTCTGTTCCTGTGTGCTGTGTGGTGAAAAAGGGGGGGGGGTGTCCCATCATTGGTGTGAGCAGAAGGAGTAGTTCCCCATCGCTAGTGTCAGTGGGAGGAATAGTGACCCATCGTTGGTGTCAGTGAGAGGAATATTGTCCCATCATTGGTGTCAGTAGGAGGAATAGAGTGGCAGAAACTTTGCTCTACTATTGCTGATAGTGGGGGGAAAATGCCCCAAGGGCCAGATGAAAGCAAGCAAAAGCCCACATCCAGCCCCCGGGCTCGCAGTTTGGAGACCACTGCCCTTTAAGGCTGCACCATAGTTGCGTTTTACTGCTCTCTTTTAATGGAAGTTTTTGAGTCAGCTGACTCATTAAAGGCAATGCTCTCCTTGTGCGGCTGATCGCTCAACAGTTGCATAAAAATCACTTTGAGGTTAACTCTTTATTGCAACACAATATATTCCACACTTTTCATTTTCAACAGCTCTTCTCCAAGCCAACCATAGTGAGTCACATCTCTAGAAAATATCTGGAAAGTCCCGGCATAAACCTATTGTTCCGAAAAATGAGTGCAAATAAAGGAATACTTATATAAATATACTTATATAAAATTCTAAAACCAAAATAAATCACATAAAAATGCAAACTGGAATGAAAAAAATGTTCCTGCATGAACTTAAAAAAACTCCAAAACCAATTATATCACTGCTGTGGTCCAAGGTCTTCCCTCGGGCCTCTGCACACAAGTTCTCCACCCAGTGCCGGGACAAGGTCATCTAGTGCCCAGGGGGAACATGCCAAACTGCACCCCCCCCCAGATGTGTCAGCAAGAATACCTTCCCCCCCCCAGGCAAACATGTCAAACTGCGCCCCCAACATCCTTCCCCAAGATGTATGAGCATTATGTGTCAGAAAAAATACCCTCCAAATAAATGTAAAAATAAGCATAAATACCCCCCCCCCAAAAAAAAAAAGAGCACTAATCTGCATGCTTGCCTCCTAAACATAAATTCCACCTCTTCCCAGTACAAATCTGCCCCCCTGCTGAAACCCTCCACCCCTCCCAGCACAAATCTTTGTCCCCCCATCCACCAAATCCCCCTAAAAAAAAATCACTCCTCCTAGCACAAATCCCCTACACATACACTTCCCCCCACCCCAAATCCCCCCTCCCAGAACAAATCCCCTCCCCAATCCCCGCACCTAGCACACATCCCCCCCCCAAATTTCCCCTCCTAGCACAAATACCCCCAATCTAATACCTCCTGTCTGCCCTCATATTGTAAAGAGTCTCCCAAACTGTTGGCACTATATAAATCCTGTATAATAATAATCATTGCTCCTAGCACAATTCCCCGCCCCCCCCTACCATATCACTTCTTCTAGCACAAAGCCCCCAAATCCCCCCCCCCTCCTAGCACAAATCCTCTTCCCCATCCCCCCTCCCAACACAAATCCTCCTAAATCATCACTCCTAGCACACCCCACAAATTTCCTTCCTAAAACAGTTCTTACTCCCTACCGCCCCCCCAAATTCCCCCTCCCATCCACCTCACATGATACCACAGTGCCCGGGGCAGCCGCCCCTTCTGCCCACCCCTTGTCCCAGCCCTGTCCCCACCGCTCAGGGTCCCCAGGAATGAAGAAAAAATAGTGCACTGGGCTAGCATAGTGAAAAATCCTTGATACAATTCTTTATTGTGGCTGAGAAAAACTAAAAGCCATGTTTAACAATAGGCATCAGCTAGAGATACAGATCCCACAATGCAGTTGGGATTGAGAATGCGTGGTGAGATCGCGGCTTCTTTTTCCGTCCTACGCACGTTTCGTCACACATGACGTGCTGGGCCCCTGATGTTACTCAGCTTCCAAACACTTCGGTAAAACATAAATTTTTGCCTTTAAAGCTGGATCCATTATGTATCAACTATCAATCTCCCTGTCTCCACTGTTAAGGGTCCCCGGGAATTAAGAAAAAACAGAGCACCAGGCTCTCATAGTGCAAAACCTTTGATACAATTCTTTATTGTGGTTAAGAAATGCTAAAAACCATGTGTAACAATCGGCATCAGCAAGAATCCCACAATGTGATTCGGGTTTGCACATGTGTGGTGATGTCACGACCCCCAGTTCCGCTCCATGCACGTTTTGTCACAAACTACGTCATCAGGGGCCTGGCCCCTGATGTTACTCAGATTTCGAATACTTCAGCAAAACATACATTTTTGCCTTCAAAGCTGGATCTATTATGTATCAATTATCAAGCTCCCTGTCTCTACCGCTCAGGGTCTCGGGAATTAAGAAAAAACATGGCACCATGCTCTCATAATGTAAAATCCTTGATACAATTCTTTATTGAAGAAATGCTAAAAACCACATGTAACAAAGCAAGAATTCCACAATGTGATTCGGGATTGCACATGTGTGTTGACGTCATGACTCCCAGTTCTGCCCCATGCACGTTTCGTCACAAACTACGTCATCAGTGGGCCCGACCCCTGATGTTACTCAGCTTCCAAACTCTTCAGTAAATCATAAATTTTTGCCTTCAAAGCTGGATTTATTATGTATTAATTATTAAGCTCCCTGTCTCTACCGCTCAGAGTCCCCGGGAATTAAGAAAACAGAGAGCACCATGCTCTCATAATGTAAAATCCTTGATACAATTCTTTATTTAAGAAATGCTAAAAACCACATGTAACAAAGCAAGAATTCCACAATGTGATTCGGGATTGCGCATGTGTGTTGACGTCATGACTCCCAGTTCCGCCCCATGCACGTTTCGTCACAAACTACGTCATCAGTGAGCCCGACCCCTGATGTTACTCAGCTTCCAAACTCTTCAGTAAATCATACATTTTTGCCTTCAAAGCTGGATTTATTATGTATTAATTATTAAGCTCCCTGTCTCTACCGCTCAGAGTCCCCGGGAATTAAGAAAACAGAGAGCACCATGCTCTCATAATGTAAAATCCTTGATACAATTCTTTATTTAAGAAATGCTAAAAACCACATGTAACAAAGCAAGAATTCCACAATGTGATTCGGGATTGCGCATGTGTGTTGACGTCATGACTCCCAGTTCCGCCCCATGCACGTTTCATCACAAACTACGTCCTCAGGGGGCCCGGCCCCTGATGTTACTCAGCTTCCAAACTCTTCAGTAAATCATTCATTTTTGCCTTCAAAGCTGGATTCATTATGTATCAATTACTCAGCTCTCAAATATCAGCATTGTGTGCACATGCACCGAAAACCATGCACGGATGTGCCATAGGTCCCTGTCGGGTCCCAAAGACCTGGCAGAGGGCTTCAGCACATCTGTGCACGTGGAAGACATTCAAAGATGGCCATATGGGTGAGGAGAGATGGGGGGGATAATAATGAGGACTGAATTTCCTTTTTAAATTGAAACAAAATGCATCCAGTTATTTGAGGTTTGCCTTTTTTCAGAGACATTTCTATAAAAAAAAAAAAAAGAAAAAAAAAAGCAGACGGAAAACAGGGCACCAATATCTTTCTGCAAGCTGTAAGGCAAGACCTGGAGGCGACAATCGCTTCAGCCACCTGTTTCACGGGTTTTGCCAGGAAGAGATTTCACTTCTCTAAACTCTTGTAACCTACTTTCTCAATGACCAGTAATTAACACTTGAAACAAGTCTAAAAATAAGGTTAGTTAATAAATAATAAGGACTTTGCTGTGTAACTCACAGTCATCTGTCACTGTGTAATATCTTGATTAAATTACGTTATAATGCTAATTTCTCGTGGCTATTTATTAAAAAAGTTAGCTGGTTGCGCCGCTCTGGGATTCGGCAGGAGCTCGAACGCTTTGTGCCTGTGGTGAAAACGATATATACTGTACATTATACCAACAGCGAGAGTTACTAATTGGTACATGGGCTGCAAACTCAACAAAATGGCTTTTCTGGTGGGAATGGATTTTAATTGTATGTCGGGAGAGTAAGCACTACGCATAATATCAAGATTTTGGAATATAATCTGATTGATGACACTATTAAACATTAATAGATCCCAGCACAAAGAAGAAGAAGAGATGTAAGGATCGAGGAAGGTTCCGAGCTGTGAAACGCGATTGGTTTGGTTTTGGTGAATGAAAAAAAAGAGAAAGGAAGAGAAAATGTGTACTATTTAATAGAAAGGGCTGATCCTTGAAAATCACCTCTCTATGGATGCTTCAGATGATCACCACTAGATGAAGCAGTCAATGGAAGCCACCACTGATAACGTGATGCTTTAGGTTTCCTTAGCTGTTGGCAGTGGAGATCACCGCCTATAACCATTGGGTTTGGTGAACAAACAAGGGAAAAGAAAAAGAATGTGTGCACTACGTAATTTTAAGGGCTTATTCTTGGAAATCACTTCTCTACACATACTTTAGGTCAGGGGGTCTCCATATTTTCTAAACCAAGGGCCAGTTTATTGTCCTTCAGACTATAGGAGGGCCCGACTGTGGCCAGTGGTGGTAAAAAACACCTGGGGCTTGGTAATCAATGAAAGTTAAAACACAAATTACATAGTGCCTGTGGTCAATAGAATGAGGAATAGTGCCCAATCATTGGTATTACTGGGAGGAATAGTGCCTCCTCATTGGTATTAGTGGGAGGAATAGTGCCCCGTCGTTGGTGTCAGTGGAAGGAATAATGCCCCACCATTGGTATCAGTAGAGGAACTAGTGCCCCATTGTTGGTGTCAGTGGGAAGAATAGTGCCCCATAGTTGGTGTCAGTGGGAGGAAAAATGTCCCATCTTTGGTGTCAGTGGAAGGAATAGTGCCCCATTTTTTGGTGTCAGTGAAAGGAATAGTGCTCCATCATTGATATCAGTAGAAGGAACAGTGCTGCATCCCTGGTGTTAGTGGAAGAAATTGTTCGTGGGAGGAATAGTGCCCCGTCGTTGGTGTCAGTGGAAGGAATAATGCCCCGCCATTGGTATCAGTGGAGGAACTAGTGCCCCATCTTTGGTGTCAGTGGAAGGAATAGTGCCCAATCGCTGGTATTAGTGGAAGGAATGGTGCCTCATCCTTGGTGTAAGTGGGAGAAATAGTGCCCCATCCTTGGTGTAAGTGGGAGGAAAAGTGCCCCATCGTTGGTGCCAGTGGAAGGAATCGTGCCCATTCGTTGGTGTCAGTGTGCCTCATCATAGGTGTCAGTGGAAGGAAAAGTGTTTCAACATTGGAGTTGAGTTGGTCAGAATTCAACTGGACTTGTTTTGTAATGCTGAAGACATTTCGTAGCTCTGAGGAGCATCAATAGTTATCAAAAGATTCAAGAACATACCACAGCATTTAAAGCCACAGGGATAATTCAGTCAACTTAATCCAATTACCGTGGTGTCATGTAATCTTTTATGCCGTGTACACACAATCGGTTTTACCGATGAAAACAGTCTGATGGACTTTTTTCATCGGACACACCGATCGTGTATGGGCCCCATCTGTCTTTTTTCCATCAGTGATTAAAAATAGAACATGTTTTAAATTTATCCGATGAGAAAAAAACGATAGCAAATTCCGATCGTCTGTGTGGAACTCCATCGGAGAAAAAACCCACGCATGCTCAGAATCAAGTCGACGCATGCTCAGAAGCATTGAACTTAATTTTTCTCGGCTCGTCTGAGTGTTTTACGTCACGGCGTTTGGGACGTTCGGATTTTTTACTGATGGTGTGTAGGCAAGACTGATGGAAGTCAGCTTCATCGGAAATCCGATGGAAAAATCCATCGGATTTTATTCCATCGGAAATCCGATCGTGTGTACAGGGCTTTACAAAGCTAAAATTCCATAGAGCCTCTCCAGATCTAGAATAGGGCTGGGAGTTAAGGAACTGTGTGGAAAGCCTTCTGAGTTAAGACTTTGCCCTCTTTCCCGAAAGATTGGTGGGATTCTGGCATATTTGTGTCTACATCTGCAATAAAACCACCTCAAGCTAGCTACAGATGATCAGATAATATGGCCAGAAGAACATTGGTCTGGGATTAGGGAAGCATCTTCTGTACATGATTCATTCACTACCAAAATCCACCACAAGAACAAGACTTGGCAAAAGGTGGTAGTGGTCTACAAGTAGGGCTTTGGGGAAATAAAAATAAATAAAATGATAACTTTACCTCTTGTACCTACAGTTTACTTCCCATACATTTCTAAAGAATTCTTTGCCCTTTCCAATTTTTTTTTCCAAAATTTTGGGGGTTCTGATTGTCATTTGAGATTACACAACATGAATACAAAAACAAGTAGCTACCCTTTGAGGACCAAGGGACGTATTTGTCCCATGTTTTTAATTGCCTGTATCATCTGATTAAGAACTTAAAATACTTAATTTTTTTTTGGCTTGAGTCAAAATATTAGTTCTTAACAAATGGATCTAGCTTTTTGCCAGTTATTTCATGAAATGGTTTCAGCAACTGAAGAGTGTGAACTTAAAAAAACGTAAAAATAAAAAATTGCTTCTTTTGGGGTTCCATAGGAAGTGACCTAAATAGTCACATTTGTCCCGTGTCACAATTCCTCCCCCAAAAGTGACACAAGTGTGGAAATGGTTTTATTTATTGTTCAAATACATTCTTAAAGGGAAAAAAATATAATTATTTTTATATTGATGACGGTAATCTTATGGTCCTCAAAGACATTTCAAGAGACACCAACACAAGCACACATCCAATGCAAAAGTTGCTATTTTTAAAGTACAAGAACATATTCGTACTACATACTAAGTTACCTTTAGAGCCGGTTCACACCAGGGCGGCGCGATGCGGCGCGACTTGTGGGGGCGACCTCGGCGGCGCGATCTCAAGACGACTTGAGACGCCCGCCGAGGCGATTTGCATAAGACTTCTGTATAGAAGTCAATGCAGGTCGCCTTGGGTCACCCCCAAAAGTAGTACAGGAACCTTTTTCTAAGTCGGAGCGACCTGAGTCGCTCTTACTTAGAACGGTTCCATTGAAAATCGTGGAACGCGACTTGTCAGGCGACTGAGTCGCCTGACGAGTCGCCCTGGTGTGAACCGGCTCTAAAGATCGTTTGTCATATCCCTAAACCTTCCGAAAAAACTGCATGCTGGCTCCTAAACAATTCCAAAAGAAGAAATGTTCTATGCCCGGGTGACTCATTTTACTGGTATCTCACAAGAGTTGATATCCAAGTCATGTGACTCCTTCCAAGTCTTCCTGTGGAAGTCAGTAGAGCTACGGCACCCTAATAATCTGCTGGTGCAGGTGCAGGTGCAGGTGCAGGAATTGATGTAAGCAGGTTCCAACAAGAGGAGTAGCTGTCTGTATTTTGCATGGCACTGGCATCCAAGGAGGTGTAAGACGTGAAATCAGCATTTAGATGCCGTAGGAGAAATTGTGGAGGTTGCTGCCTTTGGGGGCTTTTTTATTGTGTTGTATATATATATATATATATATATTATAAACTTTTACTGTGCTGTTGCAGTTCCATTTTAAGGAGAGAAGAAAAAGGCCAATAACTATAATTGTTGTTTGAATTTGGATACATCGCTTGCTTTATTGAGTCCGTTATGGGCAATATTAATCTTGCAGATATCTTCAGCGGGAGCAATTATAAATGTTCAGAGATACCGTAATGGGGCTTGGTGGCTCCTAGGAGTACTTTAAAAGTTTGTGACAACCCAAACTGCACGTCTGTTAAAATAGCCACAGGTTTAACCACTTGAGGACCGCCGCAAGCCGATGTACGTCGGCAAAATGGCACGGCTGGGCACATGGGCGTACAGGTACGTCCCCTTTAAGAGCCCAGCCGTGGGTCGCGAGCGCGCCGCCGCTGTCGCATCGCGACCCGGTCCTCTTCTCCGTGACCGTCCCCGCAAGAACAGCGGACCCGATCGGCGCTGGTGTCCCGCGATCGGGTAACAGAGAGGAAGAACGGGGAGAGGTAAGTGTAAACAAACCTCTTCCCGTGCTTCCTAGTGAGCCTGTCACTGATCGTCTGTTCCCTGTAATTGGGAACGACGATCAGTGATGTCACACGCTAAGCCACGCCCCCCCACAGTAAGAAACATAAATCAGGGCACACTTAACCCCTACAGCGCCCCCTCCTGGTTAACCCCTTCACTGCCAGTGTCATTTTTACAGTAACCAGTGCATTTTTATAGCATTGGTCGCTGTAAAAATGACAATGGTCCCAAAATAGTGTCAAAAGTGTCCGATGTGTCTGCCATAATGTCGCAGTCATGAAAAAAAATCGCTGATCGCCGCCATAACTAGTAAAAAAAGAAAAATTAATAAAAATGCCATAAAACTACCCCCTATTTTGTAAACGCTATAACTTTTGCGCAAACCAATCAATAAACGCAGATTGCGATTTTTTTAATCAAAAATATGTAGAAGAATACGTATCGGCCTTAACTGAGGAAAAAAAAAGTTTTTTTATATATTTTTTGGGGATATTTATTATAGCAAAAAGCAAAAAATATTGAATTTTTTTCAAAATTGTCGCTCTATTTTTGTTTATAGCGCAAAAAATAAAAACCGCAGAGGTGATCAAATACCACCAAAAGAAAGCTCTATTTGTGGGGAAAAAAAGGACGCCAATTTTGTTTGGGAGCCACGTTGCACGACCGCGCAATTGTCAGTTAAAGTGACGCAGTGCCGAATCGCAAAAAGGGGCCTGGTCCTTATGCTGTGTATTGGTCCGGGACTTAAGTGGTTAAGCAAAAACATGGAACTGTCAATAGACTTGTGCACAATGGGAAAATTTGTTTAGTTTAGTTTTGTTTCTTTTTGGTCCTGTTGATTCGTAATCATTCATAGATTTGCTAAACTGGATTTTTCGTGTTCGGACGAATTTGTATTTTCGCAAGCGTAATTTTTAGTTGAATCGGAATGATTCGTATTAATGTAAGCCTTATTTTTATTTGATTTATAATTCGTACTTTCGGTGGAGTACATTGTGAGTACATTGTTTTTCGTTGATTCTGGACACAACTCCTACTTTCGCAACTTTTTTTGGGGTTCGTTGATTCGTAATTTTCCGCGTCTCTCTCACAATGGCGCTGCCTAACGTGCTTCAAATGGATTTGTACTTTTCTAAATACATTGCGGTTATTTGTAACGATTCGAAATCTCGTATTTTACTTTCATTTTTGAATTGCGGCAATAGCCTCCGCCCCCTGTACACCATTTTGAGAGGGAGTTCAGCACGGTGAGGGAGGAGCAGAGAGCAGAGCAGAGTGTTATTGTGCTTCGAATGGATTCATACATTCAGAACTTTTTTTTCGTTCGCTGATTCGTAATTTTAGGTGACGGATCACAACAAGTCGACTTGCTGTTGCACTAGGCCGCATTAACGCAACAACGAATTATGCCAAAGGCATTCGCTATTTGCGATATAATTTATTTTGGATTTGGTTTTATTCGTAATTGCTTTGTTCAGAAATTCGAATGCTTCCGAACGTCCGAAAGTTGCTAAATTCGTACGAATTTCGATTTGTTACGAAACGAATTGCACAAAACTAACTGTCAAATAGAGGGGAGAAGCAGAACACACAGAGTAATATAGTCATCTAGTTTGTTGCTGGAGTGTTGGAAAAACTTAGGAGGATCTTTATCAAACATCGCATTCTTGTGTCTTTGAAGCCTGGCAATACACTGAGACAGAAGTTTGTACATCCAAAAGTCCTAACAACCAAACCAAGGGACAGATTTTGGTTTGTGCATTTCTCATAGCACTGCACAAACCAAGTTACTTCACTTGGTTTGGTTGTTGGGTCTTCCTTTACGTTGAGAAGACAAAGCAACCTCTCAACAAAAAATGACCCAAGGGAAATGTCTATAGGGCAATTTTTTTCATACTCCTAATAAAAAAGGACATTCTTTTGAGGACAGTGAGGTGCACATTTTGGACAGAGAGGACAATGGGTTCACAGGAGGTGTTAAAGGGGCCATCTATGTCAAAGTAGAACAAATATACCTAAACAAGTGGAGACTTTTGACACCATCTGTCTTCCACCATCTGCCACTTTAACATCTCTACCCCAGCGACCTAACAACCATTCACACCTTCAGTCATCTGAATCTAATGCCGCGTACACACGACCGTTTTTAATGTCATTGAAAAAAACATGATTCTTCTCAAGCCTGCCTTGCCTACACACGATCGTGAAAAAAATGTTCAAGTAAAGCGCGGTGACGTACAACACGTACGACGACACTATAAAGGGGAAGTTCCATTCGGATGGCGCCACCCTTCATGTTAGTAAAGTTTGTTGAGAGACGATTCGCGCTTTTCAGCCTCGTGCTTTTCAGTCCGTTACAGCGTGACGAATGTGCTATCTCCATTACGAATGCTAGTTTTACCAGAACGAGTGCTCCCGTCTCATACTTGATTCTGAGCACGGCCGTTTTTCATGACGAGAAAAACGATGATGTGAAAAACGAAGAGAAAAATTAGAGCATGTTCCAATTTTTTCTCGCCCATTTTTCACGTCTTGAAAAATACTCTGAAGCCCACACACGATCATTTTTAATGACCATTTTAAAAAATTGCATTTTTCTCGTCATTAAAAACGGTCGTGTGTGTACGAGGCATAAGGATTAACACTTCCTGACACAATGGATGGGATTATGTAACTAGAACATGGTGGTTCCACAACTTTTACACCTCCCATCTTGTTCTTGGACAGTCAACCTCTGCCTTGACAAATTCCATAGTGACTGAATTAAGGTGCTGGTGCTACCTCTGTGGATATTAATGCTGGAGTATGTTCCTGACATTCAGAAGAAGTGGCTTGGACATCTTTAACATTATAGAACAAGTCCAGATGAATGTGACCTACGACTCTCAGATATACCATGACCTGGATAAAGGAAAACCTTGACCTGTAGGACAATTTTACTCATCGGTGCTAATGGTAATAGGTGGTGATCTCTACTGCCAACAGTTAGCTAAGAAAGACTAAAGCCCTGTACACACGGGCGGGAATCCCGTCGAAAAAAAAAAACGTTGGTTTTCTCGACGGGAATCCTGGCAAGCTTGTCTTGCCAAGCCCTGTGTACAGACGGCCACTCCAAAAAAACGCAGTTCTATTAAATGGCAACAACGCAGTGACGTCATCGACTACGACGAGCTGGCGCTCGTCACATTCGATGCCGTCGCCCCCATCTTGCTACACCCCACACTAACCTTGTATGCTACCGCGCATGAGTCAAAGTCTTTTCGAGCATGCGTGGGTTTACCTTGGACCAGGTAAGCATACAGACGTCCCTTTTTCTCGGCAGGAAACACTCTGCCGAGAATCCCGACGAGAAAAATAGAGAGCAGGTTCTCTATTTTTCTCGTCGAGATTCCCGGCAGTTTTCCCGACGAGAAACCATACACACAAACGTTTTTCTCGGCAAAAAGCACTCCCAGCAGTTTTCTTGCCGAGAAAACCGGTCTTGTGTTACGAGGCTTAAGGCATCATCTCTCCTCAATCAAGTTGAGTCAAATGTGTCTAAGCACTGCTAGCTTGTTCATACTGTTCATTTGCAGCATTAAGGGAGAAGTATAGCCAAAGCTTTTTTGGCTATACTTCTCCTATTGATCACAGGAATGCAGTTCTTTCTGCACTCCTTTGTCCCATTTACAGCCAACAGTGGGCTAAAGTCTGCTGTCGGCTGACGTCACAGACCTGGTCTGGGTTTCGAAAAGAACCCAACCATATGGTCGGGATCCACCCAGAAGCCTGGACGGGCAGCTGGCTCAGCCCAGGGGAGGGCTGGTAGCCTTAGGCCTGGGGGGAAAGTCCAGTCAAGTGGCCCATTGAACCGCGGAATCAGCTCACCATCCATGGCCCACCAGTTTTTTCAATGCAGCCTCACCAGTGCTTATCAGTGCAGCCAACTTCAGTGCCCATCAATGCAGCCTGATCACTGGGGCAGGTTACATGGGGTGTATGGTGCGGGAGATGGGGGGTCAGCTAGGGGTTTCAGGGTCTCTCACCTCAGCGATCTCAGCTCAGCAGGTCCTTGCACACCACGGTCTCCTGGGGGGGTAACGCTCCTGATCCTGGGGTCAAGTTGCAGCCAGCGCCCAGCCCTGCAGCCCTGCATCCCGACTCCCTGGCACGCCCTGCCTCTGTCTGCTTCCAAGAATCCGGTCCCAGGGAGTTGTAGTTTCCTCTGTGCTGCTGTGTTTTCCACCCACCGGTAGCTTGAGCACGGACTACAACTCCTGGAATGCAACAGCTAGTGGTCGGCCGCCATGGCCGTGCCCCCGGCCCGACTTCCTAGACCAGAATAAAAAAGAAAATGGTAGCGGGCAGCGGCTGCCGGCCATTTTGAACATAAGTTAGGGCGGCCTGGGAGGAAATTGCCACCCTGCCCCCTGGCCCAGCTCTCCCCTGGCTCAGCCTCTCAGTCAACCACTGAGAGCTTGAGCCGGCCGCTCCTGCCCCCTCCACAGCCCAGAGCCCTGGTGACCAGCTCTCTGTAGGCTAAGAACCAAGAGCGGAACAATCAGTGGTGTTTGATCGCTTAGTTCTCAGTCTAAGAGGCAGCAGGGGACAGCTGCAGCTAGGATCAACGTTGCAGCCATCTAGGTGAAAATGTTTTTTTTTTTTTTTTACAAAGCCACACTTCTCTTTTAAAATCTGGTTTTAAAACATGATCCTTTTTTGCAAACCTCCACAACTGCTTGGAAGTTTATTTTCCTGCATGTCACAAGAGCAACTCATCGCAGTGGGGATCCAAACAAGCTAAGAATAAAATATGGCATAATAATAATAAACACAAACTCAAAACAATATTCTACTTTTCAATTTGGTCAACTCACAGCTAGATTAGGCTCAAGGACTCAGGGGTATCCTGATGCTTTTGAAGGCACTCACAGACCTTGGAGGGGAAACCTCTTTATGTGCAGGCGGGATGAGGACAAATATGTTCATTTTCTGGCTTGTTGGCCTCCTGTAGTTCTGTTCTGGCTTGGCGGGCTAGCTCCTGCCCACTCGGTATAGATGGCTGTTATTGTTGTCAAAGAATTTCTAGGTATTATTATTCACTACTTAGTCACACTATGCTTTTGAGAGAAGATGCTATCCAACACTGATATATGAGTAGTGGATCATGGACTTGTAGTAGTAGTAGGATGATAATGCTAGGATACTCCTGTTATTTCCTTCTATAAAACATGACGATGTATTTTATACTGTGCTGTCATTGAGGTTTTTCTTTTTGTTTCCTTTTGTGTAACCAGTGATGTATAACTATTGGCACAATAAAGATTTCTTTTGATTAAAAAATAATAATAATAATTCATGTGCGTGTAAAGGCTGGCGTCCCATTACTTTTGGCAATATAGTGTATTGTATTTGTCTTTAGTTATTATTATTTATCTTTATTTTTTTAGCCTTAATTTAAAGCAGGGTTCCACCCGCGATATTATTTTTTTTAAAAGTCAGCAGCTACAAACACTGTAGCTGCTGACTTTTAATAAGGACACTTACCTGTCCTAGGCGCCCTCGATGTCGGTCCCCCCGAGGCCGATCCCTCGATCCCGGCGCCACCATCCTCACTAAGGGAAACAGGCAGTGGAGCCTTGCGGCTTCACTGCCCGTTTCCTACTGCGCATGCGCAGGTGAATGGGGCGGCTACTTTCTGGGATACACACAATTCCAAGAAAGGAGGCACGCCCCGTTCACCAGAAGACACCGCGAGGGGGACGAGGAAAAAGACCTGCTGCGGACTAGGAAGAGGCAGATTAGGAACATCCGCATAGCAACCGCCATTTCTGGCAAGTAAAACATTTTTTTTTCTTCTATTTTTTTTTACTATTTTTTTGCAAGATTTTGGTGTTTTTTTTTTTTTAAGGGTGGTACTTCACTTTAAGTGTTACATCCGAAGGGTCTTCTAGAATACGGCTTAAAGCGGAGTTCCACCCAAAAATGGAACTTCCGCTTATCGGAACCCTCCCCCCTCTGGTGACACATTTGGCACCTTTCCGGGGGGAGGGGGGTGCAGATGGTTACTGAATGGTTCCGCGGGTTACTGAAGACTTGGCTTTTCACGCAAGCCTTCCCTGCGTAGCCTCTCTCTTCCACTCTTTCTGCCGCTCTGTGCTGCTTCTGGTTCCTGGGTCCTCTTTTCCCAGGAACTCTGCTATGTGCGTCGGGACCCTTCGGGGTAAGACCGCGCTATATTAAGATACCTCTCAACTCAACTCAGATACCTGTCTAAAGCCTCGTACACACGGTTGGACTTCCATCGGACTTTTCCGTGGATTTTTGTCTGAACGGAGTTGGCCGGGCACACCCATAGCATACACACCACAGGACTTTTCTGCAAACTTTCCCAAAACTTTTTCCAACATCACATGTTTTTCTGCTCTTTTCTGCTCTTTACCGCCACCCTTTGGTCAACTTCTGCTATTGTTGGTTGATTTTAACATTATTTGTTTTGTCCATCGGACAAAAGTCCAATGGTTTTCTGTACACACGGTCGGACTTTGCTCCATCTGACTTTTATTGGCGAAAAGTTTGTTCGTTTGCAGACCGAACATTTGTCCGATGAAAACCAAAAAATTTTGTCCGATGGAGCGTACACACGGTCTGATTTTTTTGTCAAACTTGCTCAAAATGAAGTTTGTTGGCAAAAAGTCTGACCGTGTGTACGGGGCTTTAGACAGGTATTTGCACCCACTTCTGGGGCATATACTCCCGCGGGAGTCACGCCCCTTCCTGTCCCGTCCCCCCCGCTGTCTCCTGGGAAACAAACTGTTCCCAGGAGAGAGCGGGGACCAGTGACGGCGCGGCGTGCTACTCGCACATGCGCAGTAGGGAACCGGGCAGTGAAGCCGCAAGGCTTTACTTCCTGATTCCCTCACTGAGGATGGCGGCGGCGGCAGCATCCGAGGACCGAGCGATTGCTCAGCCTCGTCTGCCAACATCGCGGGCGCGCTGGACAGGTAGGTGTCCATTTTTAAAAAGTCAGCAGCTGCAGTATTTGTAGCTGCTGGCTTTTAAAAAAAAAAATTGGGTGGACCTCCTCTTTAAGAGTGTCAACCAAGCATCCAATTAGTCTTGCAGTAGCCATGTTGTTCTTAACAAGATGCACTGAACCATCTCAGTGTTGAACATAACAGTTGTGCTTTGTTTCACGTCTACCTCCACTAGGTCTCTCGAAAATGCCACACACCCGTTTTTTCCAGCGCCGGTGGCATTTGTTTTGACATCACTTGCGTGGTGTGAGATTATAAATGGTCGCAAGTAATCACTGTCGTTAGCACATTGTTAAGATAAGTGTGGAGTTCACACATTCGGTGACTCAGTTCTTACTCTGCCGTCTTCCAGGACAGATAAGATCAAAGCTCGCTGATCACAACATTCTTTCCTGGCTTAAAGATGTAAGCTGCAGATTTTTGGTTTTTTTCTTAAGACAAATGGGCATACAGGATAAGGCAACAGACAGTCAGATCTAGACAATGACAACTTGAATTTGAGAAATTTGGGGTTCAAATAAGGATCTGTATATAGACTTCCGTAAAGGTTTCCCTTTCTTGTGTACCTATTGCCTTTTCCTGGTGTTGGCTTGCAGGGCCGCCATCAGGGGGGTACAGGCAGTACACCTGTAAGGGGCCCGGATGGCACCCCCCCCCTTTTATTTTATTTATTTTATTTTATTTTTTTGTAAGGGGCCCAGTGGTCCCCAGGGGCCCGGAGTTCTCCAGGGCCCGAATGTCAACCCCCCTTTTTTTTATTTATTTTTTATCAATTTTTTATTTTTTTATAAAAATGTTTTATTAAATTTGTTTTCTTTATTTATGTTATTTATTTATTTATTTATTTATTTTTTGTAAGGGGCCCAGAGGTCCCCAGAGGCCCGGAGGTCCCCAGGACCCCGGATGGCAACCTCCCTTTATTTTTTTCTTTATAAAAATTATTATTAGTTTTTTTTATAATTTTTTTGTAAGGGGCCCAGAGGTCCCCAGGGCCCCGGATGGCAACCCCCCCTTTTTGTTGTTCTTTTGCGTTTTTTTTGTGTTCGTCAGCACCCAAAGCCCCCCCTAACCTCAACAATTCGCGGCGGCTCTCCTTTGCTCCAGGGGGCCCATGCCTGAAGCTGTGTAAGGGGCCCCAAAATTCCAGATGGCTTGCACTGATAAGGTCTACTTGGCCTGGTAGTACAGCTAAAAGCAGTAGGAAGTCCAGCGTAGAGCAAGTCTGATGGTGCTAAACCAGAAGTACAGTAGCTTCAGAGGGTGATTGCAGTGACTGCACGCATTACGCCATGCATAACCAGAGATAAGTAGTAAGAAGTAACTGGCACTCCAAATATTGGTTTTTAAAGATTTATTGTAAACGTAAGCACTTCCACCTAGGAGCACTAGGATTGTCGGTTTGAATCCCAACCAAGGCACTACCTACACAGAGTTTGCATGTTCTCACTGTGCCTGCAGGAGTTTCCACCGGGCACTTTAGATTCCTCCCACACTCCAAAGACATGCTGGTAGGTTAATTGGCTCCTGTGTAAATTGGCCCTAACATATGGGTACGTATGAATGTGCGTTATGGACCTTAGATTGTAAGCTCCTTTAGATAAGGGACTGATGAGAATGTACAATATATGTGTATCGGGCTATAAAGTTAATAAATAAATACCGTATATACTCGAGTATAAGCAGACCCGAGTATAAGCCGAGGCACCTAATTTTACCACAAAAAACTGGGAAAATGTATTGACTCGAGTATAAGCCTAGGATGAGAATGCAGCAGCTACTGTAAGCAGAAAAGAGGGTCAACAATGCCCATTTGCAGCTTCACTGTGCCCATTTGCACGCCTCACTGTGCCCATTGCAACCTCACTGTCTCACTATGCCCTTTGAAACCTCACTGTGCCCATTGCAACCTCACTGTGCCCTTTGCAACCTTACTGTGCCCTTTGCAACCTCACTGTGCCCATTTGCAACCTCACTGTGCCCATTGCAACCTCACTGTGCCTATTTGCAACCTCACTGTGCCCATTGCAGCCTCACTGTGCCTAACCTCACTGTGCCCTTTGAAACCTCACTGTGCCCATTGCAACCTCACTGTGCCCTTTGCAACCTTACTGTGTCCTTTGCAACCTTACTGTGCCCATTGCAACCTCACTGTGCCCATTTGCAACCTCACTGTGCCCATTGCAACCTCACTGTGCCCATTTGCAACCTCACTGTGCCCATTTGCAACCTCACTGTGCCCATTGCAGCCTCACTGTGCCCATTGCAACCTCACTGTGCCCTTTGCAACCTCACTGTGCCCATTGCAACCTCACTGTGCCCATTTGCAACCTCACTGTGCCCAACCTCACTGTGCCCATTGCAGCCTTACTGTGCCCATTGCAGCCTCACTGTGCCAAGTCAGTGTACCTGTATTTTTGACAGACTGCGGGCATCCATTTTTCAAAAGTCGCGGCTTCCTCCTGGTCCCGTTCCGTGATAGGCGTTTGACACTGTGTACCACCTATCAGGGAGGTCCTCTCATCCCCGGACTCAGTTTCCCAGCAGACACTGTGTTCAGTGTTCCGTCAATCACAGACCTTCTTTCATCCTCAGACAAGAGGACGTCCGTGATAGGCGGAACACTGAACACAGTGTCTGCTGGGAAAGTCAGAGGATGAGAGGACCTCCGTGATAGGCGGTAGCGGAACAGTGTCAAACGACTATCACGGAACGGAACGGGACCAGGGGGAAGCCGCGACTTTTGAAGAATGGACGCCCGCAGTCCTTCAGGTACAATGACTCGAGTATAAGCCGAGGGGGGTATTTTCAGCCCTAAAAAAAGGGCTGAAAAACCCCATCTTATACTCGAGTATATACAGTACCTAAATAAATACATAATAAAATAACCTCCCAAAGGCCAATATGCCATGCCTTGAAGGATCCCCTTCCTCCACGCAACTCGGTGTCACCACACCCACCCCATCTTGGAATTATTACAACATATTATCTTTTTATCTTTTTGTTCTTGGGCTTAGATAGACTTTAATCTCAGTTTAATCTAAACCTAACCCTAATGGCGCGTACACACAATTGGAAAATCCGACAAGAAAACCGTGGTTGTTTTTTTCCGACGGATTTTCACTCAAACTTGTCTTGCACACACACGCTTACACAAATGTTGGTCGGAAATTCCGACCATCAAGAACGCGGGGACGTACAACACTACGACAAGCCGAGAAAAATTAAGTATAATGATTCCGAGCATGCGTCAAATTGATTCCGAGCCTGCGCAGCACTTTTGTGCGTCGGAAATGGCTACACGCAGTCGGAATTTCCGACAAAAAGTTTTTCCGTCTGAAAATTTGAGAACCAGCTCTCAATTTTTTGTTGGCGGAAATTCCGACAGAAAAAGTCCGATGGAGCCTACACACGGTCGTAATTTCCGACCAAAAGCTCACAACAAACTTTTCTTGTCGGAATTTCTGATCGTGTGTACACGGCATTAGGCCTCATGCACACTGGACGATTTTACAGCTGCTGTTTTCGGCATCAGACGTTTTTTTCCGGCATCCAGTAAACTCCCCATGTTCAGCTGTAAAAACACTCTAACTCTGATAAAAGCTGAAAAACGCCCAAAAACCGGTAAAAACGCAAAAAAAATATGCGGCTATTCTGCATTTATCTGCGTTTTTGAGCCATAAGATTTTATGGGAGAAAAACCGCTGAAAAACTCTACTGCAAAAACGCAGAAAAACTCTCTACAGCTACAGCTACCACTATTGGCTATTGGTGCTCCTAGCCCCTCTTTCCTGTCGAGTGCCCCCACGGCAAGCAGCTTGCTGTGGGGGCACCCAAGCAGGCGCGCTCCTGACCCGCGGCTGGGCCCCGCCCCCTTCTGTCTCCTGATTGGCTCACTGGCTGTGATTGACAGCAGTGGCAGCCAATGGTTCCCGCTGCTGCCAAAAGGCAATGCAAGTCCCTGGAGAACCAGGGCTTTTGTGGACATCGCTGGATCCAGAGGGAGCTCAGGTAAGCATTGGGGGCAAAAAATGGTAATGTGGGCTAGTGACAAACTCAACAGAGGCACCAACATCCCTGGATAAAGTAAATATACAGGAACATTTTTAATGGGATTTTAACGGTGCCTTAGACAAATAGTGCCAAAAAAAGTTTTCTTTAAAAAAAAAAAAAAAAAAATACATTTTATTTGTACATCGTTAAAAATTGTATGACATAAAAAGGTAATCATTTTTATCACGTCCTGGAAGACATTGTCAAGATAGGTGATGATATGATGTTTTTATCCCGACATGTTTCGCCCCTAATATACAAAGAAAAAGAGCCGCTGCTCCAGGTGTATGATGATAACCTGAGGTGGAATGTCTCATAGAGTGCCAGCCCCGGCCCACCTCTGTGGGAAACTTGTAAGAAAAGAAATGGCTGCACATCCAGGAATTCCGACCTCGTGTTGGTGTCTTTGGTGTTATCACTTTGAACAATAAAAGGCAATCGGAATTCCTGGATGTGCAGCCATTTCTTTTCTTACATGTTTTGCCCCTAAGGGCTTCCTCAGGGGGATTGGTTAAAGGATCACTGTTCAAAAAACACAGCCAACAATCACAGCCAGTGAGGCCGGAGCAGGGGTGGGGGTTGAGCCGTGCTCTTATGGAGCGAGCATGCATGTGTGCCCCCACAGCAAGCAGCTAGGCAAGGAGGAGGGGCCCAGAGCACCAGCGGGAGACCCGAGAAGATAAGTATGACATGTTTGTTATTTATTTTATTTTTTTCTTTCCTTTACAATCACTTTAACAGCAAGGTAGCTTATCCTATATCTGATTATCTAACACCAGTCATTCAGCAGAGATGCTAACTGCAAACAATACATTGTAGAGTCAAACATGAGTAGTCACTGACCATCTAGGACGGCTACCCTTCAAAAAAAAAAAAAGGAAACCACCTTAAAACAGAATCTATAGAGTGCAAAATCACGTCTCTGTAAAAAAAAAAAAAAAAAAAAATAGAAGCCTTGTTATAATTTACCATTTAATCTCAAGTCTTTCAGAGAATCTATTTTTAATTTGCAATCTGATTTGTTTATGTGAAAACCATTCTGAATAACAACAGGCATTTCTAGAGAAAAAAAAAAAACTTCTGGCAAGTGGCTCTCTCGATGTCTAAACTTATCAGTTTTTCACAGGAAAAGTGTGGTCAGGCATCCATTCCATCATTTAGAATAATAAGAATCTTAAACCCACAAGAGCTTCCTTGAAAAATATGCAAATAAAATATGCAACAGGATATGATATTCGGTTTCCAGATGTTTAGTCTTTGCCTTTGAAGTTTCGCCTTTTAATCTTTTGTTGCGATATGTATTAGATAGCTATAGTAATTGTATCACACGCTCTGTGCCTATAGCAGTCAAGATCACTCTTATTTAAAGGGACATCGACATCGGAAATTTGGTTTTTGCTTAAAGTGACTCTAAGCTCACATTTTGTATAAAATAAATTAAAAGCAATATGGTTAAATATTCTAAGAATGTACCTTCTATCTCAATCTTCCTTTGTTTCATCTCTCGAAGGCAAGCTTTTATCTGTTACTCTCTGGCTTCCTGTCCTAGGGTGGCTACATTCATTCCCCATGCCCCCTTTGTGTATGTGAACGTGGCCCCCCTGTTCTGCTCACCCCCCGAGATGGACTACCCATCTACTTACAGATGCATTCAGCGCAATGGGAATTGTAGTACACATAGCGGTTGATTGACTAAAACTAGAGAGTGCAAAAATGTGGGGCAGCTCTACATCAGTGGCGACTGGTGCTCCATTTTTTGGGGGTGGCGGCAAACAAGCCATTTGCCACCCCTCCCTTGGTCGGTCAGTCGCACCACAAACCCCCCCCCCCCCCCCGTCGCTTGATCGTCAGCCCACCAGCCCCGCACTTACTTCATCTAGGTCGTGGGCAGCGCTTCCTCCTCGGCGGCTTTACCCTGTGTCTCCTCCTCCTCGGCTTCACGGCGGCTTCCCCTGCAACTCCTTCGCCTTAGCTTTATGGCGGCTTCCCATGCATCTCCTCCTCCCCCCCCCCCGTCGCTTGATCGTCAGCCCACCAGCCCCGCACTTACTTCATCTAGGTCACGGGCAGTGCTTCCACCTTGGCGGCTTCACCCTGCGTCTTCTCCTCCTCTGCTTCACGGCAGCTTCCCATGCATCTTCTCCTCCTCAGCTTCATGGCGGCTTCCCCTGCGTCTCCTTCTCCTCGGCTTCATGGCGGCTTCCCTTGCATCTCCTCTTCCCCCCCGTTGCTTGATCGTCAGCCCACCAGCCCCACACTTACTTCATCTAGGTCACGGGCAGCCCTTCCACCTCGGCAGCTTTACCCTGCGTCTTCTCCTCCTTTGCTTCACGGCAGCTTCCCATGCGTCTTCTCCTCCTCTGCTTCACGGCGGCTTCCCCTGCAACTCCTTCACCTCGGCTTCATGGCGGCTTCCCATGCATCTCCTCTCCCCCCCCCGTTGCTTGATCATCAGCCCACCAGCCCCGCACTACCTTCATCTAGGTCACGGGCTTCCACCTTAGCGGCTTCACCCTGCGTCTTCTCCTCCTCTGCTTCACGGCAGCTTCCCATGCGTCTTCTCCTCCTCGGCTTCATGGCGGCTTCTCCTGTGTCTCCTTCTCATGGGCTTCACGGTGGCTTCCCATGCCTGTCCTCATCCTCGGCTTCACGACGACTTCCCCTGTGTCTCCTCCTCCTCCCCGTGCAGGTTTAGGAGATATTTATTTTACCTACAGGTAAGCTTACCTGTAGATAAAAATGTGAAAGCAGGGTATACAACCACTTTAAAGTGATTGTAAAGGTTAATTTATTTTTATTTTTATAACAAACATGTTATACTTACCTGCTCTGTGCAAGGGTTTTGCACAGAGCAGCCCTAATCCTCCTTTTCTGGGTTCCACAGGCAGCGCTCCTCGCTCCTCCTCTTCTTTGGGTGCCCCCAAGGAGAGCCGCTTTCCATTGGGGCACCCGTGCGGGCACGTTTCCGAGTACCACTGCTGCGTCTATTGACACAGACAGTAGGACTCGGCCCTGCCGTGTCACTGGATTTGATTGACAGCAGCGGGTGCCAATGGCTCCTGCTGCTATCAATCTGTCCAATGAGGACTCATAGAATGCATTAAGGTGAGACTTTACAACCCCTTTAAGTATTTTGGTTGTTAGCGCTTTAAACTTAGGGTTGGGTTGTGGTGTTAGAACTAAAAGGTTATGGTTTGGTAGTGTGGTTAGAGCTCCATTAGGGGTGGGTTGTGGAGTTGCAAGGTTAGGGTTTAGGTTGGGTTGTAGCGTTAGAGTTTAAGGTTTAGGGTTGGACTGTGGGGTTACAGTCGTATAGTTAGGGTTGAATTGTGGCATTCGATCTGTAGGTTTAGGGCTGGGTTGTGGAATTAGAGATGTAGGGTTAAAGCTGGATTGAGGGGTTAGGGCTGGGGTGTGGGCAAATTCAACATGTCAAGGCTCAGCAGTATTCCTACACCTTAAGGAAAGGGAACATTCTTTTGAGGACAATGAGGTGCACATTTTGGGTCGAGAACTGGTTCGCAAGAGGCATGAAAGAGCTCATCTACGTCAAACTGGACAACCATCATTGAACAGGGGTGGAGCTTTTAACTCCATCCTACTACCACATAGAATGCCGTTTTAACATCTCTGGCGTTTTGACAAAAATTCACTTCAGCCATGTGAATCAAAGGATTAACACCTATGAAGCCACCCTGACACCAAGGATGGGATTATGTAATTAGACCAGGATGGTTCCACAATTTTCACACCTCCAATCCTATTCTGGGTAAATAACATCTGTCTTTCCATGGATCAAGGCGTTTGGTGCTACCTGTTTAGATAAAATGTTGGGGCATGTTCCTGACACCAAACTGAAGTGGATTTGAGAAACTATGACAGGTCTTCAACATCACAGAACAAGTCCAATTGAATGTGACCAACTACTACTAGATAAACCATGACTCACTTACACACAACCTGGTGCCAGAAATTGGCGTGCTTAATTTTTTTTAAACCAAAAAGTGTCATCAATAGGGAGACTATTCTCAAACCTGGACCTGGACCTTCTTGTGAACTTTGCAAAGACATCACCGATATATTCTATCCTACACCTACTTGCTCTGGGCCATTTTTCCACAAGCCTCATCCCTTTTACACCGTCAGTATAGTAAAGCAGGGTATATATTTTTGGTAAAACATTTTTTTATAGGTTTCTTTTACTGGCATAAAGAGACACCCAGCTTGTCTGGAAAGGGAGATTACATTATTCTTTTGTTCCGATCTGATTGGCATCAATTATCAGTGACCATGAAAGAATCCTCATTACATTCTGTAGTCTGAATACCTAAATAAATTAAATTATCAGATATGGAGATGAACATATAATTAGTTTTAACCACTTTGTGGCCAGATGGCCGGGGCAAATAGTGAACTGGCTTGATAAGTATTTTGGCATTAGCTAATGAAAAAAAAAAAAAAGGATAGGGCTTTTTATAAGGAGAACGAGTACTGAATATATAAACCGGTCCGGTACTCTAGGTTTTTGTTACACCCTGGCCAAAAGACATCATCCTAGATAGAGATAGTCAAAACTGTGCTTAGAATCTGAAAATTCAGAATTCATTTATTATAATGTGTTATATATACAGCACGTGTACATTTTATAGCCTTATTTTCATTGTGAGTCTAAAGCCTCGTACACACGGTCGGACTTTGCTCCATCTGACTTTTGTTGGCGAAAAGTTTGTCCGTTTGCAGACCGAACATTTGTCCGATGAAAACCAAAAAAGTTTGTCCGATGGAGCGTACACACGGTCAGATTTTTTGACAAACTTGCTCAAAATGAAGTTTGTTGGCAAAAAGTCCGACCGTGTGTACGAGGCTTTACTCTGCCCTCCAACCTGCTCAATCTCACACAGTGGGGGAGATTTACTAAAACTCGAGTGTGCAAAATCTGGTGCAGCTTTGCAAAGAAACCAATCAGCTTCCAGTTTTTACTGTCAAAGCTTAATTGAACAAGCTGAAGCCAGAAGCTGATTGGCTACTATGCACAGCTCCCTAGATTCTAATTGCTTCAGTTTTAGCTGTGTCTTCTAGCTCCGGAAACTGCATGTCAGCCTCAACTGCAGGGTATCTGACATTGTTATTCACTCATAGGAGCTGGAAAACAGTATAGGCCAACTTTTCTCAACCTTTTTACCCTAGAGCAGTGGTTCTCAACTCCAGTCCTCAGGGCCCACCAACAGGCCAGTTTTGCAAGATAACTGAAATGCATCACAGGTGATATAATTTGCTGCTCAGGGATTGCAGTATTCTAGTCTGCATCTCACCAAGGTAATACTTAAAATCTGGCCTGTTAGTGGGTCCCGAGGACTGGAGTTGAGAACCACTGCCCTAGAGGAACCCCTAAAATAATTTTCAGGTCTCAAGGAACCCTTACTAAGATTGATTTATCTGGGAGCAATTGGAAAAATACCCCAGTGTTAAAGGGGCCTTATGCCGTGTACACACGATCGGTTTTACCAATGAAAACAGTCCGATGGACTTGTCTCATCGGACAAACCGATCGTGTGTGGGCCCCATTGGTCTTTTTTCCATCGGTGAGAAAAATCAGAACATGTTTTAAATTTATCCGATGGGAAAAAAAACGATAGCAAATTCCGTTCGTCTGTGTGGAACTCCATCGGACAAAAAACCCACGCATGCTCAGAATCAAGTCGACGCATGCTCAGAAGTATTGAACTTTATTTTTCTCGGCTCGTCGGAGTGTTTTACGTCACCGCGTTTGGGACGGTCGGATTTTTGACTGATGGTGTGTAGGCAAGACTGATGGAAGTCAGCTTCATCGGAATTCCGATGGAAAAATCCATCGGATTAGAATCCATAGGAAATCCGATCGTGTGTACAGGGCTTTAGACATTGGTAGTCCTTAAAGCAGATCTTCATCCTAGTTTCTATCTTCCCCTTCTCTGCACCCCTCCTCCCCTCCCCTGTTCAAATAGGGAAATTTACCTTTCCTTTTTGATTAAAATACTTCTGGCCTGCCCCCCATGCACATCGTTCGCCTAGGCGATTGATGTGCACATTGCCCGTTGTGTCTCCCGGGATATGCATGTGACATATCCCAGGACCCAGACAGCAAGCAATTGTGCTGCAAGTTTGAAAATGACTTGCTAAGCCATTGCTAGACTTGCCAGGCTTCACAAGTTTGATGCACAATTGCAGCAAGTCCGCATTGCAGGACTCCAGATCACCTTCTTTGCAAACATTCTGCAAGTCTGCTGCAAGTTCTGGTTCAGTTATGTTGTGCAATAGTCATCCCACCACCACAGGGGCCACTGTGCCTGAAGTTGAGTCAACTAGAACTTGTGCTTCAAGTGCTCTACAAGCGTACAACTTACCAGTGAAAATGTGCAGAAAGTTAACAAGGGTGGGAATCTCGTCGGGAAAAAAAACATTGGTTTTCCCGACGAGATTCCTGGCAAGCTTTCCTTGCTCGCCGAGTGTACACACGGCCATTCAAAAGAATCGCAGTTCTTTTAAATGGCAAGAATGCGGTGACGTCCTCGACTACAACGAGCCTGTGCTTGCCACATTCGATGCCGTTGCCGCCATCTTGCTAAACCCTACACTACCCTTGTATGCTACCGTGCATGCGTCAAAGTCTTTTCGAGCATGCGCAGGTTTACCTGGAGACAGGTAAGCATACACACGCACGATTTTCTCGTCGGGAAACAGGCCGACGAGAATCCCAACGAGAAAATAGAGAGCAGGATCTCTATTTTTTTCGTCGAGATTCCGGCAGTTTTTCCCGACGACAAAGCATACACACGACTTGCCGAGAAAACTGGCCGTGTGTACGAGGCTTAACAATTCAACACTGCCACAAATTTGTGGCACATTATTCTTGCGATCTAGCGAGGCATTAGCTTTCATTGAGAAAAGGAGAGGGGATGGGCCTAGTGGTGAGCCATTGGGAGAGTCGCCGGCTGAACCCGGACCAGCCGGAGGCTTCCCGATGATGTTGCGCATGAAGGTGGGGGCACAGGATTGAGTGTGGAAAGGAAGGGAAGAGGATCTCAGCAGGACATCGCTGGGCGGGAGAGTGTGTTTGCTGTGCAGGACCTGCAACCAAGTAAGTTTAGAAAGAACAAAATGAGGGTGAGAGGGTAAAGGTCCTCTTTACAAATAATGAAACCCTCACATTGGTGGTTAGAATGGCACCCTTACAGACAGCTTAAAAGATAATTAGTGTCACGCTGCTGGCTTTGCCAAGTGGTCTTGGCCCTGGAACTATGGAGGCACCATCAAATAGAAGGTCAATCAGCTACAGTTCAAGGAACCCCTAGCAACTTTAGGAGGAACCCTATAGTTCCATAGAACCCTGTTTGAGAATGTCTGGTATAAGCAGTTGGCAGGGCAGCAACTGTTATGCCGCGTACACACGCTCGGAATTTCCGACAACAAATGTTCGATGGGAGCTTGTTGTCTGAAATTCTGACTGTGTTTAGGCTCCATCGGACATTTGCTGTCGGAATCCCCGACAACAAAAATTTGAGAGCTGGTTCTCAAATTTTCCGACAACAAAACTTGTTGTCGGAAATTCCGAGCGTGTGTACACAATTCTGATGCACAGAATTCCATGCATGCTCAGAATCAAGCAGAAGAGCCGCACTGGCTATTGAACTTAATTTTTCTCGGCTCGTCGTACGTCTTGTACGTCACCGCGTTCTTGACCTTCGCAATTTCCGACAACATTTGTGTGACCGTGTGTATGCAAGACAAGTTTGAGCCAACATCCGTCGGAAAAAAATCCACGGTTTTGTTGTCGGAATGTCCGATCGTCTGTACACGGCATAAGACTTTACGTGGCATCTAAATTCTGACTTTGCAACTGAAAGCTGAACTTACACAAAGAAAATAAAAAGCTAAATAATCGGGACAAATATAAATCTTTCTTAAATATGTGAAAACATTTATTCCAATTTAAGACGATATGTGAAATTTAAGACGATATATATTCAGATTCTTTCATTTTCAATTGTGACTGGTTCTCTTTTCTCCTTTAAAAGAGGTATCCAAAAACAATGTAACCTCTGCATGGCCTGTCCTTCTTTTTCACTAATTGCCTAGCAGAAGCATTAACGGCATAACATACAGATAGCCGCTGGTTATCAAACATCATGAAAATATGGACAGGCAAGCATGTGAAAAACTGGGAATCACATCAAATGTTGCTGTCAGTTAATATTACATAATAACCTAAATGATGTCCTCACTGAACACCCGAACTAGTTGTCAAGAGTCAGCTAGGGCTCTTGATGGCCCAAGTAGGAAGACAAATTACTCACTGTGGTAGAGGGTGCATAGAGCCCTGGATCGATTGCAGGTAGAAGCCCCCTTAGGGTAAAATCTATGAAAGGTTAATCTTACAACATTAACCTAAATTATGTCCTCACAGAACTCCCGGACTAGTTGTCAAGAGTCAACAAGGGCTCATGATGGCCCAAGTAGGAAGCTCACTGACTCACTGTGGTAGAAGGTGCGTACGGCCCTGGATTGAATGCAGGTAGAACCCCTACTCGGAGTAACATCTATGATAGGTTATTATTACAATATTAACCTAAATCATGTCCTCACAGAACTTCCGGGCTAGTTGTTAAGGGTCAACTAGGGCTCTGATGGTCCAAGTAGGAAGCTGAATGACTCACTGTGGTAAAAGGTGTGTAGAGCTCTGGATCAAGTGCAGGTAGAAGCCTCCCCAGAATAACATGTATGGCAGGTTATTATTACAATATTAACCTAAATCATGTCCTCATGGAACTTCAAGACTAGTTGTCAAGTTATCAAGGGTCCACTAGGGCTTTTGATGGCCCAAGTAGGAAGCTCACTGACTCACTGTGGTAGAAGGTGCGTACGGCCCTGGATTGAGTGCAGGTAGAACCCCTACTCGGAGTAACATCTATGATAGGTTGTTATTACAATATTAACCTAAATCATGTCCTCACAGAACTTCCGGGCTAGTTGTTAAGGGTCAACTAGGGCTCTGATGGTCCAAGTAGGAAGCTGAATGACTCACTGTGGTAAAAGGTGTGAAGAGCTCTGGATCAAGTGCAGGTAGAAGCCTCCCCAGAATAACATCTATGGCAGGTTATTATTACAATATTAACCTAAATCATGTCCTCATGGAACTTCAAGACTAGTTGTCAAGTTATCAAGGGTCAACTAGGGCTTTTGATGGCCCAAGTAGGAAGCTGAATGACTCACTGTGGTAGAAGGTGCGTAAAGCCTTGGACCGAGTGCCTACCCAGAGTAACATCTTTGAAAAGGTTATTATTACAATATTAACCTAAATTATGTCCTCACTAAACTCATGGACTAGTTGTCAAGGGTCAACTAGGGTTCTTGATGGCCCAAGTAGGAAGCTCACTGACTCACAATCCAGCCATACACCAAGCACAGCTAGAAGCCTCCCCAGAATAGCATCTAAGATTCAACTTTTTTAAGTTGTTTTAAGCTGCCTTCACACTTATGAGTTGCAGTAATGCATGATCAAAAGTATCAGGGATGCGTAAATGATATTGACCGACGCCCGGAACATGCAGTTCGAGCAGGTGTTTTTTTTTTTTTGTACATTTAGCCCTGTTGTGCCCTGTTGTGGGCAAGCAGCAGGGTCTCCTTTTTTTTCTTTGTCCCTTAACGGAGCGGACAACGGAGCTTTATTTGGCTTCTCAGCATGCGCTTGTACTTTGCACCCAATTGCTTCCTTGTCTGAGGGTAGCCTGAAGGAATAACGTTTTTCTTCTCATGGGGGCCGGTGCCTCATTTACTAGCTCAGCAGATGCGCTTCTACTGAGCGTTATGGGAGCCTGACACTACCCTTTTCTAACGAGGCACCCAATCAATGCTTGCCACCTTGCAAGGTCTCCGAAGGGTTGATATTTGTTTATTAGGCAGGGGTGCTTTTAGGAATATCTGGGGCTTTTAAAAACAAAAGGGGCTTTATGGTGACTTAAACTTTTAATGTTTTTAACATTGTTTATCTCTTGCTCACCTCCCTGCCTGTCTCCAGCATCGCCCCCGGGGACTAGCAGGGAGGGAAGAGGCCAGAGTCCCCGGGGGTGGTGCTGGAGACAGGCAGGGAGGTGAGCAAGAGATAAACAATGTTAAAAACAGTAAAAGTTTAAGTCACCATAAAGCCCCCTTTCGGTTTTAAAAGCCCCAGACATTCCTAAAAGCACCCCTGCCTAATAAACAAATATCAACCCTTCATAATTTTCCATCCTGGCAAAGCCATTTCAAGTTTAAAGGGACATTGAAAATCCCTAGTGATAAAACTGTCTCATTCAGTAGTATTATAACTGAAGTTCTCAAATTTTTATTAAAATGATAAAATAAAGCCATAAATTATGTTTAAGTAAATTATGGCTTTTTTTGTAAAAATGAGACAACTGTCTCAATTATAATGCTACTGAATGAGACAGTTTTATCGCTAGGTATTTTTAAGGGATGAGTGTCCCTTTAACTCCTTGGCATTGACCACCATGAATATGGAGGAAGGGTAGGGTAACAATAGGATGGGCTAGGGGCTTTTCACAGACACATCTCATTTAGCACTGCTCAGGTCTAATAGCCAGTCATTATCTCGAGCAACATTACATGATAGAGGGTGCGATATTCCTGCTCAATAAATATGGAGAATGGGTATGGTAACAATAGGATGGGGTAGGGGCTTTCCACAGGCACATCTCATTTAGCAGAATTCAGGTCATACAGCCAATCACTAGACCCAACAATTTTAAATGACGAATGGTGTGACGTCACTACTCAATGAGTACTGGGAATGGGTATGGTATCAATAGGTTGGAGTAAGGGAATTTCACAAACACGTCCCATTCAGCACTGCTTAAGTCAAATGTCCAATCACTATTTCCAAGCAATTTTACATGACACTGGATGTGACATCACCACTCCAAAGGTATCAGGTATGGCATCAATGGGTCAGGGAAAGGGCTTTTCGCAGACACATGTTCAACATTTCTCAGTTCGAACAGACAATCAGTAAGCAAAAGCTATTTTACATGATGGAGGGTGTGAAGTCACTGCTCAATAGTTATGGATAAGGGCATGGTATCAAAGGGTTGGGCTAGGAACTTTTCACAGATACGTCCTATTTGGCACTGCTCTGGTCAAACAGACAATCACTAGGCCTAAAACAATTTTCTATGACGGATGGTGTGACGTCATTGCTCAATGGGTATCAGGTATGGTATTAATAGGTCAGGGTAGGGGCTTTTCACAGACATGTGCCATTCGGCACTGCTCTAGTCAAACAGTCAATCACTTAGCCCAAGCTGACATCACTGCTCAATGGGTATAAGGTAGGGAGTATGGTATCAATGGGTCGGGGTAAGGGCTTTTCACAGACACGTCCCATTCGGCACCGCTCAGTTCGAACAGCCAATCACTAAGCCCAAAGGTAAGGGCTTTTTACAGGCACGTCCCATTCGGCACCGCTCAGTTCGAACAGCCAATCACTAAGCTCAAGCACTTTTACATGATGGAGGGTGTGACATCACTGCTTAATAGTTATGGGTAAGGGTAAGGTATTATTGGGTTGGGACTTTTCACAGACACGTCCTATTCGGCACTGCTTTGGTCAAATAGTCAACCACTAGGCCTGAAAAAATTTCCATGACAGAGGGTGTGATGTCACTTCTCAATAGGTATTGGTATTAATAGGTCAGGGTAGGGGCTTTTCACAGACACACTCCCATTCGGCACTGCTCTAGTAAAAAAGGTAAATCACTTAGGCCAAGCAAGTTTCCCTGATGGATGGTGTGACACCACTGCTCAATGGGTATAGGGTAGGGAGTATGGTATCAATGGGTCAGGGTAGGGGCTTTTCACAGATACAGCATATTTAGCACTCCTCAAAAGTTATGGGTAAGGTATTAATGGGTGAGGGTAGGGACTTTTTACCAACGCGTCACATTCGGCACTGCTCTGGTTAAACAGTCAATCACTTAGCTCAGTGTTTCTCAATTCCAGTCCTCAAGGCGCACCAACAGGTCATGTTTTCAGGATTTCCCTCAGATGAAACGGCTGTGGTAATTACTAAGGCAGTGAAACTGATCAAATCACCTGTGCAAAATAATGGTAAGCCTGAAAACATGACCTGTGCCTTGAGGACTGGAATTGAGAAACACTGACTTAGTCCTAGCAATTTTCCATGATGGATGGTGTGACATCACTGCTCAATGTGTATTATTATGGTATCATTAGGTGAGGGTAGGGGCTTTTCACAGACACGTCCTATTCGGCACATTTTTAAACTGCCAATCACATTTGGCACTGCTCAGTTCAAACAGCCAATCACATTCGGCATTGCTCAGTTCAAACAGCCAATCACATTTGGCTCTGCTCAGTTCCTATTTGGCACTGCTCTGGTCAAACAGACAATCACTAGGCCCAAATAATTTTACATGATGGAGGGTGTGACATCACTGCTCAATAGTTATTGGTATGGTATTAACTGGTCGGGGTAGGGGCTTTTTTCAGACACGTCCCATTGGACACTGCTCTAGTCAAACAGTCAGTCACTTAGCCAAGCAATTTTGTATGACGGATGGTGTGATATCATTGATCAATGAGTGTCAGGTATGGTATTAATAGGTCAGGGTAGGGGCTTTTCACAGACACGTCCCATTGGACACTGCTCTAGTCAAACAGTCAATCACTTAGCCCAAGCTGACATCACTGCTCAATGGGTCTAGGGTAGGGAGTATGGTCTCAATGGGTCGGGGTAAGGGATTTTCACAGATACATCATATTCACTCCACAAAAGTTATGGGTAAGGTAGCAATGGGTGGGGGTAGGGACTTTTCACCAACACATCACATTCGGCACTGCTCTGGTTAAACAGTCAACCACTTAGCCCAAGCAATTTTCCATTATGGATGGTGTGACATTACCGCTCAATGGGTATCAGTATGGTATCCTTAGGTCAGGGTAGGGGCTTTTCACAGACACATCCTATTCGGCGCTGCTCAATAGTTATGGGTAAGGAATTCATGGGCAGGGGTGGGGACTTTTCACAGACACTTCAAACAGTCATTCACCAAGTCCATTGGTATCAATGGGTCAGGGTAAGTGCTTTTCACAGACACGTCCCATTTGACACTGCTCAGTTCAACTAGCCAATCACTAAGCCCATGCAATTTTACATGACGAAGGATGTGACGGCCCCGTTAAACAGGTATCGGGTATGGGTAGGGTATCAATGGGTTAGGGACATTCACAGACATGTCCCATTGAGAACTGCTCAGATCTAATGGCCGATCACTAGGCTTCAATTTTAGGCAAAGCGATGGCGTCTCTTTAATTTGCAAAGTTGACTGGCATGTACCCAGTGCCGGGACAAAGTCATGCAGCGTCCAGGGCAAAGATGCTAAACTGCACCCCCCCCCCCCTTCCCTTAGGGTTAGCAGTGATGTCGCTGTCACTACTCCTGTCAGCCTTGTAACAAAAGCAAATGGCACAGAGATCCCCCATCCCTGCAATAAACCATTGCGCCCAGGGCAGCCGCCCCCTCCTGCCCACCCCTTGTCCGGACCCAGCATGTAAAAGGAACCATTTTTTTTATAAAATGTGCACAAAGGAGAAAGTTTACTTTTACCATCTTCTTACCTTAACAGCTGACCTGCATGCTTGTTTTAAGGACAGACGGTCTGATGGGGGGGGGGGGGGTAGGTGTACGGCCTTTAGGCCAAGGCGGGCTTGCTCGCGGAATGCCTTATCCCCTCGTCACTGCAACAAAACAGAAACAAAAATGTAACATCAAATAAGAAGTTAAAAAAAAAAAAACACAACAAATTTGCTAAATCTTGGAGGTCAAGGAACATCTAAAGGAAAAAAAAAAAAGGTTAAAGATGAAAAAAAACCCGAACTAGAAAGCTATCTCAAGGCAAGGCCACCGGTGACGTCCTCTGGTCAAGGAAGCTAAACACTTGAATCCTTCATTTTCATCAGATCAATACCTGCTTATATTTATCACTATTCCATGCAGCTGCCACTCCTGACAACCTGCATTTTAGCCGAACGCGCTGGAGCCCGGACAATGCAGCTTTTAATACTATTTACACCTGAAGTCACAATTCCATTAAGAGGCCCTGTTTTGTTAAAGGCACAGAGATTGATATTATTATATTGGCAGATGCTTTAAAATCCCTTTGTTCTTTACTTTTTTTTTTTTTTTTTTTCGTCCTCTGTGTTCTTGATCTAGTCCATGCCAAAAGCTTTTCTGCTAAATACTCGAGTACAAGTCTTTTTTTTTTTTTATTTTTTTATTTTTTTTTATTTTTTTTAAAGCTTTTCCGCTAAATACTTAAGTATATATTTTTTTTACAATTTAAAAAAAAATCTTTTAAGCTTTTCGTCCAAACTTACCATTTTATAGGAGAGCTTTTGCTGCTAAAAGAACGCCGTTCTCTAATCATCTGTACAACAATATTTGCTATCAGGCATCCTAAATAGATTATCATTCGTCCATCTGTGTGATTATTGATTTATAAGGGACATAAGCTGCTTTAAAATGGAAGTGTTCCCACTAAGGGCTCCTTGTATAAATCACACATGTCCTCAGATATAACACCCATCTTTCAACATATTGTTCCCCCCCCCCCACTCTCCCCCCCCCCCTTCCTCCTTACTTTCTTTTTTCCTTAAAAAAAAAAAAGCAGCAAGAAAGCAACGAATGATAAATTGTTTCTAATACACCGATCTAAAGTGATATGCAAATCTGGCGTGTATTTTTTAATATATTACTCGAGAAAAAAAAAAAAGAAAAAAAAAAAGAGAGGCGTCATTTACATATGAATGCTATATGCAAATGCAAGTGACACAGCAGATGTTTGTGAATATAATTGACCTATATGTGAATTGCATCAGAACCCCTTAACGCTATTAATTCTCTCAAATATTGTCCAAAAAATAAATAAAAAAATTGATTTTGTGGAACGGCAGAGTGGAAGTGATTTTTGTCACTGTTCCAGAGCAACAGAAAAGAAGGTCACGGCAGGTTTTTTTATTATTATTATTTATTTATTTTTTCCGTCACCGACAGCTTGTCTTAAATATGACATCATCACGTGATGGGCTGTATTGATTATTTAATGGCATTCTGAAAACACTCGATGGGTCTGATGGAAGTGGGGGGGTGGTGGTGGGGGGGGAATGTAGATGCCCCATTCAAAAACCTTTTTTTTTTTTTTTTTTTTAATATATATATTTGTCCCCTGCTGTGCAAAAAAAAATAAAAAATCAGAGATGCCATTTAATTGCATCTTTATTTTGACAAGGGACGGTATCAAATAGCCCTTTGTCCTTAGACAGGGACCACCCTGCCTATGACAGTATGTTTATGGCCCCCCAACACTCCGTCTTTAGAATGTTGCATTGTTACGACAGCTTAGCAAGGATAACTGCTGAAGCCCTATTGTGTGCTTAGCAGCATAACTACTATGTCACCCTCCTAATAGGAACCTACCTAATAAATTACTCCTTTCAGGTCTGGCAAACTGACATCTCTCTGCAAAGGGGACAATTTTATATTTGTGCCACCGCGCAAAATTGCTTCATCGCAAAGCCACTGTGGATTAGCATAAAAATTAACACTTAAACTCCGGCTTATTTGCTTCTCCTCTTCCCTGCCACAATAATCAATTTCCCTTATAAATCTGATTAGATTTTACGATGCTTGTTATTCAAAGCATGTCGCCGCACAGCATTCGGAGGCAGGGAGACTATTTGTTTAAATAGGAAAAAAAAAAGCATTAAAAAATGTATAGGTGTTTTTTTTTTTTGTTTTTTTTTATTTCCATTCCTCTCCACTGCTTCTTTTTCGTTTCATATTATAACGTCAGTAATTGATTGCACACATTAATTAACATGTAAGGTAGAAAATTTTGCATTATGCATGATTTATTTTTTCATATCTTGTTGGTTGCTCAGTTGCTCGTGCCCTTGTGTGTCTAGGACATCAGGCCCTCTCTCTCTCTCTCTCCGTTTGGGGGTCCAGCCACAAATACCAGTGTTCGCTCTTCTGAAAGTTATTAATGTCAGATGCAAAATGAGATTTTTTTTAATTTTTTTATTTTTTTACCTACTTACTTACCCGCCCGAGCCGTTTTGAGTGATGCGAGCTCAGACGCCGGACGGTGGGTTTGATCTCGCGCACGGGGCCCCGATAGCATGCAAATATCTTCATTAAGGCACCATTTGAAAACAGGCCGCGGCAATACTTTGAGTGCCCGCCGCGGTCGGAGAACGCTGTTAATTAAAGAAGTTGAAAGAATGGCGGTAAAAAAAAAAAAGTTCAGTGTCCATCAGCCTTTTAAATTGCCAATGGGCGAGGGTGGCATTTTGATTGCAAATTGCCTCCTGTTTTAGGGGGAGAGGGAAAAAAAAAATATATATATACACAATGAGTATTTTTATAGCGTGCAATTACGAGCCAAACCTATCAGTATGGAAATGTCCAAGGATGCAGATTGCAAGTGTTTATTGGCATAGAGTACTGAAGGCGAAACAACGTCAACGGCATCTTGTATACAGAGCCTGAAGGCAATTTCAATATGGCAAAAAGCAATATATAGAGTAGGGTTCCTCCAGAGGTTGCTAGGGGTTCCTTGAGCAATGAGCAGTTTCTGCCTCTCAGATGAGTTCCCACTGACACCATTGCTCTTTTTAGCTATCTTTAAAGTGGATGTAAAGCCACTCTCATCCTTTCTAAACTACTGCCATAGTGCTGATCTATAAGGATATAGATGCCTCCTGCATGTATCCTTATCTGTCAAATGTCCCCCCTCTGTCTGTTATAAGAACTGAAAAACTGCAGATTCTGTGGGTGGGTCTGTTGTCTGGAGCTCGGTGGGTGGAGTCGTGATGTCAGTAGACTCCCCGCCCACCTCTACACTCCCCTTGTCGACATGCATTTTCTCCTGTGTATTCCTTCTGCTATGATCACTAACATCCAGTCAATATCCAGAAAAGCAACCACATGACTTCAGAAAAGGAGTGGGGGTGGGAATGAAAAAATAATGCCTGTCTAAAGCTAGTGCACGAGATATGTAAATAACCTGTCACTCAAAGCAAGGGGGCGGAACGGACAAAGGTTTTTCTCTGTTTGGCCGTTTTATCTCACTGAACAATAAAAGAGGATTGCTCAGAGCTGGATTAACTTTTTGTGGCAAGATCTGGCACAGATGATAGGAAATCTTATACCCTACATCAGTGATGGCAAACCTTGGCACCCCAGATGTTTTGGAACTACATTTCCCATGATGCTCAACTACACTGCAGAGTGCATGAGCATCATGGGAAATGTAGTTCCAAAACATCTGGGGTGCCAAGGTTTGCCATCACTGCCCTACATTGTGACAGCAAAAAAATTAATAAATTGGGGTTTACATCCACTTTAAGGGGGTAGTTCTTCCTTCCCAATGACTACAAGTGTAAGTAGCATTCCTCCTCAACCAGGGTTCCATGGAACTCTAGGGTTCCTCCAGAGGTTGTTACAGGTTCCCTGAGCAATGAGCAGTTTCTGACTCTCAGATGAGTTCCCACTGAAGCCAATGATCTTTTTAGTTATCTGTAAGGGGGTAATTCTTCCCAATGACTACAAGTGTAAGGAGCATTCCTCCTCCACCAGGGTTCCATGGAACTCTAGGGTTCCTTCAGAGGTTTCTATGGGTTCCCTGAGCAATGAGCAATTTCTGACTCTCAGATAAGTTCACACTGAAACCATTAATCTTTTATTTTATTTTATTTTCTTTATTTTCTTTTAAATAATGTAAAAACAATAAGAACATTTAAAACAGACAATACAGACAATAACATCATGACCACGTCCTAATGGGTATAGTTTAGACTCAGCCTCTGAAGAGGAGAGAGTACCCTGAGTCGCGCCAGCCACCTGTCCGGATGGCAAGTAAAGTACCAGGTAGTGTGCGAATTAGGGGGTAGGTCGGACGGGCGGGCATGAGGGGAGGATGGGCCACAATAGACCTCCAGCATACCTCCCCCCACACAACGGCATCGGCCGGACCCCATAGAAATAGAGATATCCGCACCATGGTGGCAAAAAGAAGTGCCTGTCCCCCGCGGGGGCCAGGCTGCCCCCCGGCGACGGGGTCCCATGTCCGTCAGACTGGCTGGCGCTCCCAAGGCCCACTCCCCACCTGGATCTTTTTAGCTATCTGTAAGTGGGTAATTCTTCCCAATGACCACAAATGTAAGGAGCATTCCTTCTCCACCAGGGTTCCATGGAAGGTGTTCAGGAGTGCAAATCATGCAGGGCTCAAGAGTGTGTATTGCACAGGGCTCAGGATTATGTACCATGCAGGGTTTAGGAGTCACACAGGGCACAAGAGCAAAAACTGACACTCTCCCAGCCCCCTCTGACACATTTCACTCTGCCCATCGGGGCTTAGTCATAGAGGTAAAGGGCAGAAGCAGGACGGAAGAAGAGCACTACTCTTTACCTCAAAAAATGCTACTTGCTCGGCAGTTGACCCTCTAACTTTAATGCTTTGATACTCAGTCCCAGTAGCAATGGGCATCAGGACTCCACGGGACCCAGATAGCAATAAAAACCAGAAAAAGGTTCTAACCTTTTCACCGATCTAGAGATTTGCTTTAAAGACACTTTAAAAAAGCCATTCTCAACCAGGGTTCTGTGGAACCCTAGCGTTCTTCCAGAGGTTACTAAGAGGAACCTCAGCTGTGGCTGACTGACCTCCAGTCTGATAGTGCCTTAATCATCCCGAGTCTAATGCCTTGTACACACGGTCGGAATTTCTGATGAAAAAAGTCAGACGGAATTGTTTCATCGGATATTCCGACCATGTGTGTGCCCCATCAGACTTTTTCCTTTGGAAATTCAAGACGGAGTTAGAAAGAGAACATGGTCTCTTCTTTTTTTTCCGACGGATCGGAAGTTCCGTCCGTCTGTATGGAACTCGTAGAAAAAAAAACATGCATGCTCGGAATCAAGTCGATGGAAGCATTGAACTTCATTTTTCTCGGCTCGTCGTAGTGTTGTACGTCACCGCGTTCTTGACGGTCAGAATTTGGTGTGACAGTGTGTATGCAAGACAGCTTGAACGGAATTCCATCGAAGTTTATCCCGACGGAAAATCTGATCGTGTGTACAAGGCATAACACCAACAGGTAGAGCCAGCAGCATGCCACCAAAGATCTTATTAGTTGTCTATAAGGGTGGCATTCTTTACCGCCACAGTAAAAGGGACATTCTTTCCATTACCCATCAACATAAGGGGTATTTTCACAATAGGGTGCCCTGAAACCTGATTTTTTTTTAAGGGCTCCTCTCTTGGTAATAAAAAGTGTGGGAAAGGCTGCTTTCAGGTAAGAGCTTGAACCTGAGGTCATCATTGTGCATCTAGAAGGTGAGGATGTTAAATCCTTAAGATCAATAAGCTTTTTGTTTATAGGCTGCCTAAGTGAAAATTGACAAGTATCATCCTAGTTCTGTACGTTTTCCATCTTCTGAATATGACAGTTGATTGCCATTCAGTCAGTGTAGCTGAGCTGGACTCTTAGCACAGGCTAATTCCCCAGGAGGTTTCTCCAGGTGTCTACCAGAAGACCACAAAGGTTTATATATACTGACATTTGTCTTGCATTTATCAGATACATACGAAAATCTATCACAGCACAACCGAATTATACTCTTTGATGTGTTCAGGTCATGTTTCATTGTGCAATAGATGTGTTTTGTCCTGTTGGTATTGCATTAGCCCAGCTATGTGTATAAAAACTCAAATGCAATAGACATTCCCTGTGCATTTCCTCCCTACAAGACATACACTATATTGTCAAAAGTATTGGGACACCTGCCTTTACACGCACATGAAATTTTACGGCATCCCAGTCTTGGTCTGTAGGGTTTAAAGGGTATGTAAAGGCAAAATGTATATTTTTTTAAAATAACAAACATGGTATACTTACCTCCACTGTGCAGCTCGTTTTGCACAGAGTGGCCCCGAACCTGGTCTTCTGGGGTCCGTCGACGGCTGTCTCGGCCCCCCCCCCCCCGCAAGAACTCCTTACCTTCTTGTGAGCTTGCATGGTGAGGAGTTCTTGCGGGCGCGCTCCCATGATACAGCTAACGGCCATAGCCGCTCACTGTATCTCTCGGCCCCGCCCCCCGGTGCGCCGCGTCATTGGATGTGATTGACAGCAGTGCGAGCCAATGGCTCCGCTGCTTTCAATCAACCAATGAATGCGCAGAGAAGCCTGGCTGAGAAGCAATCGCATTCGCGCCGTGGGACTTTCGAGGGGTCAGGTAAGTAAACGGGGGGGGCCGTAATCCGCAGATGTTTTTTCACCTTAATGCATAGAATGCATTAAGGTGAAAAAACTTTTACCTTTACAACTTGACTGGCCTGCAACCCGGTAGAACACCTTTGGGATAAATTAAAGAGGAGACTGCGAGCCAGGCTTTCTCGTCCAACATCAGTGCCCGACCTGTCAAATGCGCTTCTGGAAGAATGGTCAAACATCCCCATAGACACTCCTAAACCTTGTGGGTGGCCTTCCCAGAAGAGTTGAAGCTGTTATAGCTGCAAAGGGTGGGCAGACTCAATATTGAACCCTACGGACTAAGACTGGGATGCCATTAAAGTTCATGAGCGTGTAAAGGCAGGTGTCCCAATACTTTTGACAATATAGTGTATCAGAATAAAAATTTTTTTAGCAACATGCCTATCATGTGCCCTATACAAAGTACATGTAACATAATTTGATCCCTTTAATTGCTTTTAAATCTCAAGATCAATGGTAAATTCAGACAACTTCACTGATGTAACCACAGCTTTGCCGAGGGGTAGGCAGAAAAGGGGAGAACTTCAGCAGGAGGGAGTTCAAAAATGACACTGATATATCAAGGGCTGGGCAGGGGGGTAAGCAGTAGACCACCTTGGGCGCTTCGGAATGGTTTCAAAAAGGGCAGGACCTGCAACATTTGCTGCTGAAGTAGTTCTCCGTTCATGGGAGGTGGTGCTCTTTGGCCTTCTCACTACTGGCGCTAAAGGACTACAAGATCGATGCAAGGTTTAAACAACAGCACTGATATACCCAGGGCCAGGCAGAGGGGTAAGCCAGGGATCCTCAAACTACGGCCCTCCTGCTGTTGTGGAACTACACATCCCATGAGGCATTGCAAAACTCTGACATTCACAGGCATGACTAGGCATGATGGGAATTGTAGTTCCTGAACAACTGGAGGGCCATAGTTTGAAGACCCCTGGGGTAAGCTATAGAGGAGGGTGCTTCAGCTAGATGGAGTTTCAAAAAGGGCAGGACCTGCAATCTTTGCTGCTGAAGTTGTTTGCTGCTCATGGAGAGGAGCTTTGTAACTCTAGGGCATGGTCTCCAAACTGCGGCCTGGGTTTGGTTTGCTCGCCTTTATGCGTGCCCTTGGGGCACTAGTCCTTCCACTGATATGAGAGACTATTCTGCCAACTGACATCAACAATGGGGCACCATTTCTTCCATTGACACCAACAATGGGCCACCATTTCTTCCATTGACACCAACAATGGGCCACCATTTCTCCCATTGACATCAACAATGGGGCACCATTTCTTCCATTGACACCAACAATGGGCCACCATTTCTCCCATTGACATCAACAATGGGGCACCATTTCTTCCATTGACACCAACAATGGGTCACCATTTCTCCCATTGACACCAACAATGGGGCACCTTTTCTTCCATTGACATCAACAATGGGGCACCATTTCTTCCATTGACACCAACAATGGGCCACCATTTCTCCCATTGAAACCAACAATGGGGCCCTATTGCTCCACCTAATACCAAATGTGGTGATGTTTACTCCCACTCCCGCTGAATCATATGGCTCTGCCCCAAAGGAGCTCATGTACTTTTTTAACTTCGAGCTCAAAGCTTTAGGGCACACAGGAAGAAAAAATTGCGCAATTAAGGGCGCCTGGCGGTTTTTTATGGCCATGAATGCAGCTGCGTGTTAATTTAATGTGGCCATGCACATGCAGGTGTTTATGCACGTATTTGCGCATAGTGCTTAGGGACTTAAAAAAAATGCCCAAAAAGCTGCCTTTTGAGAGACGGTTATGAGCATAATTTACACACGTACACACATGATGTGTCTGAATACACATAAACGCGCACGTATGCACTTAAATTTATTCTATTGGCTAAAATAAATTAAAAATTATAGCCAATAGAATGAGTTTTAGCTCATATGCTACATCAGAGGCAGAACAAAAAATCCAGCATAAATTCATACGCCCAACTGCATGAGGTCCTAAATCGGTTGTAAAGTCAGAAGGTTTTTTATCCTAATGCATTTTATGCATTAAGATAAAAATCTTTCTGTGTGTAGCTCCCCTCAACCCCCCCCCCCCCCCAACACTTACCTGAGGTCCCCCTCCAACCAGCGATGTCCACGAGTGTCTCAGCCATCCGAGATTCTCCTTCCTAATTGGCTGAAACATTGGCTCCCACTGCTGTCAATCAAAGCCAGCTAGCCAATCAGAGGAGAGAGGGGGTGGGCCGGGTCAGTGCTTTGTGTCTGAATGGACACAGGCAGCTGTGACTCGCCTCGGGTGCCCCCATAGCAAGCTGCTTCCTGTGGGGGGCACTGAACAGGAGGGAGGGGCCGGGATCACAGAAGAGGGACCTGACAAGAGGAGGATCTTGGCTGCTCTGTGCAAATCCACTGTAAAGCCCTGTACACACGATCGGATATCCTATGGATTTTCGTCCGATGGATTCTTTTCATCAGACAAACCGATCGTGTATGGGACCCATCTGTCTTTTTTCCATCGGTTTTTAAAAATAGAACATGTTTTAAATTTTTCCGATGGATAAAAAACCGATCGAAAACTCTGATCGTCTATGGGCAAGTCCATCGGATCAAAAACCCACGCATGCTCAGAATCAAGTCGACGCATGCTCAGAAGCATTAAACTTCATTTTTCTCGGCTCATCGGAGTGTTTTACGTCACGGCGTTTGGAACGGTCAGTTTTTGGACTGATGGTGTGTGGGCAAGACTGATGGAAAACAGTTTCATCAAATATCCGATGGACAAAACCATCGGACTAGAATCCATAGGAAATCTGATCGTGTGTACAGGGCTTTACAGAGCAGGTAAATAATAACATGTTTGTTATTTTTATAGGAAAAAAAAACCCACAAGACTTTACAATCACTTTAAGCAACACAACGCTCAGGTGTGAATGGACACCATTGAAAATAAAAGGAAATCTTGATGTTGAGCGTTGAAGATCTTCAAGAAATATGCTTCATATTGCTCAGGTGTGAATGGGCATCGTTGAATATAATGGAAATATTGATGCTGAACGTTAAAGATCTTAAGGAAACGTGCTTCACATCCCCATGTGGGAATGGGCACCATTAAATATAATGAAATAATTGATGCAGAGCATTGAAGATCTTCAGGAAACGTGCTTCATGTTGCTCAGGTGTAAATAGACACCATTGATTATAAGTGTTGAATATCTTCAGGAAACGTTTTTCCGCATTGCTCAGGTGTGAATGGGCGCCACTGAATATCAAGAGAATCTTGATGTTGTATTTTGAAGATCTTCAGAAATTGTGCTTCACATTGCTCAGGTGTGAATGGGCACCATTGAATATAATGGGAATATTGATGTTGAGCATTGAAGATCTTCAGGAAATGTACTTCACATTGCTCAGGTGTAAATGGGCACCATTGAATATAATGGGAATATTGATGTTGAGCGTTGAAGATCTTCAGGAAATGTGCTTCACATTGCTCAGGTGTGAATGGGCACCATTGAATATAATGGGAATGTTGATGTTGAGCGTTGAAGATCTTCAGGAAATGTGCTTCACATTGCTCAGTTGTAAATGGGCACCATCGAATATAATGGGAATCTTGATGTTGAGCGTTGAAGATCTTCAGGAAATGTACTTCACATTGCTCAGGTGTAAATGGGCACCATTGAATATATTGGGAATCTTGATGTTGAGCGTTGAAGATCTTCAGGAAATGTACTTCACATTGCTCAGGTGTAAATGGGCACCATTGAATATATTGGGAATGTTGATGTTGAGTGTTGAAGATCTTCAGGAAATGTATTTCACATTGCTCAGGTGTAAATGGGCACCATCGAATATGATGGGAATCTTGATGTTGAGCGTTGAAAATCTTCAGGAAACAAGCTTCAACATCGCTCTGGTGTGAATAGGTACCATCGAATATAAAAGGTAATCTCAATGCTGAGTGTTGAAGGTCTTCAGGAAACATCCCTCACATCGCTCAGGTTTGAAAGGACACCTTTGAATATAATGGGAATCTTGATGTTGAGCATTGAAGATCTTCAGGAAATGTGCTTCACATTGCTCAGGTGTAAATGGGCACCATCGAATATAATGGGAATCTTGATGTTGAGCGTTGAAGATCTTCAGGAAATGTACTTCACATTGCTCAGGTGTAAATGGGCACCATTGAATATATTGGGAATCTTGATGTTGAGCGTTGAAGATCTTCAGGAAATGTACTTCACATTGCTCAGGTGTAAATGGGCACCATTGAATATATTGGGAATGTTGATGTTGAGTGTTGAAGATCTTCAGGAAATGTATTTCACATTGCTCAGGTGTAAATGGGCACCATCGAATATGATGGGAATCTTGATGTTGAGCGTTGAAAATCTTCAGGAAACAAGCTTCAACATCGCTCTGGTGTGAATAGGTACCATCGAATATAAAAGGTAATCTCAATGTTGAGTGTTGAAGGTCTTCAGGAAACATCCCTCACATCGCTCAGGTTTGAAAGGACACCTTTGAATATAATGGGAATCTTGATGTTGAGCATTGAAGATCTTCAGAAAATGTGCATCACATCGCTCAGGTGTAAATGGGCACCATTGAATATAAAAGGAAATTTTGATGTTGAGCGTTGAAGGTCTTCAGGAAATCTACTTCACATCGCTCAGGTGTGAATAGGCCCCATTGAATATAATGGAAATCTTGACGTTAAATGCTGAAGATCTTCAGGAAATGTGCTTCACATTCCTCAGGTGTGAATGGGCACCATCGAATATAAAAGGTAATCTCGATGTTGAGCGTTGAAGGTCTTCAGGAAACATCCCTCACATCGCTCAGGTTTGAAAGGACACCATTGAATATAAAGGGAATCTTGATGTTGAGCGTTGAAGTTCTTCAGGATACCTGCTTTACATTGCTCAGGTGTGAATGAGCACCATAGATTATAATGAAAAACTTGATGTTTAGCATTAAAGATCTTTAGGAAACGTGCTTCACATTGCTCAGGTGTGAATGGACACCATTGAATATATTGGAAATCTTGATGTTGAGCATTAAAGATATTCAGGAAACGTGCTTCACATCGCTCAGGTGTGAATGGGCACCATTGAATATAATGGGAATGTTGATGTTGAGCGTTGAAAGATCTTCAGAAAACATGCTTCGCATCGCTCAGGTGTGAATGGGCACCATTGAATATATTGGAAATCTTGATGTTGAGTGTTGAAGATCTTCAGGAAACGTGCTAAACATCGCTCATGTGTGAATGGGCACCATTGAATATAATGGAAATCTTGATGTTAAGCGTTGAAGCTCTTTGGGTAATGCGCTTCAAATTGCTCAGGTGTGAATATGGTTTTATGACTTTATAACATTGACAGGAGGACCAGTTTTTTTTAACAGGCAACCCTAGCTGTGGTCTGCTGATTAAGAATGCCAAAAAAACACCACTCCTATGGGAGTTTTTTTGACTGTTAGGTCAACAATAGAATAGTTAATTTTTATAGAGCAAGTTGTTTTTGTTTTAATTTTAATTTTATTTTTTTGCTTTTTTCCCTTTTTTTTTTCATGTAGTGCACTGGGGTTACGTCCTGTGGTCAGTTTAGATGCAAACAATGCATAGCGGAGCGGAACTCCCGTAAATGAGCTCTTAAGCTTAGCATTCCTCAGCCCCTTACAAAAGTATCAGATACGACTTAAGGTACAACGCGCAGCCTGTACTTTGCACAGTGACATTAAACTGTTATGCCACACTATTTAAAGAAAATAACCCGTATGGAGCTAAAGATATCATTATGGCGCAGGCTCTGCATTACAAACAAAGAACCTTTTTGTGGGAATGAGATGCAAATTATATGCTAATCGCTGGCAATCATAAGCACAGCCTATTAACTAAGTTCGGTTAATGTTGAAGGCACTAAATAATGTCATAATAATTACATCATATGTACACCTGGCATTAGCCCCCGCCATGGACCCTGAAATGGGGGAGATTATTGGAGACGGGCCAGGGATGCTAATTCTATTAAGGAAGGATTATATCCCAGCAGGCACTAAGACGCAGATCTCCCCCAACCCCCCCCCCCCCCAGGTGGACGGGAGACAGAAATTGATGGAATATGTTATCATTTTCCGGCCTCTTCTATCTTGGATGTTGGGCACAAGCCCCAAAGGACGAGGTTGTCCATCATGAAGATCAATGGTGAGGATGATGACTGTCCCTACTTAGGAACTACCATCAAAACTTTTTTTTGCACTGATAAATAAAAAAAATGTGTATTTTTGATATACTGTATATATATATATATATATATATATATATATATATATATATATAGATATTTATACAGTGGAACCTCGGATTGCGAGTAACGTGGTTAACGAGCATTTCGCAATACGAGCACTGTATTTGAAAAAATCCTCACTCGGCTTGCGAGTGTTGTCTCACAAAACGAGCAGGATTCAGGCCAAAGCGGTGTGCAGTACCGCGTTAGGCCTGAGGTGGGGGGGGCTCCGGAGCCGAGCGGCTGCGATCGGCGCAGTTCGGAAACGCTTGGAAAGACACAGAAATACTCAGTTTCTGAGCCTTTCCGAGGTTTGCCGAGGTCAGCCAAGGTGTCCTCGGGCCTTTCCGGCCGTTTCTGAGGCTCTCCGGCGCCCTCTTACCTCTGGCCACATGCGGTATTGCATGCCATTGAAGTCAGTGTGGAACAAATTATTTTAGTTTCCATTGACTTCAATGGGGAAACTCGCTTTGATTTGCGAGTACTTTGGATTACGAGCATTCTCCTGGAACGGATTATGCTCGTAATCCGAGGTTCCACTGTATATATACTGTATATATATATATATATATATATATATATATACACAGAACTGTGCAAAAATTTTAGGCAGGTGTGAAAAATGGTGTAAATGAAGAATGCTTTCAGAAATAGAAGTGTCAAAAGCTTTTTTTTATCAACTGGAATGGAAAGTAAATGAACAAAAGAGAAATCCAAATCAAATCAATATTTGGTGTGACCGCCCTTTGCCTTCAAATCAGCATCAATTCTTCTAGGGAGACTTGCTCACAGTGTTTGAGGGAACTCGGCAGGTAGGTTGTTCCAAACATCTTGGAGAACTAAGCACAGATCTTCTGTGGATGTCGGTTGCATCAGATCATTCTGTCTCTTCAGGTCATCCCAGACAGATTCCATGAGTTTGAGATCAAGACTCTATGAGGGCCAAACCATCACTTCCAGGACTCCTTGTTCTTCTTTACACTGAAGATCGTTCTAATTACATTGGGCTGTATAGTTGGGGTGGTTGTCCTGCTGCAGAATAAATTTGGGACCAATCACACACCTCCTTGATGGTATGGCATGATGGAGAAGTATCTGCCTGTATATTTCAGGACTGAGGACACTATTGATACTGACCAAATCTCCAACTCCATTTGCAGAAATGCAGCCCCAAACTTGCAAGGAACCTCCACCATGCTTCACAGTTTCCTGTAGACACTCATTATTGTACCGTTCTCCAGGCCTTCCCCCAACAAACTGCCTCCTGCTACAGCCAAATATTTTACATTTTGACTCATCAGTCCAGAATCCCTGCTGCCATTTTTCTGTACCCCAGTTCCTATGTTTTCCTGCATAGTTGAGTTGTGTCGCCTTGTTTCTACGTCACATCTTTTTGGCCAAATCTTCCATGAAGTTCAATTCTGGCCAGACTTCTCCGGCCAGTAGATGAGTGTACCTGGGTCCTACTGGTTTCCACCAGACTTCTCCGGCCAGTAGATGAGTGTACCTGGGTCCTACTGGTTTCCACCAGACTTCTCCGGACAGTAGATGGGTGTATCTGGGTCCTACTGGTTTCCACCAGACTTCTCTGGACTGTAGGTGGGTGTACCTGGGTCCTACTCGTTTCCACCAGACTTCTCCGGACTGTAGATGGGTGTACCTGGGTCCCACTGGTTTCCACCAGACTTCCCCGGACAGTAGATGAGTGTACCTGGGTCCCACTGATTTCCACCAGACTTCTCCGGACAGTAGATGGGTGTACCTGGGTCCCACTGGTTTCTACCAGACTTCTCCAGACAGTAGATGGGTGTACCTGGGTCCCACTGGTTTCCACCAGACTTCTCCGGACAGTAGATGGGTGTACCTGGGTCCCACTGGTTTCCACCAGACTTCTCCAGACAGTAGATGGGTGTACCTGGGTCCCACTGGTTTCCACCAGACTTCTCCGGACAGTAGATGGGTGTACCTGGGTCCCACTGGTTCCTACCAGACTTCTCGGGACAGTAGATGAATGTACCTGGGTCCCACTGGTTTCCACCAGACTTCTCTGGACAGTAGATGGGTGTACCTGGGTCCCACTGGTTTCTACCAGACTTCTCTGGACAGTAGATGGGTGTACCTCGGTCCCATTGGTTTCTACCAGACTTCTCCAAACAGTAGATGGTTGTACCCGGGTCCTACTGGTTTCCACCAGATTTCTCCGGACAGTAGATGGGTGTACCTGGGTCCCACTGGTTTCCACCAGACTTCTCTGGACAGTAGATGGGTGTACCTGGGTCCCACTGGTTTCCACCAGACTTCTCCAAACAGTAGATGGGTGTACCTGGGTCCCACTGGTTTCCACCAGACTTCTCCGGACAGTAGATGGGTGTACCTGGGTCCTACTGGTTAACACCAGTTCTGTGCTGATGGCATTGCTGGACATCTTCCGATGTGGAAGGGAAGTAAGCATGATGTGTCTTTCATCTGCTGAGTTACGTTTCCTTGGCTGACCACTCTGCGTCTACAGTCCTCAATGTTGCCCAATCAATGGTGTCCTCAATGCTGAGAAAGACATTGCTAGAGCTCGTTCACGCTAGCAGTTGGGGGGGAGTAAAACCTAGTGGTTTATCCTTATTTGTATCCCCCCCCAATGGCTTTGTGGCTGTTGCAGGAATTTTACTCTCTGCTGCTTCTAGTGGGTGTAGCTCAGAGGCGTTGCTAGGGGGGTGCGGGGGGTGCGGTCCGCCCCCGGGTGACACCCGCTAGAGGGGTGACACCCTCCCTTTTTTTTTTTTTTTTTTTTTTTTTTTTTTTACTTTTTTTTTTTTTTTTTTTACAGCTGACCCATTCATTGATTAATTTCACCCCGCTGGGCTGGAAGCCTGGAACAACACCTCCAGCACCGCGGCCGCGCCTGGTGTGTGTCCTCCGGCTCCTTATTCTTCCTATTCCTAAATTCCAATCCTCCTCCCTACCCTACAGAGCCAGCGAGCGACTCAGCCTGTCACATCATCACACTGCACTGTGATGATGTGACGACACGTCACTGCAGCACACACACAACTTTCTCCGCCCGGGCGGCGCGGCTGCTGTGTGTGACGGTCGCTGCCCACAGTGCCCAGCCCTCCTCCTCTCCACTCTCCAGGAGTACAGACTGTCTGAGACTCCAGCTGGCGGCAGCGCGGCGCACAGAATAAGAACAGGTGGGGGCGGGGGGGGTTCTCCACCGTCGGCCCGCCGGAGCACAAGATGAGGTGTGTGTATGGGGGGGGGGGTTGCCTTTGTAAGAGAGCTAGTGTGGGACAGTGGGAGGACTCAGTTTCAGTGTCTGGCGCCCTGCCCCTGACGGCCTGTATATGATATGATAAGGAAGGGGGGGGGGGATGCAAGGTGGTCTGCTGCTAGACACAGCTATAGATTTTATATATATATATATATATATATATATATATATATATATATATACTATGTAATATAGCTGGTCCAGCCGCCCCTCCCCCCACCAGACCAGCTAACTCCTGTGCTACTGTGCCTATTATATGTAATATAATATATCTGTGTCCAGCAGCCCCCCCCCCCCATTATCAGACAGCCAACACTCACAATATAATTTATATTAGCTGACTGAGACACCCCCAGCCTGAGCTGGTCTGATGATGATGATGATGGGGGGGGGGAATGCTGCTGGCCACAGATATATTATATTAGATATAGGCACAGTAGCTGAGTGACACACCTACCCACCCTGAGCAAGCTGGTCTCATGGGGGGGGGGGGTGCTCTGTGTCACCAGGTATGATAGCTGAGCGGAGCCGCCCTAATCTGGCCTGATAAGGGGGGGGGTGTCCACAGACCACAGCACAGGTGTAGGCAGACAGTGACCCACACCCACATCAGATCCATCCAGCAAGCAGAAGGTCACAGCAGCATCTTCTCGTCTTCTCTGTGGCCATCAGATCCGGTCCAAGCAAGCAACACGCCTTGTTGTCAGCAGGTCACAGCATCTTCTCGTCTTCTCTGCGGCCATCAGATCCGGTCCAAGCAAGCAACACGCCTTGTTGTCAGCAGGTCACAGCATCTTCTCGTCTTCTCTGCGGCCATCAGATCCGGTCCAAGCAAGCAACACGCCTTGTTGTCAGCAGGTCACAGCATCTTCTCGTCTTCTCTGCGGCCATCAGATCCGGTCCAAGCAAGCAACACGCCTTGTTGTCAGCAGATTACAGCATCTTCTCATCTTCTCTGCAGCCATCAGATCCGGTCCAGCAAACAACACACCGTTTCAGCAGGTCAGTTCCAAAATCCAAATCATGCCAATGATGCCATTATCTGCTGTCCCCAGGGACAGATCCGATCCAGAGATCACCATACAGTGGGATCTCTGGATTGGATCTGTCCCTGGGGACAGCAGATAATGAAAAGTGTGGGGGCAGAGCTGCGATGAAGTCACTCATCGTGTTGGAGCCCTCGGTTAAGCCCCTTTTACACTGGGGCAGTTGGTGCGTCGGCTAGTTGATTGATAGTTATTAACGGCACTACTGTTGCCAATATATGCAGTGTTATTAGGGTGAAAAAAATTATTGGGGGGGGGGTGACACCATGTTATACCACACCAGGTGACACCAACCCTAGTGACGCCACTGGTGTAGCTCCCACATAACGTGAGCCAATGTGGCTAGTGCAGGGTTCAAGGGGTTAACGCAGATGGTGAGGAGGCGATACAACGCTTCCTCACCGACTGTCAAATGCTCTCTGAAAAGCGATCTAAATGCAGATCGCTCTTCAGAGAAGAAAGCAAGCGCGGAGGCGTCCCAAGAGGGGAATTTTTCCCACTTTGAGGAGATTTTGGAGCTAATTTTCTAAAGTCAAATACACTGTGCACTTTGCAAGGGAAGTTGCTCCAGAGTTTAGTAAACGAGGGGAAGCTCCACTGGCTTCCATCATCCAATCATGTGCAAGCAAAAATTGTCCTTGCATGTGATTGGCTATTCTTTGCAAAGTGAAGCTTCACCTCATTTACTAAGCTCTGGAGCAACCGCCCTTGCAAAGTGCACAGTCTAGTTTCCTTTAGTAAATCAGCCCCTTTATCTCACTTCCTGTTGTGTCACCAAGACAGGAAGTGAAGGAAAATCTTCCCCACTGGGACACGCACATCAATCAAAAAAAAAAAAAAAACCTGATCAACTTTTTAACCCTTCCCTACTCCATCCAAAACTTAAAAAAAAAAAGTTTTGACTAGACATACCTTTAAATGACCTCTTTGTTCTCGGCTTCTTGACCCGGTTAGAAGAGTTGAAATGTACTCCTGTACATGTGATGTATCCGTCAACGAGTCAAAACTGAACTAACGTAATGATTTTTTGTTTTATTCTAATTTGGGAGGAGAGAAAAGGGGGGTTGGGAGTGCAGTTTATTTTCACGAGCGGGAATTAATTAACCCAACATGTACTATCCCCTATCAGGCCAAGGACGTCCGTTTAAAGATGTTTATTATCAAAACGCTCGCATTCTGCACATTTGTGGCCCACACACACAAGGATTAGTTCATTCCCGTTTGGTGGAACTTTTTTTTTTTTTTCATCTTTGAAAAGTCAAAAGAATGTATTGTTTTTGATTACTAAACTCTTTTGGCATTTAAAAAAAAAAAAAAAAAGTCTTCGGAGTCCAACCCTGCTGATTTAAAAGTCCTTTGCATTCAGAAATGTCGCAGAGATAAGATTCTCATCTGTTTAATGAGAATGGCGTGGTCCGTGGACGGCTCGGTCCAGCTCCTGCACCATAGGGACTTCTCCACCATCAGAGGTCAGGAGGGAATCTCGTTCTTAAAGTGATACTAAAGTCTTGTTTTTTTTTTGTTTCTTTAACCACTTAGCCCCGGACCATTTTGGTGGTCAAAGACCGGGCCACTTTTTGCGATTCGGCACTGCGTCGCTTTAACTGACAATTGCGCGGTCGTGCGACATGGCTCCCAAACAAAACTGACGTCCTTTTTTCCCCCACAAATAGAGCTTTCTTTTGGTGGTATTTGATCACCTCTACGGTTTTTATTTTTTGCGCTATAAACAAAAAAAGAGCGACGATTTTGAAAAAAATGCAATATTTTTTGCTATAATAAATATGCCCCAAAAAAATATATATAATTTTATTTTTTTTTCACAGTTTAGTCCGATACATATTCTTCTACATATTTTTGGTTAAAAAAAACCGCAATAAGCGTTTATTGATTGGTTTGCGCAAAAGTTATAGCTTCTACAAAATAGGGGACTGTTTTATGGCATTTTTAATAATATTTTTTTTTTTTTTACTAGTTATGGCGGCGATCAGCGATTTTTATCGTGACTGCGACATTATGGCGAACACATCGGACACTTTTTTTTTTTATTTATCTATTTTATTCCGTTTTTTAAACAAACATAAAGCTTTCATATTATTTCCCATAAGCATATATATATACACATTACATAAGAATAATACAAATAACAACATTTACGACACAACTATTGGATCTATCCTGTAACTACCTGATTTTCCTTTTCTCTTCCCTCTCTTTTACCCCCCTCTCCTACAGCTTTCCTTATTCCTCCAATACCCCTTTCCCCCTGATCGAAAAAAAGAAAAATAACGAAGGAAAAAAAAAAAACACCTTTAAAGTGCTACGTGCCTTTTTTCCCCTTTAATTGACTTCCGTGATGTCTAAGTTTTTATTAATTGTGATTCATTTATGAGGGGTCCCCACTGCACTCTATCAACCTTGTGTTCTCCAAAAAAAAAAAGGAAGAGAGGGGGGGGGGGGCATCCCTCCCTCATTTAAACTTTTAAGTGCTACCTACCCTCTCTCCCTTCCCTGTTCCTTCCCATTTAATTAACTCCCGTGACAACTTTTTATTAATTTATGAGGGGGCAGGGGTGTACCTCTCTGCCCCCAGTGGGCTCCAGTCTACCTTGTGTCCCTAAAAAATTTCAATGTAAATTAATTTACCCCCCTCCCCCATACATTTAAACTACTGAAGTGCTTCGTGCCCTCATTACCCTTCCTTGTGATATATTTTTATTAATTTATGAGGGGGCAGACATATCTCTCCTTGCCTCCAATAACTCTAATAACCTTATATCCCCCCCCAAAAAAAAAGGAAAGGGGGGGGGGAAAAAAAAGGAGACTTTTGACACCATTTTGGGACCATTGCTGCCCTAGGCCTGACTAAAGGCGTGCACCCCCTAATTTAAACATTGGCCCACCCCTTCCTGTCAAGGCCACACCCCCTCCTGTTTAAGACCCGCCCTGAAATTTTCGAGTGGGGGCACTAGTTCTGAGGGCCTGGAGGGGGGGGTGGATCCATTCCCTTCATTTGCATAGATTTCCTCTCACTTCCTGTTTGGCTATGGGGCAGGAAGTGAAGGGAAATCTCTGCAATGGGACAGGGATGGTAAAAAATAAACTGACAGGGGCTATATCCCTCCCTTACTTTATCCAAAATTCATGGGGGCGCTAGACTAATTTGCCTCTCAGCCCAGTCCGCCCCATCAGACTGGCACTGCACTAACAGTGTAGCGCAAGCCGGCGGGGACACTTTCTGTGCTGCCCCCCTGCAAAGTGCTGCCCTAGGCCTGGGTCTTGTTGGCCTAGGCCAGGATACAGCGTTGATCAGTGCTATAAAAATGCACGGATTATTGTAAAAATGACACTGGCAAGGAAGGGGTTAACCACTAGGTGGCGCTGCAGGGGTTAAGTGTTTCCTAGGGAGTGATTCTTACTGTTAGGGGGCATGGCTACACGTGACACATCACTGATGACCGTTCCCGATCACGGGGAACGGTCATCAGTGACAGTGTCACTAGGCAGAATAGGGGAATGCCTTGTTTACAAAGGCATTCCCCTGTTTAGATTTTAATTTCAACTAATTTTTTATTTCAATTTTTAATTTAGAAACACTTTAAAGAGTTAGATCAAGTCATTGTAATGACCAATACCCCCCTAGCTCTAAAGTTTATTAAAAGAAAAAGTTTAAGCTTTAAACAACGCCAAAACAATGTGAAATATATGAAAGTAAAAAAAAAAAAGTGTAAGTACAATAAAAAAAAAAAAAAAAACATGGAGCCCACCTCCCTAACCTCTTATTCTAAATGTAGGAATACAAATTGGAAGGAGAGTGCTGGGACCTCATGATGGGGGTGTAGAGGTATTTGGCTAGGAGGCCGGCAGCTTCTCCTCATCAAAAGTCTCTGGACTTGATGGACTTGTGTCTTTTTTCAACCTCACCTAAAATAATACAATATAATAAAATAATTACACTGTCTCTTTAGATGTAGATGCCAGAGGAGGCCAGAGGGGGGATTAAGCACCCAGCTGGGGGCCTATTGGTCATATTTGGTTAGGGCAAGGGTAGGCAAGGTTCCAAGGTTGACATCTACAGTCCCTTGAAAAAGTATTCATACCCCTTGACATTTTCCACATTTTGTCATGTTACAACCAAAAACGTAAATGTATTTCATTGGGATTTTATGTGATAGACCAAAAAACACAAAGTGACACATAATTGTGAAGTGGAAGGAAAATAATAAATGGTTTTAAATTTTTTTTTACAAATAAATATATGAAAAGTGTGGAGTACATTTGTATTCAGCCCAAGTATTGAGTCAATACTTTGTAGAACCCCCTTTCTCTGCAATTACAGCTGCAAGTCTTTTTGGGGATGTCTCTACCAGCTTTGCACATCTAGAGAGGGACATTTCTGCCCATTCTTCCTTACCAAATATCTCATGTTCTGTCAGATTGGATGGAGAGTGTCTGTGAACAGCAATTTTCAAGTCTTGCCCCAGATTCTCAATTGGATTTAGATCTGGACTGTGTCTGGGCCATTCTAACACATGAATAGGCTTTGATCTAAACCATTCCATTGTAGCTCTGGCTGTATGTTTAGGGTCGTTGTCCTGCTGGAAGGTGAAAGTCTCAAGTCTTTTGCAGACTCTAACAGATTTTCTTTTAAAATTGTCTTGTATTTGGCTCCATCCATCTTCCCATCAACTCTGACCAGCTTCCCTGTCCCTGCTGAAGAAAAGCATCCCCACAAAATGCTGCTGCCACCACCATGTTTCACGGTGGGGATGGTGTGTTCAGGGTGATGTGCAGTGTTAGTTTTCTGGCACACATAGCGTTTTGCTTTTAGCAAAAGTTGAGACCAAAAAAGCCATTTTGTTCTCATCTGACCAGAGCACCTTCTTCCACATGTTTGCTGTGTCCCCCACATGGCTTCTCACAAACTGCAAACGGGACTTCTATATATAGTACTGTATATACACATGGTAGATCTAAAAATGTAATAAATAAGTAATCAATAGAAGTGTCCGTTAAAAAATTATTAAAGGGTCAGTCCACCAAATAGTTTAGCAAAAGTTAATATTTTATATATATATTTATTTTTTTGCAACAAAAAGTAATATTTCAGCACTAGGTTGGGCCTGACAAGCGCATTTAAAAAAAAGGAAAACATATAGATATAGTTTGCATCCTCTATCAAGAGCTGATTATTTGATTATTCTAATATATATATATATATATATATATATATATATATATATATATATATTTTTTGTAATATAGTAATATGTTTATATATATATATATATATATATATATACACAGGTATATATATATATTACTATATTACAATATATATATATATATATATATATATATATATGTATATATTACAAAAAAATATATAGTAATATGTTTATATATATATATATATATATATTACAAAAATTATATATATATATATATATATTACAAAGAAAAAAAAAATTTTCTTTGTAATTTATATATATATATATATATATATATATATACATATATAATTTTTGTAATATAGTAATATATACAGTGGGGCAAAAAAGTATTTAGTCAGCCACCAATTGTGCAAGTTCTCCCACTTAAAAAGATGAGAGAGGCCTGTAATTGTCATCATAGGTATACCTCAACTATGAGAGACAAAATGTGGAAACAAATCCAGACAATCACATTGTCTGATTTGGAAAGAATTTTTTTTGCAAATTATGGTGGAAAATAAGTATTTGGTCCCCTACAAACAAGAAAGATTTCTGGCTTTCACAGACCTGTATCTTCTTCTTTAAGAGGCTCCTCTGTCCTCCACTCATTACCTGTATTAATGGCACCTGTTTGAACTTGTTATCAGTATAAAAGACACCCGTCCACAACCTCAAACAGTCACACTCCAAACTCCACTATGGTGAAGACCAAAGAGCTGTCGAAGGACACCAGAAACAAAATTGTAGACCTGCACCAGGCTGGGAAGACTGAATTTGCAATAGGCAAGCAGCTTGGTGTGAAGAAATCTACTGTGGGAGCAATAATTAGAAAATGGAAGACATACAAGACCACTGATAATCTCCCTCGATCTGGGGCTCCACACAAGATCTCACCCCGTGGGGTCAAAATGATCACAAGAACGGTAAGCCAAAATCCCAGAACCACACAGGGGGACCTAGTGAATGACCTGCAGAGAGCTTGGACCAACGTAACAAAGGCTACCATCAGTAACACACTACACCGCCAGGGACTCAGATCCTGCAGTGTCAGACGTCTGAGGTTTGCTAGAGAGCATTTGGATGATCCAGAAGAGGATTGGGAGAATGTCATATGGTCAGATGAAACCAAAGTAGAACTGTTTGGTAGAAACACAACTCGTCGTGTTTGGAGGAGAGAGAATGCTGAGGTGCAACCAAAGAACACCATACCTACTGTGAAGCATGGGGGCGGCAACATCATGCTTTGGGGCTGTTTCTCTGCAAAGAGAACAGGACGACTGATCCGTGTACATGAAAGAATGAATGGGGCCATGTATCGTGAGATTTTGAGTTCAAACCTCCTCCCATAAGCAAGGGCATTGAAGATGAAACGTGGCTGGGTCTTTCAGCATGACAATGATCCCAAACACACCGCCCGGGCAACGAAGGAGGGGCTTCGTAAGAAGCATTTCAAGGTCCTGGAGTGGCCTAGCCAGTCTCCGGATCTCAACCCCATTGAAAACCTTTGGAGGGAGTTGAAAGTCCGTGTTGCCCAGCGACAGCCCCAAAACATCACTGCTCTAGAGGAGATCTGCATGAAGGAATGGGCCAACATACCAGCAACAGTGTGTGACAACCTTGTGAAGACTTACAGAAAACGTTTGACCTCTGTCATTGCCAACAAAGGATATATAACAAAGTATTGAGATGAACTTTTGATATTCACCAAATACTTATTTTCCACCATAATTTGCAAAAAAAAATCTTTCCAAATCAGACAATGTGATTGTCTGGATTTGTTTCCACATTTTGTCTCTCATAGTTGAGGTATACCTATGATGACAATTACAGGCCTCTCTCATCTTTTTAAGTGGGAGAACTTGCACAATTGGTGGCTGACCAAATACTTTTTTGTCCCACTGTATATATATATTAGAATAAACAAATAATCAGCTCTTGATAGAGGATGCAAACTATATATTGTTTTTTACTTTTTTTTTTTTCATGCGCTTGTCAGGTCCAACCTAGTGCTAAAATATTACTTTTTGTTGCAAAGAAAAAAATATATATAAAATATTAGCTTTTGCTAAACTATTTGGTGGACTGACCCTTTAATAATCTTTTAAGGGGCATCCCTCTTGAATACTTTTTTGTTTAATATTATATCTGCCTTGTGTATATAAATATACTGTATGTGCAATGTATATATATATATATATATATATATATATATATATATATATGTGTGTGTTTTTGTAAATAAAACAAAAAATATATATATATATATATACAGTACTTATATGTTAGAATAATCAGTTCTTGATAGGGGATTTTTTTTTCACTTACCAGGCAAAAACGAATTTTTTAGACTTTTTTTAAAAATATATAAATATTTTAGCCCTACGTTGGGTAGGGCTAAAATATTTATATATTTTTAAAAAAAGTCTAAAAAATTCGTTTTTGCTAAACTATTTGGTGGACTGACCCTTTAATAATCTTTTAAGGGGCACCTCTCTTGAATACTTATTTATTAAATATTTATGTCTGCCTTGTGTATATAAATATACTATATGTGCAGTATATATATATATAGTACATACAGTATATTTATACACACAAGGTAGATATAAAAATTGAATAAATAAGTAATCAAGAGAGGTGCCCCTTAAAAGATTATTAAAGGGTCAGTCCACCAAATAGTTTACAGCACTGTCCTTTATATTATTTGCTTTTCATGTTTTAGTGGACTGGCCCTTTAATGGATTTCTAATGGACACATCCCTGAATTATGTATTCACTTTATTTTTATATCTTGTATTCAGCCTTAAGATGAATGGTAACCAGATCTTGGCTGAGCCTGCATATTGGAGGTGCTGACGGGGGGGAGGGGGGGTAACTTATTTTATCTGCACTTATCACACACTGGCCAAGTTTTGCAAATGTACAGCCTACCATTGAGCCGTGCTTCCTGGGACTTGTAGTCCTGCAGCAGCTGGCGAGCCCCAGGGCCGCCCCATCTCCTCATAAACTGTTTTGATTTCTTTAGAAGCTGAACTTAAATGGGATATCTATGTGGGAATGAGCTCTCATTGTATCAATCACAAAAAAACAGCAATGTGTGCAAATCCCCGGTACGCTACATTACAGATGGGAGTTCTAACGCCGAGACTGTCATCTTTTGATTAAGAAAAGGAAATGATTTCACTAAAAAAATATTCCCCCTTGTGTTGTTTTGTTTTAACAGTGATTGCATTCACCACTGATCTGGATACATTTATGGAGGCTCCTAAGTAACTTCACGCTTACCACCACCGCTGCAATCTCAACAAACTATCTCCGCTTCTTGCCAATTATCCAAATATCATAATGATAAGAATATTTTAAAGCCGGGGCCCCGGTAAACATTTTGTCTACAAAGACCCCAGTATAAACAGCACCATGCATCAAGACGAGTTTACGCCGGGCTTTAAAAGCAGCTCTTAAAACAAAGCTAAACAAAAAAAAAAATGTAAAACTTCCATCTGGTTTATGACTTTTTTTTTTAGTTTCGTGTTTTTTTTTTCCTCCCATTGCTCTCTCGATCGGAAAATGCTTTAGCGATCCATGGCTTACTAAAGAGATTGTCGGGTCATGGACCACGGTCATGAAAGGCCAAAAGTGGTCACGATTGAAGGTTTCCCTCCAGTTGTTGGGACTTCGGTGGGGAAGAGAGGTAGAGCCGGGGGGCTGGAGTGTTCATAAAGACATGGATGAGTGAGTTTGGGGTGGAGGAACTTGACTGTCCTGACCTCAACCCAACAGAACACCTTTGGGATGAATTAGAGTGGAGACTGCGAGCCAGGCCTTCTCGTCCAACATCAGTGCCTGACCTCACAAATGCGCTTTCTGGAAGAATGGTGAAACATTCCCATAGACACACTCCTAAACCTTGTGGACAGCCTTCTCAGAAGAGTTGAAGCTGTTATAGCTGCAAAGGGTGGGCCAACCCAATATTGAACCCTACGGACTAAGACTGGGACGCCATTAAAGTACAAAATAGTGTATGTGGCAACACATTGGGTGGCGAGCCGCTGCATATACGTGTCACTGTGTTGTGTTTGAGCATGATCCATTGACACCCAACAACTGTGTCCGAGCTACTATTGCCAATAGGCACCTGGTGGGATTGGCTCCCAATGACATAATCACTGAGCATGGTGGGTCCCTCCTACTGGTCTCAGGCCCACTTAAAACGGACTGCTACAAACAACTTGGAGCTCTGCTCTAAGTGCTTATTGTACTGCTCAGGTGACCCACGTGCTGACGTGTAAGTGTTCATCCAGAAAGCAAAACAGTATCGGAAATGGGAAGAGAAAAGGGAAGAGAAAAAGGAAAAAGGTAGGGGAAAGGGAAAGGGGGAGGGGGAAGGTGAGGGGGAATGGGGAAGTGAAAGAAAGGGAAAGGGAAAGGAAAGGGTAGGGGAAGGGAAAATGGAAAAGGTAGGGGAAAGGGAAAGGGGTAGGAGGAAGGTGAGGGACAAAGGGGAAGGGAAAAGAAAGGGAAAGGAAAGGGGAAGGGAAAAGGGGAAGGTGACGGGAAAGGGGAAGGGAAAAGGGAGGGGAAAGGAAATGGGAAAGGAAAAGGGAACAGGAAAGGGGAAAGGCAATGGGAAAGGAAAGGAAAAAGGAAAATTAAATGAATAGGAAAAGAAAGGAAAGGAATGGGGGGGGGGGGATAGTCAAAGAATGAAATGGGAAAAAGAATGGAAAGCAATGAGAAAGGGGGAAGGGAGGGGGAGGTGAGGGGGAATGGCAAAGGGAAAGAAAGGGAAAGGGAAAGGAAAGAGTAGAAGAAGGGGAAATGGAAAATGTAGGGGAAAGGGAGGGGGAAGGTGAGGGACAAAGGGAAAAGTAAGGGAAAGGGAAAGGAAAGGGGGAAGGGAAAAGGAAAAGGGGAAGGTGAGGGGAAAGGGGAAGGGGAAGGTGAGGAACAAAGGGGAAAGGGAAAAGTAAGGGAAAAGAGAAGGAAAGGTGACGGGGAAGGGAAAAGGGAGGGGAAAGGAAATGGGAAAGGAAAATGCAATGGGAAAGGGAAAGGAAAAGGGAAAGGCAATGGGAAAGGCAATGGGAAAGGAAAGGAAAAAGGAAAATGAAATGAATAGGAAAAGAAAGGAAAGGAATGGAACGGGATGGACGGGAAAGCAATAGGAAAATAATGAAATGGGAAAAAGAATAGAAAGCAATGGGAAAGGGGGAGGGGAGGGGGAAGGTGAGGGGGAATGGGAAAGGGAAAGGAGGGGAAAGGGAAAGGAAAGGGTAGGGGAAGGGGAAGGGAAAATGGAAAATCTAGGGAAAAGGGAAAGGGGGAGGGGGAAGGTGAGGGACAAAGGGAAAAGGGAAAAGTAAGAGAAAGGGAAAGGGAATGGAAAGGAAAGGGGAAGGGAAAAGGAAAAGGGGAAGGTGAGGGGAAAGGGGAAGGGGAAGGTGAGGAACAAAGGGAAAAGGGGAAAGTAAGGGAAAGGAAAGGAAAGGAAATGGGGAAGGGAAAAGGAAAAGGGGAAGTTGAGGGGGAAGGGGAAGGTAAGGAACAAAGGGGAAAGGGAAAAGTAAGGGAAAGGAAAGGGGGAAAGGAAAAGGAAAATGGGAAGGCGACGAGAAAGGGGAGGGGAAAGAAAATAAGAGAGGAAAGAGAAGGGGAAAGGGAAAAGGAAAATTAAATGAATGGGAAAAGAAAGGAAAGGAATGGGGGGGGGGGGGAGGAATGGGAAAAGAAAGAAATGGGGAGGAAAGTAGAGGACCTTCCTTCATATAATTTGAGGGCTTCTTAACATTATTATTTTGCAAAAAAGGAAGGAAGAATGATAAGAGCGAGTATGGAAGCAAAGGAAGGGAAAATACATTAGAGAGATAAAGATAGATAGATATATAGATAGAGAGATAGATAGATAGATAGATAGATAGATAGATAGATAGATAGATAGATAGATAGATAGATAAATAGATAGATAGATAGAATTACCATAGCCCAGAATACATTATTGTATTTCTGCCAACCTGTCACCTTCAGTTAACGACTTGTCATCAGCGACGATTATTCTGCTGATAGACAGTAAACAGCGAGGCCGACATCTCGCCTTCTATATCATATTAATATTTATGTATGAAGGCAGGGAGGAATGATTGGTAAACAAGCCAATATAGAAACATACAAAGGAAGCGGAGTAGTAACAGGTCCTGGATGGATCTACATTAACTATGCTGCCATATGGTCTTCATAACTTGCCATTCTGTGCCATGATGCAGAACCAGACCAGGGGAGGTCCATAGGAAGGAAGCACATGTGGGTGACGAGGACACTAATGTGTTCCTAGGTACTTAGCGCCACAATCTGTAGCTCTAAAGCAGAAGGTAACACAGGAGCGCACTGAGAAGCACTTTGAAAAGCCTGCTGAATCTGCCTGTGGTGGTGTCTATCTTCAATTCAGGTCAACTTGGGCCACCTGACCATAGCCTATGGGCAAGACGTACTTGCTACTTGGAGTCACCCTTTAAAAAAAAAAAAAAGTAGCAATGACCCCCATCATCCCTCAAAAAATAAAAATAAAAAGAACAATTTCACAGCTGTCTGCCTCTCTACAGCGACAAGTGAAACATTTCTTGTTTATTCCGTGAGATGATATAAAACCGCAGATATTTCTTCCCGTGCTTTATCTAAAACACACTAGGAAAAATAAATTAGAGGCTCGGAGTGAAATTATTGTCTCCTCACAATTTTTATAACGCAGACTGCTGTGAAGCACAAGCAGAGAGCGGGTGTTCCTCTGTCAGAAAACACGCTATATCAACATTAATACTCCTCTCGCCTCGTAATACGTTTATAAAACCGACTCCCTTTGTACGCTATTAACCCCCTGCGCTTTGATGCTGCCAAACAAAAGTGCTGCTTGTAGGAAAGAATCCGAGGCGGCACAGAAGTGTGTGATACAGCTCTCAGATCCATAGGCGAGTTGAGAGGTTAATCAGTCAGGGAATTATGATGGCGAAAGGAAAAAAAAAAGAAAGTGAATTCAAAGGCGGACTGATCGCGAACGGCGAGCTGGAGTGACTGGAGAGGATTGCTGAGGCTGTACGTGGATTCCAAAAGTATTCATACACTGTCTGTGATATAGAGAAAGAAAGTGACTTTAAAGTCCAACTGAGCCTTGAAAAATGGCAAAACTAACCATGGCGGCCAGGCAACTCCATTCAAAATGTCATGGCCGCAAGACTTTGCGTCACGGCGCCGTTCACTTTCACTTTCATGGGGCGCGTTGGCCGGCATTATAACAGCATGCTTTACTTTTTTTTGCTGCTCCTCAAAGCCAACTCAACCACCTCTAATGGACAGTGATTTCAGTGTGTCGCACCCTCCTAGTTAGTGCAGGTTGATACACTATATTACCAAAAGTATTGGGACGCCTGCCTTTACAAACACATGAACGTGTTTGTGGTTGTATAGTGAGTTGTATAGTGGTGTATAGTGTTGTATAGTGGTTGTGGTTGTATAGTGAGTTTTTTAACTTTTACCTACAGGTAAGCCTATAATAAGACTTACCTGTAGGTTAAAAAAAAATCTCCTAAACCTGTATGGTTTAGGAGATATTCCCTTTGCAATGAGCCGCTGACTGCAGCGGCGCATGCGCACAGGGCATTCTCGGCTGAAAGCCCGGCAGACGCCGGACCTTGCCGGTAAGAATTCTCCCGCGCGCATGCGCGGGAGTGACAACATCGCGGCTACAGCCACTCAGAGCGCTGGAGCTGCGATACCCAGAAGACACGCCGAGGCAACATGTCAGCTACCTCGGCGTGGACCAGGTGAGATACCGACGCCTCGTTCTAAGGTAAGTATTTCATAATGCCTTTTGCCTTACAGGGGTAAAAAAATAAATAAAAAATTTCCGAGGGTATACAACTGCTTTAATGGCATCCCAGTCTTAGACCGTAGGGTTCAATATTGAGTTGTACCAAGAAAAAAAGAAAGAGAGGGCGCATCAGCCATGTGCATTATCCTTTGACAAGTTTTAATAAAAGAATGAACTAAAAACTACTCACAAACATGTGAAAGGGAACCGCAATATAAAGCCTTAATCGGTCTGGTATCAACAGTCTCCAGGTGACAAAGAGAGGACACGGAAACCACCGCTGGCTGGCGCGTTTCGAAGGTATACCTTCTTCCTCAGAGCCTACTCTACTACCCTACTTGAGTTAGCCCACCCTTTGCAGCTATAACAGCTTCAACTCTTCTGGGAAGGCTGTCCACAAGGTTTAGGAGGGTGTCTATGGGAATGTTTGACCATTCTTCAAGAAGCGCATTTGTGAGGTCAGGTACTGATGTGAACGAGAAGGCCTGGCTCGCAGTCTCCGCTCGAATTCATCCCAAAGATGTTTTATCGGGTGCATGCCAGTCAAATTCCTCCACCCCAAACTCGTTCATTCATGTCTTTATGGACCTTACTTTGTGCACTGATCCAAATCAGTTGCTGGTGGGGGGATTATGGTGTGGGGTTGTTTTCCAGGGGTATGGGATTGGCCCCTTAGTTCCAGTGAAGGGAACTTTTAAGGCGTCAGCATACCAAGACATTTTGTACAATTTCATGCTCCCAACTTTGTGGGAAGAGTTTGGGGGTGGCCCCTTCCTGTTCCAACATGACTGTGCACCAGTGCACAAAGCAAGGTCCATAAAGACATGGATGAGTGAGTTTGGGGTGGAGTAACTTGACTGGCTTGCACAGAGTCCTGACCTCAACCCGATAGAACACCTTTGGTATGAATTAGAGCCAGGGCTTCATGTCCAACATCAGTGCCTGACCTCACACATACGCTTCTGGAAGAATGGTCAAGCAATGCCATAGACACACTCCTAAACCTTGTGGACAGCCTTCCCACTGGAGAGAGACCAGAGGAAGTTGGAGGGGAAAAGTGTCCAGCTGTCCTATGGTAGTGTGAGTCTGTGTCTTCCTCACCGAAGAGTGACCGGTGGATATTGAAAGGGGGCAGCCAATGATCCTGGCATTGTGGCATTGTGAGTAGAGGACCTAATTGCTGGAAGTTAGTGACTGTGTGTAGCTTTTGGTTTTTGGGAGAAGTCATAGTCTCCCATCGGCATTAGAAATTCTGTGGGACATTTTTGCGTAGCTCAGCAAGGTAGACGACAGTCCTCGAAGAATTCAGTTCACCAGTTATGCTTTCTTCACCCCATCCAAGTTCACTGTTACAATAAAACCCTAAAAAGACACTAAAGATAATCTTATCAGAACATTTTTGTTGAAAAGAATGGTCTGGTGGCATGGTCTCTTTAAAGTGGAAGTAAACCCCCCTATCGTTTTCAGCCAAGGAAGCGGCCATCTTTGCCTCTGTTTAATCTACAACTGCCATGATGCTGCACATGTGATCAGTTTAGACACCAGCCATTGGATGGTTTGACAGTTTGGTTGAGAGCACAACCAATGGGAGTGTTACATTTCTGGCACGTGCCGGAAATCAAACTGTTAAATCGATGGGTTTACTTCCGCTTTAAGTAATATTTACAAGTTCAACAGCAATAAAAAGAAAGGCATTCACACTGCAAACTAAAAGCTATTATTTATGTTTTATTGAATGGTTTTGTTCATGACAGACCACCTGAATTCCGCTGCTAACGCATTTTGTCTTGTAGGGATATACATTTACAGGTCTTGCTCCTACCCCAGCTTGTGATTGGACAGTTAAAGGAGAAGCAGCAGACTGGTGAGCTAATCTCTCTGTCTCTCTGCTCTTCCTATCAGAATGCTCTTTCTCTGTACATGCACCAATTGGCTCCTTGTGCTGCTTCACACTCCAGCTCTACTATACAGGGGCTGCAAGAGGCTGATAACAAGTCAGATTCAGGTACTTGCACCGCTTGCATTTACAAAATACATTTAATGATTTATTAATTAAATACATAGCTGCATTAATTTGTGTCTTTTATATCAACTTTAATTACTATTCTAACAAAAGGGTCGCTTAATGGTGATTATAACAGTAATAATGGAATCCCAGTTGGGTTCGCAAAAAGTGAGAAAAGTTTTTTTTTTTTTTTTTAGAATGCCTTTTACAAAGATTCCTTTTTTTTTTTGCCATTCTGGAGGCTTGCTGTCAAACAGATTGTTTTTTGGGAACGCTATAAGTCAGTTTATCGTGGTTTGAACAGTAAAATAAAACGTTCAAGCAGCAGAATTGTTGAAACAGGTTCAAGGCGAGGGATAACATTTGTTTGCCTCGTGTGCGCATTTATTTATTTTTTTAAATTTCTAACTACTATAAATGTAAAAACCACTTTAAACAAATTATCTAAACAATAAGCGTTTATACGAAGAGGATATTAGGGTTCGCTACCAAGGATCCTGGTTATCGTCACAGGAGAGGTATTTAGCTTTTCATTGGCAAAAACGCCATCTTTTCGTGGAATGGATACAAAGCAACGATCTTCTGTCCAGCAGAATAAACTCTCTTTGATTCTTGGGAGCTGCACAACCTTTTTTTTTTTTTTTTTTAATGGAAGTTTTTGGAACTTTATGGAGTAAATGAATGACAGACCTTTGAGGGATGGGCACTGCGAATGAATAACAGGAGTGTTGCACATTTCCATGCCTGACTTTTAATTTATTTCAACCAAGATGTTAAAAACATGGAAATAAATGACACTGCAGTTAAAAAAACAAAAAAAAAACAAAAAAAACAAATAGAACTCTATCCAACTTTTTTTTTTTTGTGCTAGTAAAAACAGAAAAGTGTTAGAACCTTTGACGGGATTTTATTACTGTCTTATTTTTTACTGTCCACGCTTCCTGTCCAGGTGTCTGCACAGAAAGAGAGGAGGAATCCCCCCATCAGGAACAGAGGTCTGGAGTTTATGCACTAAGGGTTGACCTGAGGTCGGAAGGTGCATGGGCTGGGGTTGATCTGAGGTCTGAAGTATACGGCTTGGGGTAAATCCTGAGGTCTGAAGGTGTATGCATTTGGGGTTGATCTGAGGTCTGAAGTATACGGCTTGGGGTTGATCTGAGGTCTGAAATATACGGCTTGGGGTAGATCCCGAGGTCTTAAGGTGTATGCATTTGGGGTTGATCGGAGGTCTGAAATATACGGCTTGGGGTTGATCTGAGGTCTGAAATATACGGCTTGGGGTAGATCCTGAGGTCTGAAGGTGTATGCATTTGGGGTTGATTTGAGGTCTGAAGTATACGGCTTGGGGTTGATCTGAGGTCTGAAGTATACGGCTTGGGGTTGATCTGAGGTCTGAAGTATACGGCTTGGGGTTGATCTGAGGTCTGAATTACACAGCTTGGGGTTGATCTGAGGTCTAAAGTATACGGCTTGGGGTAGATCCTGAGGTCTGAAGGTGTATGCATTTGGGGTTGATCGGAGGTCTGAAATATACGGCTTGGGGTTGATCTGAGGTCTGAAATATACGGCTTGGGGTAGATCCTGAGGTCTGTAGGTGTATGCATTTGGGGTTGATCTGAGGTCTGAAGTATACGGCTTGGGGTTGATCTGAGGTCTGAAGTATACGGCTTGGGGTAGATCCTGAGGTCTGAAGGTGTATGCATTTGGGGTTGATCTGAGGTCTGAAGTATACGGCTTGGGGTTGATCTGAGGTCTGAAGTATACGGCTTGGGGTTGATCTGAGGTCTGAAGTATACGGCTTGGGGTTGATCTGAGGTCTGAAGTATACGGCTTGGGGTGGATCCTGAGGTCTGAAGGTGTATGCATTTGGGGTTGATCTGAGGTCTGAAGTATACGGCTTGGGGTTGATCTGAGGTCTGAAGTATACGGCTTGGGGTAGATCCTGAGGTCTGAAGGTGTATGCATTTGGGGTTGATCTGAGGTCTGAAGTATACGGCTTGGGGTTGATCTGAAGTCTGAAGTATACGGCTTGGGGTAGATCCTGAGGTCTGAAGGTGTATGCATTTGGGGTTGATCTGAGGTCTGAATTATACGGCTTGGGGTTGATCTGAGGTCTGAAGTATACGGCTTGGGGTAGATCCTGAGGTCTGAAGGTGTATGCATTTGGGGTTGATCTGAGGTCTGAAGTATACGGCTTGGGGTTGATCTGAGGTCTGAAGTATACGGCTTGGGGTAGATCCTGAGGTCTGAAGGTGTATGCATTTGGGGTTGATCTGAGGTCTGAATTATACGGCTTGGGGTTGATCTGAGGTCTGAAGTATACGGCTTGGGGTAGATCCTGAGGTCTGAAGGTGTATGCATTTGGGGTTGATCTGAGGTCTGAAGTATACGGCTTGGGGTTGATCTGAGGTCTGAAGTATACGGCTTGGGGTTGATCTGAGGTCTGAAGGTGTATGCATTTGGGGTTGATCTGAGGTCTGAATTATACGGCTTGGGGTTGATCTGAGGTCTGAAGTATACGGCTTGGGGTAGATCCTGAGGTCTGAAGGTGTATGCATTTGGGGTTGATCTGAGGTCTGAATTATACGGCTTGGGTTGATCTGAGGTCTGAAGTATACGGCTTGCGAAAAAGAAGGGGGCTGTGTGTGAACACAGGTGGGACTTTGAGTGAGACACATGGCTAATGTCTCCATCCCGGGTACAATGTAGAAAAAAGGGGGATTTGGGACTTTGAATGAGATTCTGGACAAGGTGAGGGTACATAAAGGAAACACATGTTTAATAACATGAGGAGTAAAATGTATTACAATGTGAAAATGATGGGATTGCACATGAAATTACACACATATCGTAGACAAAGAGGACATATTCTTGCATTGACTTAGAAACTCATGGCAATATGACAGTGCATATGATTCATGGACATAAAGTTTACAAACTAACATCAACTAAAATTACATAACAGTATGATAGATAGATGTGCAAAACCCATGAGTGCACATATGTAAACATTGGTTCCTTCAAACGGCATAGTACAGTGGAGTGACAAGATGTAACAATTGTGTAGGCATGATGGTGGTAAAATTGTAGATGGGTCAAAAAGCTGGTATGGAAGTGTGTTGGTATCCTTTTTAGCCCGACGCGTTTCGTATTTAACTCATCAGGGGCGGATACTTCCAACAAGCAATCTAAAAAGAATGTATATAAAAATGGATTTAGCCTATATTGACATAAAACATAAACAGGAAAGGCCAATTGTGCCAATCCTGAGAAACTTACATGCAAAGGATGGATCATGGGGATGAGTGGAACGATGGACCAGGGCCAACCGGAAGGTGTCCTTCCCGGAAGCTGAGGCAATGGGAATCCGTGCAGGCAAGGTGTAAAGATGGGGGTACCAAGTGGTACAGATGGACATACTGAGTTGTGCACCACAGTGATGGTAAACTTGTGGGAAACGCCAAAGAAGTCTATATGGGGTGAAATAAAGTATGTAAGAAATTGAGCTCACACTAGACAAAGTCCAATGGCGTGGTAGAGTCAGGTCAAAATTACCTCAGTATTGTGCAATGGGACAAGGAGAGTCCAAATGCAATGGCGTACTCAGCATAAAGCGGTGGAGACTGTGTGCACATAACGATATTTATACAAAAACCCCCATCATGCAAAGCCATGCATGGGTTCCCGCCAACGTCACGCGGGCTAGTCACATGCGGGGAGGGGCCTCAAATCGGGACGATACCAACCGCTCGATGGAGGCTGACCTCTGTGGATAGTGACTGCAAAGTTGGTGAAGATACGTCCAACGTTGCGGCGCCAGTAATGACGTCACGCGCGGGACGCAGTGCGTGGCGTCGATGTGTTGAGGGCCCCGCCCAGCACCCCGAGCTCCGCCTGGTGAGGGCGGAGGAAGGGGGTGGAGGGACGGCGTACAGAACATATCGCAGCTTCCGGGCAATGGAAAAATAGGGAGGCCTGTAGTGCCAAAGGCTAACAGTCCCCATGGAATGCAGAAAACAAAAACAGACAAATGCCGTATCACTCAGGCATGGAGACCATGTCTAGAGTGAAGGGGGACCCCAAAAAAAGGGTACATGACCGTAGAGGGGAACCCAGACCACCCACAGAGGCGGCAGGGGATCACTGCTGACTCAGTCCAAAACCTCCATCCCGTTTCAATGCGAAAAAGAAGGGGGCTGTGTGTGAACACAGGTGGGACTTTGAGTGAGACACATGGCTAATGTCTCCATCCCGGGTACAATGTAGAAAAAAGGGGGATTTGGGACTTTGAATGAGATTCTGGACAAGGTGAGGGTACATAAAGGAAACACATGTTTAATAACATGAGGAGTAAAATGTATTACAATGTGAAAATGATGGGATTGCACATGAAATTACACACATATCGTAGACAAAGAGGACATATTCTTGCATTGACTTAGAAACTCATGGCAATATGACAGTGCATATGATTCATGGACATAAAGTTTACAAACTAACATCAACTAAAATTACATAACAGTATGATAGATAGATGTGCAAAACCCATGAGTGCACATATGTAAACATTGGTTCCTTCAAACGGCATAGTACAGTGGAGTGACAAGATGTAACAATTGTGTAGGCATGATGGTGGTAAAATTGTAGATGGGTCAAAAAGCTGGTATGGAAGTGTGTTGGTATCCTTTTTAGCCCGACGCGTTTCGTATTTAACTCATCAGGGGCGGATACTTCCAACAAGCAATCTAAAAAGAATGTATATAAAAATGGATTTAGCCTATATTGACATAAAACATAAACAGGAAAGGCCAATTGTGCCAATCCTGAGAAACTTACATGCAAAGGATGGATCATGGGGATGAGTGGAACGATGGACCAGGGCCAACCGGAAGGTGTCCTTCCCGGAAGCTGAGGCAATGGGAATCCGTGCAGGCAAGGTGTAAAGATGGGGGTACCAAGTGGTACAGATGGACATACTGAGTTGTGCACCACAGTGATGGTAAACTTGTGGGAAACGCCAAAGAAGTCTATATGGGGTGAAATAAAGTATGTAAGAAATTGAGCTCACACTAGACAAAGTCCAATGGCGTGGTAGAGTCAGGTCAAAATTACCTCAGTATTGTGCAATGGGACAAGGAGAGTCCAAATGCAATGGCGTACTCAGCATAAAGCGGTGGAGACTGTGTGCACATAACGATATTTATACAAAAACCCCCATCATGCAAAGCCATGCATGGGTTCCCGCCAACGTCACGCGGGCTAGTCACATGCGGGGAGGGGCCTCAAATCGGGACGATACCAACCGCTCGATGGAGGCTGACCTCTGTGGATAGTGACTGCAAAGTTGGTGAAGATACGTCCAACGTTGCGGCGCCAGTAATGACGTCACGCGCGGGACGCAGTGCGTGGCGTCGATGTGTTGAGGGCCCCGCCCAGCACCCCGAGCTCCGCCTGGTGAGGGCGGAGGAAGGGGGTGGAGGGACGGCGTACAGAACACATCGCAGCTTCCGGGCAATGGAAAAATAGGGAGGCCTGTAGTGCCAAAGGCTAACAGTCCCCATGGAATGCAGAAAACAAAAACAGACAAATGCCGTATCACTCAGGCATGGAGACCATGTCTAGAGTGAAGGGGGACCCCAAAAAAAGGGTACATGACCGTAGAGGGGAACCCAGACCACCCACAGAGGCGGCAGGGGATCACTGCTGACTCAGTCCAAAACCTCCATCCCGTTTCAATGCGAAAAAGAAGGGGGCTGTGTGTGAACACAGGTGGGACTTTGAGTGAGACACATGGCTAATGTCTCCATCCCGGGTACAATGTAGAAAAAAGGGGGATTTGGGACTTTGAATGAGATTCTGGACAAGGTGAGGGTACATAAAGGAAACACATGTTTAATAACATGAGGAGTAAAATGTATTACAATGTGAAAATGATGGGATTGCACATGAAATTACACACATATCGTAGACAAAGAGGACATATTCTTGCATTGACTTAGAAACTCATGGCAATATGACAGTGCATATGATTCATGGACATAAAGTTTACAAACTAACATCAACTAAAATTACATAACAGTATGATAGATAGATGTGCAAAACCCATGAGTGCACATATGTAAACATTGGTTCCTTCAAACGGCATAGTACAGTGGAGTGACAAGATGTAACAATTGTGTAGGCATGATGGTGGTAAAATTGTAGATGGGTCAAAAAGCTGGTATGGAAGTGTGTTGGTATCCTTTTTAGCCCGACGCGTTTCGTATTTAACTCATCAGGGGCGGATACTTCCAACAAGCAATCTAAAAAGAATGTATATAAAAATGGATTTAGCCTATATTGACATAAAACATAAACAGGAAAGGCCAATTGTGCCAATCCTGAGAAACTTACATGCAAAGGATGGATCATGGGGATGAGTGGAACGATGGACCAGGGCCAACCGGAAGGTGTCCTTCCCGGAAGCTGAGGCAATGGGAATCCGTGCAGGCAAGGTGTAAAGATGGGGGTACCAAGTGGTACAGATGGACATACTGAGTTGTGCACCACAGTGATGGTAAACTTGTGGGAAACGCCAAAGAAGTCTATATGGGGTGAAATAAAGTATGTAAGAAATTGAGCTCACACTAGACAAAGTCCAATGGCGTGGTAGAGTCAGGTCAAAATTACCTCAGTATTGTGCAATGGGACAAGGAGAGTCCAAATGCAATGGCGTACTCAGCATAAAGCGGTGGAGACTGTGTGCACATAACGATATTTATACAAAAACCCCCATCATGCAAAGCCATGCATGGGTTCCCGCCAACGTCACGCGGGCTAGTCACATGCGGGGAGGGGCCTCAAATCGGGACGATACCAACCGCTCGATGGAGGCTGACCTCTGTGGATAGTGACTGCAAAGTTGGTGAAGATACGTCCAACGTTGCGGCGCCAGTAATGACGTCACGCGCGGGACGCAGTGCGTGGCGTCGATGTGTTGAGGGCCCCGCCCAGCACCCCGAGCTCCGCCTGGTGAGGGCGGAGGAAGGGGGTGGAGGGACGGCGTACAGAACACATCGCAGCTTCCGGGCAATGGAAAAATAGGGAGGCCTGTAGTGCCAAAGGCTAACAGTCCCCATGGAATGCAGAAAACAAAAACAGACAAATGCCGTATCACTCAGGCATGGAGACCATGTCTAGAGTGAAGGGGGACCCCAAAAAAAGGGTACATGACCGTAGAGGGGAACCCAGACCACCCACAGAGGCGGCAGGGGATCACTGCTGACTCAGTCCAAAACCTCCATCCCGTTTCAATGCGAAAAAGAAGGGGGCTGTGTGTGAACACAGGTGGGACTTTGAGTGAGACACATGGCTAATGTCTCCATCCCGGGTACAATGTAGAAAAAAGGGGGATTTGGGACTTTGAATGAGATTCTGGACAAGGTGAGGGTACATAAAGGAAACACATGTTTAATAACATGAGGAGTAAAATGTATTACAATGTGAAAATGATGGGATTGCACATGAAATTACACACATATCGTAGACAAAGAGGACATATTCTTGCATTGACTTAGAAACTCATGGCAATATGACAGTGCATATGATTCATGGACATAAAGTTTACAAACTAACATCAACTAAAATTACATAACAGTATGATAGATAGATGTGCAAAACCCATGAGTGCACATATGTAAACATTGGTTCCTTCAAACGGCATAGTACAGTGGAGTGACAAGATGTAACAATTGTGTAGGCATGATGGTGGTAAAATTGTAGATGGGTCAAAAAGCTGGTATGGAAGTGTGTTGGTATCCTTTTTAGCCCGACGCGTTTCGTATTTAACTCATCAGGGGCCATGCATGGGTTCCCGCCAACGTCACGCGGGCTAGTCACATGCGGGGAGGGGCCTCAAATCGGGACGATACCAACCGCTCGATGGAGGCTGACCTCTGTGGATAGTGACTGCAAAGTTGGTGAAGATACGTCCAACGTTGCGGCGCCAGTAATGACGTCACGCGCGGGACGCAGTGCGTGGCGTCGATGTGTTGAGGGCCCCGCCCAGCACCCCGAGCTCCGCCTGGTGAGGGCGGAGGAAGGGGGTGGAGGGACGGCGTACAGAACACATCGCAGCTTCCGGGCAATGGAAAAATAGGGAGGTCCATCGTTCCACTCATCCCCATGATCCATCCTTTGCATGTAAGTTTCTCAGGATTGGCACAATTGGCCTTTCCTGTTTATGTTTTATGTCAATATAGGCTAAATCCATTTTTATATACATTCTTTTTAGATTGCTTGTTGGAAGTATCCGCCCCTGATGAGTTAAATACGAAACGCGTCGGGCTAAAAAGGATACCAACACACTTCCATACCAGCTTTTTGACCCATCTACAATTTTACCACCATCATGCCTACACAATTGTTACATCTTGTCACTCCACTGTACTATGCCGTTTGAAGGAACCAATGTTTACATATGTGCACTCATGGGTTTTGCACATCTATCTATCATACTGTTATGTAATTTTAGTTGATGTTAGTTTGTAAACTTTATGTCCATGAATCATATGCACTGTCATATTGCCATGAGTTTCTAAGTCAATGCAAGAATATGTCCTCTTTGTCTACGATATGTGTGTAATTTCATGTGCAATCCCATCATTTTTACATTGTAATACATTTTACTCCTCATGTTATTAAACATGTGTTTCCTTTATGTACCCTCACCTTGTCCAGAATCTCATTCAAAGTCCCAAATCCCCCTTTTTTCTACGAAGTATACGGCTTGGGGTAGATCCTGAGGTCTGAAGGTGTATGCATTTGGGGTTGATCTGAGGTCTGAAGTATACGGCTTGGGGTTGATCTGAGGTCTGAAGTATACGGCTTGGGGTTGATCTGAGGTCTGAAGTATACGGCTTGGGGTTGATCTGAGGTCTGAAGTATACGGCTTGGGGTGGATCCTGAGGTCTGAAGGTGTATGCATTTGGGGTTGATCTGAGGTCTGAAGTATACGGCTTGGGGTTGATCTGAGGTCTGAAGTATACGGCTTGGGGTAGATCCTGAGGTCTGAAGGTGTATGCATTTGGGGTTGATCTGAGGTCTGAAGTATACGGCTTGGGGTTGATCTGAGGTCTGAAGTATACGGCTTGGGGTTGATCTGAGGTCTGAAGTATACGGCTTGGGGTTGATCTGAGGTCTGAAGTATACGGCTTGGGGTAGATCCTGAGGTCTGAAGGTGTATGCATTTGGGGTTGATCTGAGGTCTGAAGTATACGGCTTGGGGTTGATCTGAGGTCTGAAGTATACGGCTTGGGGTAGATCCTGAGGTCTGAAGGTGTATGCATTTGGGGTTGATCTGAGGTCTGAAGTATACGGCTTGGGGTTGATCTGAAGTCTGAAGTATACGGCTTGGGGTAGATCCTGAGGTCTGAAGGTGTATGCATTTGGGGTTGATCTGAGGTCTGAATTATACGGCTTGGGGTTGATCTGAGGTCTGAAGTATACGGCTTGGGGTAGATCCTGAGGTCTGAAGGTGTATGCATTTGGGGTTGATCTGAGGTCTGAAGTATACGGCTTGGGGTTGATCTGAGGTCTGAAGTATACGGCTTGGGGTAGATCCTGAGGTCTGAAGGTGTATGCATTTGGGGTTGATCTGAGGTCTGAATTATACGGCTTGGGGTTGATCTGAGGTCTGAAGTATACGGCTTGGGGTAGATCCTGAGGTCTGAAGGTGTATGCATTTGGGGTTGATCTGAGGTCTGAAGTATACGGCTTGGGGTTGATCTGAGGTCTGAAGTATACGGCTTGGGGTTGATCTGAGGTCTGAAGGTGTATGCATTTGGGGTTGATCTGAGGTCTGAATTATACGGCTTGGGTTGATCTGAGGTCTGAAGTATACGGCTTGGGGTAGATCCTGAGGTCTGAAGGTGTATGCATTTGGGGTTGATCTGAGGTCTGAATTATACGGCTTGGGGTTGATCTGAGGTCTGAAGTATACGGCTTGGGGTAGATCCTGAGGTCTGAAGGTGTATGCATTTGGGGTTGATCTGAGGTCTGAAGTATACGGCTTGGGGTTGATCTGAGGTCTGAAGTATACGGCTTGGGGTTGATCTGAGGTCTGAAGTATACGGCTTGGGGTTGATCTGAGGTCTGAAGTATACGGCTTGGGGTGGATCCTGAGGTCTGAAGGTGTATGCATTTGGGGTTGATCTGAGGTCTGAAGTATACGGCTTGGGGTTGATCTGAGGTCTGAAGTATACGGCTTGGGGTAGATCCTGAGGTCTGAAGGTGTATGCATTTGGGGTTGATCTGAGGTCTGAAGTATACGGCTTGGGGTTGATCTGAGGTCTGAAGTATACGGCTTGGGGTAGATCCTGAGGTCTGAAGGTGTATGCATTTGGGGTTGATCTGAGGTCTGAAGTATACGGCTTGGGGTTGATCTGAGGTCTGAAGTATACGGCTTGGGGTAGATCCTGAGGTCTGAAGGTGTATACGTTTGGGGTTGATCTGAGGTCTGAATTATACGGCTTGGGGTTGATCTGAGGTCTGAAGTATACGGCTTGGGGTAGATCCTGAGGTCTGAAGGTGTATGCGTTTGGGGTTGATCTGAGGTCTGAATTATACGGCTTGGGGTTGATCTGAGGTCTCAAGGTGTATGCATTTGGGGTTGATCTGATGTCTGAAAGGTTCATGGAATGTGGTTGAAATACAAAAAATACAGTCACTTCCAGCGCTATTACCCCGTACACACGACATTTTTTAGATTGGTCGGGAAAACCGGTCGTGTGTATGCTCCATAGCAGTTTTCCCGACGAGAAAAGTGCCCGCAAAAAATTTAGGACCTGCTCTATGTTTTCCCCGTCGTGTTTCCCGTCAGTATTTTTCTTGTCGCGAAATCCGCCCGTGTGTATGCTTTTCCGAGGGGGAAAAAAAAACGTCAAGTATGAGACGGGAGCGCTCGTTCTGGTAAAACTAGCGTTCGTAATGGAGATAGCACATTCGTCACGCTGTAACGGACTGAAAAGCATGAGGCTGAAAAGCGTGAATCGTCTCTCACCAAACTAACTAACACTAGATCAGCAAAAGCAAGCCCAAAGGGTGGCGCCATTTGAATGGAACGTCTCCTTTATAGTGCCGTCGTACGTGTTGTACGTCACCGCGCTTTGGTCGAGCGGAATTTTTAATGAACGTGTGTAGGCAAGGCAGGCTTGAGAGGAAAAACTTTGGTTTTTGGCATATCAGGAAAACCGGTCGTGTGTACGGGGCATAATAGGTCTTCCAAAGTGTGGCGTAACAGATATCAGATAAAATGGTGGTGTGAAAGGTATATATGGTATCCCAAAGCTAGGTGGATGCTGCCTTGCTCAGATGGGGTAATCCGAAAGGAACTACAAGAAAAACAGAAATGGAAGGCGTACACAACTAGTGCATTACCAGAGATAATTTAATAATAAGAATTTTTTGTGTAAAAGTGGGTGCTCACAAAAATGCAACTGACAAAAGGCCATAAACACAGTGCATGGACATGCACAGAACACGGGGTACATCTAACACGTTTCAGGGGCACACCCCCTTCCTCAGAGCTATGTGGTGTAAAGCACATGCATTGGGGGTTTTCTGATGACTGAAGGTGCTTGAATGGGGGTAAATCTGAGGTCTGAAAGGTTCATGCAAGGTTGTGAGGTGTGAAGCACATGCATTGGGGATGATGTGAGTTCTGAAAGTGCATGCATTTGGGTTGATCTGAGGTCTGAAGGTGCATGGGTTGGGGTTGATCTGAGGTCTGAAGTATATGTATTGGGATTGATCTGAGGTCTGAAGGTGCATGGATAGGGGTTAATATAAGGTCTGAAGATTCATGCATAGGAGTTGATCTGAGGTCTAAAGGTGCATAGACTTGGGGTGATCTGAGGTCTGATTGAAGTGAATGCATTGGGGTTGATCTAAAATCAGAAGTGTATGGCTTGATGGTGATCTTAAGTGTGAAGTTTATGCATGGGGGTTCATCTAAGGTATGAAGGTGCATGAGTTAGAGGTTTATCTGAGGTCTGTAGTGTATGCATTGGGCTTGATCTGAGATCTGAAGGTGCGTGCATTTGGGTTGACCAGGGGTCTGAAGTGTATGGCTTCGGGGCTGATCTGCGGTCTGAAATGTATTAATTGGAGTTCATTTGGACAGAATCCTTTCTTAGTTCAGTTTAAAGCACCTTTTTATGTTTGTATAGAAAGTCCACATTTTATTTTTAGATAGATAGTCCACATTTTATTTTTAGATAGATAGTCCACATTTTATTTTTGGATAGAAGTAGGAAGAGCCCACTGCCATGGGCTCACTAGCCTATCAAAGGTTTGGGTCTGGTCTGAGGTCTGAAGTGCATGCAAAGGGACTGATCTGAGGCCTGGAATTTATGCACAGGGGTTGATCTGAGATCTGAAGGTTCATTGGGGTTGAATTGAGGTCTGTAGGTGCATGGGTTGGGGTTGATCTGAGGTCTGAAGTATATGGCTTGGGGATAGCGTGACCACATTTCCAAACTACCATTCAGGGACACCCCTCCCTTCCCAAAAATCAGTTTGTGCTGTAACGAATCACAGCACAGTGATTGAACACAAGAGGCGGGATTTATGATTTCTCCAATCACAAGCAGGGGGCGGGGATTGTGCTCCTCCAGGCATTTCCGGCCAGGGCAAGTACTGTCAGTGAGTAAAGCAGTGATGAGGTGGCCTTTTTTGGGGGCATCTGATTGGCCCGGGGGGTGGCTGTGTCAGTTTCATTCCAGGACACTGTATTGTCCTGGAATGAAGGTGCCCGGGACAGACCTGAAGTGTATTTTCTGAGGTTGACCTGAGGTCTGAAGGTGCATGCATTGGACTTGATCTGAGGTCTGAAAGGTTCATGAAATGTGGTTGATGTGAGATGTGAAGGACATGCATTGGGGTTGAGCTGAGGTCTGAAGGTGCATAGATTGGAGCTGATCTGAGGTCTGAAGTAAATGCATTGGGGTTGATCTAAAATCTAAAGTATATGGCTTGATGCTGATCTGATTTGTGACATTTATGCATGGGGGTTGATCTGAGGTCTGAAGGTGCATGGGTTAGAGGTTGATCTGAGGTCTAAAGTGTATGCATTGGGCTTGATCCGAGATTTGAAGGTGCATGCATTTGGGCTGATCTGAGGTCTGAAGTATATGGCTTGGGGCTGGTCTGGGGTCTAAAGTTTATGTAATGGGTTTGATTTGAAAACACAATACAAAGAACCAGGCGCACTTTGTGTGTTGCTTTGCAGTAATTTTGATCTTGCCTGCAACGTTTGGCAGTCATTACAACTTGCAAAGCTTGCCAAACGCCTCCATTCAAGTCAATGGAAGCACACTGCAAAAGTGTTTGACATGATGCTAAGGCCTTTATGGAGCGGTACGGTAAGGAGTTTTAGTTTTCATGCCTATGTGGTGGGTCCTTTTGTTCACTGCCCATGATTCCTTGTAGTACAAATATTGCTACAATAAGCTCTCATGCCCATGTCACACTGGAAAGAGGTACAGACGGCAATGCTTGTCATTGAGAAAAGGTCAGCGAGGACTGGCCACCAGATATAATGACAACACTACACCTGGTAGAGTCACTGACCCTCCAATGATAATACCCTGACAGCTGCCACAATGAGCTTTCTGGCCTTACAAGCTGGAGACTAACGTTTTACCGATGACCAGGTCAAACACGGCCAGGTAATTAATGTTCCTCTTTTGGCAAATTTAGAAACAGAGAAGGCCGCTGAAAATACACGGTTTCAACATTTCCCAATCCCCAGTGAGAAAACTATTTTAATTCCACGTTCTAATATCTTTTAATGAATTATCTGGAGAGTCTATTTTAAATGAACCTTACCTGAGGTCATTTATGTATGTCAGGAACATTATCTGCTTCAACAAATGGAGGAATAAAAGCAAAATATAAATGTTAGGACTATAAGGACTTGTCCGGAAGGTGAACCTGTCTGCAGTGTGAATGGGTTCTTTGGATCATACCAGTTCACCTTCTTGTGTAACAAATGCTTTATAGGTGCATTGCATCATCATGGCAAAATGGCCTTTATGTAGACCAGTGTTTCTCAACCAGGGTGCCACTGAACCCTTGGGAACCCAGTTTGCCCTGGATCAGGGATGGATATCTGTGATCTGGGGGGGGGGGGCATCTGTGGTGGTGAGGAGCTCTGATGTGGTGGCGGGAGACTCTGATGTGATTGGGGGATCCTGTCGTGGGAGAACTTTGATGTGATTGGGGGGCTTGTATAAGAAGGACACTAATGTGATAAGTGGGACTTGTATATGTAGGGGACCTCTGATGTGAAGGGGGGGCTTCCGATGTGAAGTTAATTTATCAAGGTGGTTGCGTGCATTATCCCAGGCTCAGGTTTTCCATTGAAAAGTAACATTTACATTGTTTACATTGTAGACTATTCACTGACCGATGGCAGAGCAAAGGCAATGAGGGTAATGTAAAGGTAAAATGTTTGGAAGGGAGAGAATGAAGGAAGGGAGAGAAGGAAGGAAAGAAGGGAGAAAGGGAGAGAAGGAAGGAAGAGAGAATGGGAGAGAAGAAAGTGAGGAAGGAAGAAAGAGAAGGAAGAGATGGAAGTGAGGAAGGAAAGAAGTGAGGAAGGGAGAGAACGAAGGGAAGGGAAGGGAAAAAGGGAGAGAAGGAGAGAAGGGAGAAAGAGACAGAAGGAAGGAATAGAAGGAAGTCAGGAAGTAAGAAAGAGAAGGAATAAAGAGAAGGAAGAGATGGAAGTGAGGAAGGAAGGAAGTGAGAAAGGGAGAGAAGGAAGGGAAGAGAAGAGAAGGGAAGAGAGAAAGGGAGAGAAGGAAGGAAATGAGAAAGAGAGAGAAGGAAGGAAGAATGTGAGAAAAAGAAGAAAGGAATGAAGGAAGGAAGGAAGAGAAGGAAGAAATGGAAGTGAGGAAGAAAGGAAGTGATGAAGGGAGAGAAGGAAGGGAAGGGAAGAGAAGCAAGAAAGGGAGAGAAGGAGGGAAGGGAGAAAGAGAAAGATGGAAGGAATAGAAGGAAGTGAGGAAGGAAGAAAGAGAAGGAAGAGATGGAAGTGAGGAAGGAAGGAAGTGAGAAAGGGAGAGAAGGAAGGGAAGAGAAGGGAATGGAGAAAGGGAGAGAAGGAGGGAAGGGATGGAAAAAAAGGAAGGGAAAAAGGGAGAGAAGGAAGGAAAGGAGAGAGAAGGAAGTAAGGGAGAATGTGAGAGAAGGAAGGAAGGAAGAGAAGGAAGAGATGGAATTTAGGAAAGGAAGGGAAGAGAAGAGAATTTTTTTACATTGTAGCCTGGAGTGCCTTGAGATTTTGCCCACTTTTCAGAGGTGCCCCGACTAAAAAATACTGTGTGTATAATGTGTGTATTTTATATTTGCCTGGCGTTAAGCATTAAGTGAAAGAAAATTCTGGCCAATCATTTGCTTTCATCTCCAAAAATCCGAATGAGATTTCTAAGGCATAAAAAGCAAACAAGCAGTAATGACCGATGGCAGAACAAAGACAATGAGGGTAATGTAAAGGGAAAATATTTGGGGCAAAGTTTTAAACATCCTGTGAAGTGTTTAGGCTTCCTAAAACATATCAGGACAGGTCAAAATCTCTGATCAGAACATGACGGATGATAAATAAGAAGCATGTACATTGCAAAACATAATGTCACGGTGCTACGCCGTGAGTCAAACCAGGAACCCTCAACCAGGGCTAAACGTCTAACAAATCAGCAGAACATTTGACAGACCTCTCAGAGACCAGCTACTGGTCTATATTGGGCGTAAGAAACCTGATATGTCATCCCTTATATCATTCCAAATACAACTCTAGATTACCTGTGTGAAGAATTACATACAACACTTATAAGCATTATATTAATATTATTTCTGCATTTAATGTATACTAAAAAAATAAATAATGTGTGCCCTCAAAAAGAGGGAAGGTTGGGGATATTAGAAATAGAGATCAACTGTTTAAATGGGTAAAATGTGCAGGAGAGGAGAGTGGAGGAGAGCAGAGTATGAAAGCACGTGGCCCCTTTCACATGATAAGCCTGCTCAGATCCGCCTGTCCGTTTTTCAGGAGGATCCAAGCGGGCCACCCATTGACTCCTATGGGCAGGCAGATGTCAGCGGAGATGTGTCCGCTAACATCCGTCTGCCATCCGATCCGCTCAAGACAGACGTATGGCGAAACGTTCAGCTCAGCGGAGATCAATAGAGCGATCTCCCGCTGAGCTAGTGGAGCCCGCTAAGCGGATCCGCCCCGTGTGAAAGGGGCCTTAGGGAAAAGTGTGAAGGGTGTAAGGGAGGAGCAGGGGGGAGTGCAATGGAGAGGAGAGGAGAAGAGAGGAGAGAGGGGAGAGGAAAGGAGAGAGGGGAGAGGAGAGGGGAGAGGAGAGGGGAGGAGAGGATAGGAGAGAAGAGAAGAGAAGAGAAGAGAAGAGGAGAGAAGAGAAGAGAAGAGAAGTAAGGGGAGGGGTGGAGATAGGAGAAGCAAGGGGAGGGGTGGAGAGGAGAGGAGAGAGGGGGGAAAATAGGAGAGGATAAGAGGAAGAGAGTGGAGAGGAGAGGAAAGGAGAAGAGAGGAGAGAGGGGAGAGGAAAGGAGAAGAGAGGAGAGAGGGGAGAGGAAAGGAGAGGAGAGGAGAGAGGGGAGAGGAAAGGAGAGGAGAGGAGAGAGGGGGAGGAAAGGAGAGGGGAGGGGAGAGGAAAGGAGAGAGGAGAGAGGGGAGAGGAAAGGAGAGGAGAGAGGGGAGAGGAAAGGAGAGGAGAGAGGGGAGAGGAAAGGAAAGGAGAGGAAAGGAGAGGAGAGAGGGGAGAGGAAAGGAGAGGAGAGAGTGGAGAGGAAAGGAGAGGAGAAAGTGGAGAGGAAAGGAGAGGAGAGAGGGGAGAGGAAAGGAGAGAGGGGAGAGGAAAGGAAAGGAAAGGAGAGGAAAGGAGAGAAGAGGACAGAGTGGAGAGGAAAGGAAAGGAGAGGAAAGGAGAGGAGAGAGGGGAGAGGAAAGGAGAGGAGAGAGTGGAGAGGAAAGGAGAGGAGAGAGGGGAGAGGAAAGGAGAGGAGAGAGGGGAGAGGAAAGGAGAGGAGAGAGGGGAGAGGAAAGGAGAGGAGAGAGGGGAGAGGAAAGGAAAGAAAATGAGAGGAAAGGAGAGGAGAGGAGAGAGTGGAGAGGAAAGGAAAGGAAAGGAGAGGAGAGGAGAGAGGGGAGAGGAAAGGAGAGGAGAGAGGGGAGAGGAAAGGAGAGGAGAGAGGGGAGAGGAAAGGAAAGGAAAGGAAAGGAGAGGAGAGAGGGGAGAGGGAAGCAAAGAAGAGGGGAGAGGAAAGGAACGAAGAGAAGAGGAGTAAGGGGAGGAGAGGAAAGGAGAAGAGAGGAGAGGGGAGAAGAAAGGAAAGGAGAGGAGAGAGGGGATAGGAAAGGAGAGGAGAGGAGAGGGGAGAGGAGAGAGGAGAGAGGGAAGGAAAGGAGAGGAAAGAGGGGAGAGGAAAGGAATGAAGAGAAGAGGAGTAAGGGGAGTAGAGGAAAGGAGAGGAGCGGGAGGAGAAGAGAGGAAAAGAGAGGAGGGGGAGGAGAGGAGAGAAGAGGAGGGGGAGGAGAGGAGAGGATGGACAAAAGCAAGGAAAAAAGGAGAAGGAAAGGGAAAAAAGAAAGAAGTGAGAATGGACAGAAACAAAAAAAGGAAGGGGGATAAAAGGAAGAAAGGAGGACAGAATATTTAATACTAAAGATGCCAATTAGCTGATATTAGAAATACAGCCGACCAATACACCAGAGACTTGCACATCCCTCTACAATTTGAATTGGATGATCAGACTGGTGACCGGTCAGGGAAGACATAGAGCACAAAGTTAATGACAGGTCAGTCTCATGTAAGCGCTATGAGGACTTTCCTGGCCATTGAAAACAATTCTGTAAATGTAAGAAAAATACATATCACTGTAAATGTGAGATAAAAGCAGAATATATGAGACCCAACTGCTAAAAACATACGCATGTCTTTTTTATATTTATTTCTTTTTTGGATAAGCCGTATATTTAGCCTAGTTTGAAGTGTAAACATGATTAAGATTAGCAGAAGATAACTAATTTTTCTTCAACAGAAAACTGCAGCCGCCTTCAGAATGGCGAGATTTGCAGGCAAATTGCTGCTGGTGTTTAATCAATGTTATTTTTTATCATCTCAAGTTGTATCTTTTTTTCTTTCCCTCTATGTCAGCTTCTACCACTAAAATACATTTCATCAAGGTTGGTAAAATGTTTAGAAAGGAACAGATGTCAGAATATGGGTATTGCCAATAACACTGATGGAAGCCAGTCATTTCTTCCTTGTCCAAAGGCAAAAAGCAGGAAAAATGTTGCAGGCGCCGTACAATAACACAAGATTTACGGCAACATTAATGCCTATAAAACGTACAAGTATACGAAAGCTATCTCCATTTTTCTCCAGCCACCACTAAGGCGTGCATAATTTTTATTTTTTTTGTGTCTAAGGGGATTTTTTTTTTTCTTTTTAAGCGTGGTTGGGAGTTAATTTCCTACGAAACTTTAAATATTCTTTAGCAAGCCAATCTGTTTACAAAAAATAGCAAATCTTAAAGGGCCGGTTATACCGGTTTCTTAATGATTAAAGGGCAAACAACTAACAAAGACTAATAAAAATGTTATGGTATGGGTTCAGTAGTAGAATACAAAGCCATTTTAGAAAATTGTGTGCTCCCAGACTTGTGTTAAAAAATAGGGGAAAGCAATTTTCTGTTTCAGTATGACTGTGTCCCCGTGTACAAACCCAGCTGCATAAAGACATGGTTTGTTGAGTTCGGTGTGGAGGAACTTGAGTGGCCTTCACAAAGCCCCAACCTCAACCCTTATGAACACCTTATGAACACCTTTGGGATGAATCATAACTCAGGTCTTCTCATCCAATGTCAGTACCTGACCCCCCTAAATGTTCTTTTTACTAAATGGTCACAAACTGACGCACTCCAAAAATTTGTGAAAAGCCTTCCCAGAAGAGTGGAGGATGTTATAGCCTCAAAGGGGAACCAGCTCCATATTAATTCCCATGGTTTTTGCAATATGATGTCCTACAAGCTCAAATGGGTGTGAGGGCAATTCTATCTATCTATCTATTTATCTATAATCTACACACATTGTGATATTGCTACAACATACATAGACATTTTTGACAATTGTTTGCTTCCAACCATCGGAGAACATTTTGGGTAAGCTCCTTTTCTGTTCCAGCATTACTGTGTTCCAGTGAAAAGCCAGCTCCATAAAGACATGGCTTGCCTAGTTTGGTGTGGAGTAGTGATGAGCCGAACACCCCCGGGTTCGGTTCGCACCAGAACCCGCGAACGGACCGAAAGTTCGAACGAACATTAGAACCCTATTAAATACAATGGATGCGAACGTTCGAATTCTAAAGTGCTAATTATAACAACTATTATGCATGTTATTGTCATAAATAGGGTTTGGGAACCCGGGTTGTGCACCAGGGGACATGTATCAATGCAAAAAGAAGTTTTAAAAACGGTCGTTTTTCGGGAGCAGTCATTTTAATGATGCATAAAGTGAAAAAAAAAAAGTCAAATATTCCTTTAAATATCGTACCTGGGGGGTGTCTAAAGTATGCCTGTGAAGTGCCACGTGTTTCCCGTGTTTAGAACTGTCCCTGCACAAAATGACACTTCTAAAGGAAAAAAAAGCCATTTAAAACTGCTTGCGGCTTTAATGTAATGTCTGGTCCCGGTAATATGGATGAAATTCTTTAAGAAAAATGGCATAGCTACCCCATGACCCCCCCCCTACCCCAGCCCATTACCAGCCCCTTTGGGTCTTGTATGGATATTAAGGGGAACCCCGCACATAAAATAAAAAAGGCCCTATATACTCTGAACAGCCGTATACAGGCGGTGCATACAAGACAGGGACTGTAGGTTTGTTCTTATGTAGAATGTGTTTGTAATTTTGAACAGGTACATTGTTGAAGTGTAGCTCCAGCCCAAAAATCTATTTTTAAACTTTTTGGGAAACATAGGTAAGGGTTATCACCCCTGTAACATTTGTTTTGCTGTCTGTGCCCCTGTTCAGAACATTTCACCTCACTTTCCGTCCCAATGACAACTGTTTTTGAAATGTGGTGTTTTTCTTGAAACAAGGATTGCTGATAAAGCATCAGTACAGATGAGACCCCTTTCTCCCATATTTATTCTTACAGGAGAGAATTTTCCTTTCTAGGGGTAGATTTCCTCTCACTTCCTGTTGTCTTCTTTCGTTTGCAAGTAGGAGTCGTTTGTAAGTTGGATGTTTGAAAGTAGGGACCTGCCGTATATACTCTGCAGAAATAGGCCCCTTAGTTGTTGGTGTTGGCACAACACTGTAAGCACTCAGTTACTCTTGGTTGGTGCTGGAACGCCCTGCTGTCAACTATTATATCAGGAATTTTAATTACATACAATTGTTGAACAGTGGTAGTAAAAATTGGGGCTTTGATGGTGGTGCTGGTGCCACAACACTGTAAGCCCTGACAGTTACTCTTGGTGGGTGCAGCAATGGGCCCTGCTGTGAATTATTAGATCAAGAATTGTAATTACATGCCCCTTTTGAACAGGGGCTGAAAAATTGGGCCTTTCGTGGTGGTGGTGGTGGTGGCGTTGCCACAAGACTGTAAGCCCTCAGAGTTACTCTTGGTGGGTGCAGCAATGGACCCTGCTGTGAATTATTAGATCAAGAATTGTAATTGCATGCCCCTGTTGAACAGGGGCTGAAAAATTGGGCCTTAGGCACTGGTGGCACAACACTACAACCCCTCACAGATACTGTACTTGGAGCACAGCAATGAGCCCTGTTGCAAAGTATTGCTTCAAAAATTGTAATGACACGCCCCTGTTAAACAGGGGCTGAAAAATTGGGCCTTAGGCACTGGTGCCACAACACTCCAACCCCTCACAGATACTGTACTTGGAGCACAGCAATGAGCCCTATGGCAAATTATTGCTAAAAAAATTGTAATTACACGCCCCTGTAAAACAGGGGCTGAAAAATTGGGCCTTAGCCACTGGTGGCGGCACCCATAAACAAAAATGATCTTCCAAGCTATCATCATCAATGGTATCATTGAGGACTCGGAGGAGGAGGATAGCCAGTCAACATAACAGCACAGACACTCAGCATCAGCATCAGTCTTGAAGGGATGTGACATGTTAAAATCAATTAGTCTGTTATATCAGCATCAGGTGTGTGGTAGCTGGTGGTGATCCAAGACTGGTTCATCTTGATGAAAGTCAGTCGATCAACCGAGTCGGTGGACAGGCGCACCCTGTGATCCGTGACAAATCCTCCAGCAGCACTGAATGTGCGTTCCGAAAGAACGCTGGATGCAGGACAGGCCAGTAGCTCAATTGCATACTGTGCAAGCTCTGGCCAGTGATCCATCCTCAAGACCCAGTAAGCCAGAGGATTTTCGGTGGGGAAGGTGTCCAAGTCTGACCTTGCCCCTAGATATTCCTGCACCATGTTTATCAGACGCTGGCGATGGTTGCTGGAACCGATCATACTTTGGGGCTGCGGACTAAAGAATTGTCTGAACGCATCGGTCAGACGGCCACCTTCCCCACCGCTCCTTCTTTGACTGGCCGAAGCCTCAGCAACTCGTTGTCCAGGACCAGGAGTTTGTAACCTCCCAGTCTCTGGGAACGCGTTGCACAGACCTTTCTGCAAGGCCTCCCGGAGTTGTCTCATCCTCTGCTCCCTCTGCGAAGGTAACATAAGGTCCGCAACCTTACCCTTGTACCGTGGATCAAGGAGAGTGGCCAGCCAGTAATGGTCCCTCTCCTTGATCCGAAGAATACGAGGATCCTTCCGCAGACTTTGCAGGATCAGGGAGGCCATGCAGCGTAGGTTTGCTGAGGCATTCGCTCCGGAGTCCTCTGGGTCACTAAGGACGACATGATCCGCAGCCACCTCCTCCCAGCCACGTACAAGTCCACTGGTTTCTTGGGACTGTAAATCATCCCTAAAAGACTGCTGCTGATGATGCTGAGTGCCAGCCTCCACCTCCATGCTGACACAATCCTCCTCCTCCTCCTCCTCCTCCTCTTCCTCTTCCTGTGCGATGGGTGGGACAGAAAGAACACTGTCTGGGTAAAGGGGGCCTTGAGAGGCAAGGAAGTCCTCCTCTTCCTGCCTCTGTTCTGCCTCAAGTGCCCTGTCCATTATTCCACGCAGCGTGTGCTCCAACAGGTGGACAAGAGGTACAGTGTCACTGATGCATGCACTGTCACTGCTCACCATCCTCGTGGCCTCCTCAAATGGTGCCAGGACAGTGCATGCATCCCTGATCATGCCCCACTGGCGTGGAGAAAAAAAACCAAGCTCCCCTGACCCTGTCCTGGTGCCGTAGTCGCACAGGTACTCATTGATGGCCCTCTGCTGCGTGTGCAGCCGCTGCAGCATGGCCAACGTTGAGTTCCACCTGGTGGGCATGTCACATATAAGGCGGTTCTTGGGCAGGTTCAACTCCTTTTGCAGCTCAGCCAGGCGAGCACTGGCATTATAAGATCTGCGGAAATGCACACAGACTTTCCTGGCCTGCCTCAGGACATCCTGTAAGCCCGGGTACCTGCCCAAGAACCGCTGCACCACCAGGTTAAGGACGTGAGCCACACAGGGCACATGGGTCAGTTGTCCCTGTCGGAGGGCGGAGAGGAGGTTGGTGCCATTGTCGCAAACCACCATTCCTGGCTTAAGCTGGCGTGGCGTCAACCACCTCTCGGCCTGGCCCTGCAGAGCAGACAGGACCTCTGCCCCAGTGTGGCTTCTGTCCCCCAAACACACCAGCGCAAGCACGGCATGGCATCTTTTTGCCTGCGTACTTGCGTAGCCCTGTGAACGGCTACGGAGCACCGCTGGTTCATAGGACAAACCACAGGAAGAGGCCATGGAGGAAGAAGAAGAGGAGGGGGTGGAGGAGAGAGGTGTGTCACAACCAGTAGTAGCATTTTGGAGGCGTGGCGGTGGGACAACCTCCAACACTACTGCACCTTGTCCTGCATCCTTCCCAGCTGCCAAAAGAGTGACCCAATGGGCCGTGAAAGAAAGGTAACGTCCCTGTCCATGCCTGCTGGACCATGAGTCAGCGGTAATATGCACCTTACCGCTGACCGCCCTGTCCAGCGAGGCCAAGACATTGCCTTCCACATGCCGGTAGAGAGCCGGAATAGCCTTCCGTGAGAAAAAGTGGCGTTTGGGAACCTGCCACTGAGGAACCGCACATTGCACAAACTCACGGAAGGGGGCCGAGTCTACCAACTGAAAAGGCAGCAGTTGAAGCGCTAGCAATTTAGCCAAGCTAGCATTCAACCGCTGGGCATGTGGATGGCTGGGAGTGAACTTCTTTCGACGGTCCAGCAGCTGGGGCAGGGAAATTTGCCTGCTAGAATCGGACGTCGGTGTACTGCTAGCAGAGTGGCCGCAAGTACTTGGCTGTGACACACCTAATTCTACACCTTCATTCCTCTCAGTGCATGTTTCAGAGAGGACTGAAGTTATAGTGGGGTTGGAGATCCCAGCTGATGCGGTGCAAGGAGAGGTCCGCTTTGTTCTTTGGTGTGGGTCTTTGAGGTAGGCTTGCCAACGAGCTGCATGGCAGGTCAACATATGTCTGGTCAGGCATGTGGTACCCAAGCGGCTGATGTTTTGGCCACGCGATATACGCTTGAGACATATGTTGCAAACAGCAGCTGTGCGATCTGATGCACTAGCCTCAAAAAAGGCCCACACCAAAGAACTTTTTGAATGACGGGCAGAGGCAGCGCCCTGCACAGGCGGAGCTCTGCGGTGTGATTCCGTCGGTGTACTGCCCTTACGCTGGCCACCAAAGGGCATCCTGCCTCGTTGGAGATGTGCCTCCTCCTCATCCTCCTCCTCCTCCTCTCTCCTATTAGGCACCCACGTGGAGTCAGTGACCTCATCATCCCCTCCCTCCTCATCACTGGAGCCAATCTGGCAGTATGCTGCAGCTGCTGGAACATGACTGCCAGATTGGTGTCCTTCTTGAGCATCCCCTCTGTCTGCTCTCACGCTACTGCCTTCCTCTAGCTGGGTTTCATCATCAGACCCTTCGAAACGCTGGGCATCCTCCTGGAGCATGTACCCAACACTGTGCTGAAACAGTTCGGGGGACTCCTCAGGAGGAGGACATGGTGGGTCTAGGGAAGGAGTGACTGATGATTTGTCTGACATTGATACCAGGGAAGACGACGCTTTGGCAGCTGCTTTTCCAGTACCCTGAGCCTGGGTGAGAGAGGATGAGGAGGAGGAGGAGGGCTTGGTCATCCACTCTACCAAGTCTTCGGCATGATGTGGCTCAACATGTCCAGCTGCCGAAAAGAAGGACAAGCGTGTCCCATGGCCATGTGCTGATGACAATGCACCGCGTCCACGACCAGCACTGTTGCCCCCAGACACAGAGCCTGCTTGCCCTCTTTTATTGCCTCCTGACTGTCTGCCTCTCCTTGTTTGCCTTCCAGACATTCTAATAGATGGCCTGCAGGGAGATGGGAAAAAAGCAATAAGGGCTACCTTCAGGTGTCCTTCTCTGTCCCTTGAAACAAGGACTTTCACAGTGAAAGAAACTGACACTCTCCCTACCTACAGTTTTCTGTCCATAGAATAAATGTTTTTTTTAAGCACAATATAGCACAAGGACAATTCACTCACTGTCCTTCCAGGTCCCTGGAAACAAGGACTTGCAGAGTGAAAGAAAAAAAACACTCTCCCTACCTACAGTTTTCTGTCCCTAGAAAAAATGTTTTTTTTAATCACAATATAGCACAAGGACAATTCACTCACTGTCCTTACAGGTCCCTGGAAACAAGGACTTGCAGAGTGAAATAAACTGACACTCTCCCTACCTACAGTTTTCTGTCCCTAGAATAAATGTTTTTTTTAATCACAATATAGCACAAGGACAATTCACTCACTGTCCTTACAGGTCCCTGGAAACAAGGACTTGCAGAGTGAAAGAAAATAAACACTCTCCCTACCTACAGTTTTCTGTCCCTAGAATAAATGTTTTTTTTAAGCACAATATAGCACAAGGACAATTCACTCACTGTCCTTACAGGTCCCTGGAAACAAGGACTTGCAGAGTGAAATAAACTGACACTCTCCCTACCTACAGTTTTCTGTCCCTAGAATAAATGTTTTTTTTAAGCACAATATAGCACAAGGACAATTCACTCACTGTCCTTACAGGTCCCTGGAAACAAGGACTTGCAGAGTGAAAGAAAAAAAACACTCTCCCTACCTACAGTTTTCTGTCCCTAGAAAAAATGTTTTTTTTAATCACAATATAGCACAAGAACAATTCACTCACTGTCCTTACAGGTCCCTGGAAACAAGGACTTGCAGAGTGAAATAAACTGACACTCTCCCTACCTACAGTTTTCTGTCCCTAGAAAAAATGTTTTTTTTAATCGCAATATAGCACAAGGACAATTCACTCACTGTCCTTACAGGTCCCTGGAAACAAGGACTTGCAGAGTGAAAGAAAAAAAACACTCTCCCTACCTACAGTTTTCTGTCCCTAGAAAAAATGTTTTTTTTAATCACAATATAGCACAAGGACAATTCACTCACTGTCCTTACAGGTCCCTGGAAACAAGGACTTGCAGAGTGAAATAAACTGACACTCTCCCTACCTACAGTTTTCTGTCCCTAGAATAAATGTTTTTTTTAAGCACAATATAGCACAAGGACAATTCACTCACTGTCCTTCCAGGTCCCTGGAAACAAGGACTTGCAGAGTGAAAGAAAAAAAACACTCTCCCTACCTACAGTTTTCTGTCCCTAGAATAAATGTTTTTTTTAATCACAATATAGCACAAGGACAATTCACTCACTGTCCTTACAGGTCCCTGGAAACAAGGACTTGCAGAGTGAAATAAACTGACACTCTCCCTACCTACAGTTTTCTGTCCCTAGAATAAATGTTTTTTTTAAGCACAATATAGCACAAGGACAATTCACTCACTGTCCTTACAGGTCCCTGGAAACAAGGACTTGCAGAGTGAAATAAACTGACACTCTCCCTACCTACAGTTTTCTGTCCCTAGAATAAATGTTTTTTTTAAGCACAATATAGCACAAGGACAATTCACTCACTGTCCTTACAGGTCCCTGGAAACAAGGACTTGCAGAGTGAAAGAAAAAAACACTCTCCCTACCTACAGTTTTCTGTCCCTAGAAAAAATGTTTTTTTTAATCACAATATAGCACAAGGACAATTCACTCACTGTCCTTACAGGTCCCTGGAAACAAGGACTTGCAGAGTGAAATAAACTGACACTCTCCCTACCTACAGTTTTCTGTCCCTAGAATAAATGTTTTTTTTAAGCACAATATAGCACAAGGACAATTCACTCACTGTCCTTACAGGTCCCTGGAAACAAGGACTTGCAGAGTGAAAGAAAAAAAACACTCTCCCTACCTACAGTTTTCTGTCCCTAGAAAAAATGTTTTTTTTAATCACAATATAGCACAAGGACAATTCACTCACTGTCCTTACAGGTCCCTGGAAACAAGGACTTGCAGAGTGAAATAAACTGACACTCTCCCTACCTACAGTTTTCTGTCCCTAGAATAAATGTTTTTTTTAATCACAATAGAGCACAAGGACAATTCACTCACTGTCCTTACAGGTCCCTGGAAACAAGGACTTGCAGAGTGAAAGAAAATAAACACTCTCCCTACCTACAGTTTTCTGTCCCTAGAATAAATGTTTTTTTGAAGCACAATATAGCACAAGGACAATTCACTCACTGTCCTTACAGGTCCCTGGAAACAAGGACTTGCAGAGTGAAATAAACTGACACTCTCCCTACCTACAGTTTTCTGTCCCTAGAATTAATGTTTTTTTTAAGCACAATATAGCACAAGGAGAATTCACTCACTGTCCTTCCAGGTCCCTGGAAACAAGGACTTGCAGAGTGAAAGAAAAAAAACACTCTCCCTACCTACAGTTTTCTGTCCCTAGAAAAAATGTTTTTTTTAATCACAATATAGCACAAGGACAATTCACTCACTGTCCTTACAGGTCCCTGGAAACAAGGACTTGCAGAGTGAAATAAACTGACACTCTCCCTACCTACAGTTTTCTGTCCCTAGAATAAATGTTTTTTTTAAGCACAATATAGCACAAGGACAATTCACTCACTGTCCTTCCAGGTCCCTGGAAACAAGGACTTGCAGAGTGAAAGAAAAAAAACACTCTCCCTACCTACAGTTTTCTGTCCCTAGAAAAAATGTTTTTTTTTAATCACAATATAGCACAAGGACAATTCACTCACTGTCCTTACAGGTCCCTGGAAACAAGGACTTGCAGAGTGAAATAAACTGACACTCTCCCTACCTACAGTTTTCTGTCCCTAGAATAAATGTTTTTTTTAAGCACAATATAGCACAAGGACAATTCACTCACTGTCCTTCCAGGTCCCTGGAAACAAGGACTTGCAGAGTGAAAGAAAAAAAACACTCTCCCTACCTACAGTTTTCTGTCCCTAGAAAAAATGTTTTTTTTAATCACAATATAGCACAAGGACAATTCACTCACTGTCCTTACAGGTCCCTGGAAACAAGGACTTGCAGAGTGAAAGAAAAAAAACACTCTCCCTACCTACAGTTTTCTGTCCCTAGAAAAAATGTTTTTTTTAATCACAATATAGCACAAGGACAATTCACTCACTGTCCTTACAGGTCCCTGGAAACAAGGACTTGCAGAGTGAAATAAACTGACACTCTCCCTACCTACAGTTTTCTGTCCCTAGAATAAATGTTTTTTTTAAGCACAATATAGCACAAGGACAATTCACTCACTGTCCTTACAGGTCCCTGGAAACAAGGACTTGCAGAGTGAAAAAAAAAAAACACTCTCCCTACCTACAGTTTTCTGTCCCTAGAAAAAATGTTTTTTTTTAAGCACAATATAGCACAAGGACAATTCACTCACTGTCCTTCCAGGTCCCTGGAAACAAGGACTTGCAGAGTGAAAGAAAAAAAACACTCTCCCTACCTACAGTTTTCTGTCCCTAGAAAAAATGTTTTTTTTAATCACAATATAGCACAAGGACAATTCACTCACTGTCCTTACAGGTCCCTGGAAACAAGGACTTGCAGAGTGAAAGAAACTGACACTCTCCCTACCTACAGTTTTCTGTCCCTAGAATAAATGTTTTTTTAAGCACAATATAGCACAAGGACAATTCACTCACTGTCCTTCCAGGTCCCTGGAAACAAGGACTTGCAGAGTGAAAGAAACTGACACTGTCCCTACCTACAGTTTTCTGTCCCTAGAATAAATGTTTTTTTTAAGCACACTATAGCACAAGCACAAAACACACTGACACTCTCCCTACCTATCCTTCTCTTTCCCTAAACTAAAGGAATCCAGGTTAAGCAAGAAAGAAATAACAGTCACTGTCCCTGCCTATGCTGCTCTATCCCTGCTCCGGAACACACTACACTAGGCCGCCGTGCTGGCGGCCTTTTATAGTGTGGGGCGTGTACTAAACACCCTCAGCAATAATTGGCCACAGGCATCCTGCCTGTGGCCAATCATTGCTCTCCTCGCTGCCGGCGCTGTGATTGGCCAAGCATGCGGGGTCACAGTGCATGCTTGGCCAATCACAGCGCCTGGATGACACTGCGATGGCGTAGTGCATTGTGGGCCGTTCGCGTCACTCGAATTTGGCGCGAACGGCCCAAATCGTTCGATCTTCGTCGAACGATCGAACAGCCGATGTTCGAGTCGAACGTATGTTCGACTCGAACACGAAGCTCATCCCTAGTGTGGAGGAATTCAAGAGCCCTTCACAAAGCCCCTGACCTCAACCCTACTGAACGCCTTTGGGATGAATTGAAACGCTGATTGTGAACCAGGTCTTCTCCTCCAACATCAGTACCTGAGCCCCCCCCAAATGTTCTTTTGGCTGAATGGGCACAAAATCCCACATACACCCTCCAAAACCCTGAAGAAAGCCTTCCCACAAGAGTGGAGGATGTTATAGCCTCAAAGGGGGCCAACTCCATATTAACGCCCATGTTATTTGGTAACAGGATGTCATACAAGATCAAATGGGTATGAGGGTCATGTTGCAAACATTTGACCTATCTAACTATCTATCTATCTATCTATCTATCTATCTGTCTATCTATCTATCTGTCTATCTATCTATCTATCTATCTGTCTATCTATCTCCAATCTACGCTATATGGCAAAAAATATTAAGTTCAAGTGTTTCGAGTGATATTGCTGCAACATTCATAGACATTTTAGTCAATTGTATGCTTCCAACCTTCGGAGAATGGTTTGGGTAAGCTCCTTTTCTGTTCCAGCATTACTGTGTCCCAGTGGAAAGCCAGCTCCATAAAGACATGGTTTGCCCAGTTTGGTGTGGAGGAATTCGAGAGCCCTTCACAAAGCCCCTGACCTCAACCCTACTGAATGCTTTTGGGATGAATCGAAATGCCGATTGTGAGCCAGGTCTTCTCCTCCAACATCAGTACCTGACCCCCCCAAATGTTCTTTTGGCTGAATGGGCACAAATTCCCACAGACACACTCCAAGATCTTAAGAAAAGCCTTCCCACAAGAGTGGAGGTTGTTATAGCCTTAAAGGGGGGCCAACTCCATATGTAACGCCCATGTTTTTTGTAATAGGATGTCCTACAAGTTCAAACGGGTGTGAGGGTACCTTGCATTGTCAGTTGTGAGCAGATGTGAGCAGACGTCTGTCACAGGAGCTCCTGCCTTCTGCCTTCCAAGGCACATCTAGCGTTCCTATCCCCATACAGGGGCTGCCTAACAGGCTACAGCCCCCGGGACCAGGCCCTATCCCTTACAGCCGTACCTAAAGCGGAGCACAGCCGCCAGCAGGTACCATCACCGCCGCCATCCAGGCCGCCACTCACTCACCAGTGACCGGTAACGGCCGGCAGGACAGTCCGTGGCTGAGGCCTAGTTCCGGGCTCCTCCACCTCAGCATCGGCCCCCCCTCACTTCCTTCCTTTGCGGGCACGCCTGTCTCCCCCGCATCGGAAATCCTCTAGTCGGCAGTAGACTCGTAGCCGCAACTACCACCGCCTGTCCTTGTCAGGACAGCGCGCGGCCCAGCATAACTTGTCAGCCGCGGCGGCCATCTTGGTACACCCGCCCAGCCTCAGCACTCTCCTTACCGAGCCTAGGCACCAGGCGCCATCTTGGTACACCTGGACCTATATCTACAGGACTTTAACAGTACTACAGTAATACAAACAGCAAGAACTGCTAATACAATTACTATCATCTTGCCCTCATTCTCAGCAACATCATCACCCTCCTCATCTGCATCTTCAACTAGGTAAGTATACCGGGTTCCTCCATTAGCTAGCTGATCCAGGGCAACCCGATCGCCTCTAGAGGGATCAGGAAGGAATTTTTTCCCCCGCTGTAGCACTATTGGCTCGTGCTTGGCCGGGGTTTTTCGCCTTCCTCTGGATCAACGGGGGGGGGGGGGGGGTTAGATAGGGTAGATCATCACCGTCTTCACCAGGACCACCAGCGACATCACCATCATCACTCATCTTTACCCAGGTAAGTATATCAGGTTCCTGCCATTAGCGGGAAGGCTCAGGGTAGCTTCAACAGCCTCCAGGGAGCAGCAAGGAATCATCCATCATTGGGATCATCATCATTATCGTCAGCTGGATCATTCTCAACATGGGCAATATTAAATACTCAGCTGACACCATCCGAAGCCTAAAGAACTTTACCACTATACTACCAACACCCATCCAAAAAAAACTACAAAAAGAACGAATCCTAAGAATTAGTCAACTATCAACAGGAAAAAACATTAGAGCCCCACGGATACTACAACATCTATCAAGTGCCCTAATCAACACCAGATCAGCAGTCAAACACAGACAGGAAATCCATGATTTCATCACTCAACACAACATAGATTGCCTCTTCATCACTGAAAGCTGGCTAACACCCGACTGCAATACCATCCTAGCAGAACTAGTGCCGGAGAACTACCGCATCCTAACGGAGCACAGAACAGGACAAAGAGGAGGAGGCCTAGCAGTAATTTACAAGGACCACCTCACGTTCATCAAACCAACTCTACAGAACTCATTACCTTTTATGGAAACGCTCACTTTGCAACTTCAAACTACACCCCAGGATACCGTCCACATACTGCTCTGCTACAGACCACCGGGACCAAAGACACAACTCCTCACACATTTCGATGAATTTTTCTCGACATACACCATGAAAACCAAAAACCTCCTGCTACTCGGAGACTTCAACCTCTGGGCCAATGCCCCCGAAGACCCTATCGCCACCGCCTGCATCGACCAACTAGAAAAACTAGGCTTGCAACAACTGATAAATACTCCTACACATGTATCAGGTCACACTCTTGACCTAATCTTCAAACAAAATATGGACATCAACACACTGGACAACCAGCCTCTACCATGGACAGACCACCATGCCATCAAATTTACCATAACGACCAACACCACCCGACAAAAATCAATACAATCAGCAATAACATACTGGACAAGATCACAGAAGAAACTATACTCTGAACTTTTCAAAACCACACTACAGAACAATATGGAAATGCTAAACCAAAACCACTCAACAGAAGAAACACTCAACTCCCTGAACAAAGCTTTGCTACAGACAGCAGACACGGTTGCTCCAAGACGCAGAGCGCGCATCCGCAAAAACAACGCGGGCTGGTTCAATGACGCTCTGACTTTACTGAAACAAGAACGCAGAAGAGCAGAAGGAGCATGGAGAAGAAATTCAACAAAGGAGAACTACACAATCTACAAAGCACTCACTAGGAAATATCATAAAGCAATCTTCAAAGCAAAAAAAGACCATTTCGCTAACACCATCGTAAAAGCCCTAAACCGCCCCCGTGAACTCTTTAAACTAGTGGCCCAGACCATGAATCCCATCTGCTTGGAGTCTTCAGCAAACGAAACACAGGAATTCTGCAATGAACTGTCGAATTTTTTTATCAACAAAATCGATAACATTAGGAAAATAATTCAGAAGGAAAAATCAAACAACCCCACACGGCCAAAGGATGAAAAGAACCAGATAAATAATCTGCAATCAAAGAAATTTACTCTGGTCCCAATTACAATCGACACTACTAAAAACATCATCATAAGCCTCCGAGATAGTACTTCACCGAACGACATCATTCCGGCAAAACTACTGAAAGAATGTACCGACATCTTAGCACCGCTCATAACACACTTCATCAACCAATCGTTCAAAGAAGGTATTGTGCCGACTTCCCTTAAACAAGGAATAATCAAACCCCTCCTGAAGAAACCTAACCTTGACCCGAATGACCCAAATTTTAGAAGACCGGTAACAAGCCTGACCACCATCTCCAAGATCATCGAGAAAGTTGTAACACAACAGCTACAACTTCATTTGGATACCCACAAACTCCTGGATCCACTTCAATCGGGGTTCCGCCCAGGCCATGGGACGGAAACGGCACTTCTTAAAATATGGGACGACGCACTAGAAGCAGCAGATGACGGAGAATCGTGCCTCTTGGTGCTGCTGGACCTTAGTGCAGCCTTTGATACAGTAGATCACAAAATTCTACTTACGCGCCTCACAGAAGTGGCAAGAGTCGCGGACGAGGACCTACCATGGTTCACATCCTTTTTGGAAAACAGATCCCAGACAGTGAAACTGGGAGCCTTCACCTCGGCACCACGCATAAATACATGCGGAGTCCCTCAAGGATCACCCCTGTCACCGGTACTCTTCAACATCTACCTCCGACCACTCCTCAAAATCATCAGTGAACAGGATCTACGTTATCACTCCTATGCAGACGACACCCAACTTTACTTTCGCATCAACAACAAAAAAGAACAATATTACGGGCTGGAAAAATGCCTTACATTAATCAACAATTGGATGACAGAGAGCTCCCTCAAGCTTAATGCATCCAAAACAGAACTGCTCATTTTCCACGCTAACCGAAAGAAAAACGCCAGGACCACATGGACACCATCCACCATCCTTGGACAAAACATAACCCCAAGCACCAAAGTAAAAAGCCTGGGAGTCATCTTTAACTCAGACATGACTATGGACGCACAAATAGGATCAGTAGTCAGCGGATCTCACCACCTTCTCCGCCTGCTATGAAGACTTATCCCTTTCATCCCAGAAAAAGACAGAGCAGTAGTAGTCGGAACCATCATCAATTCCCGGCTTGACTACGCTAATTCCCTTTATCTAGGACTTCCCAAATACCAGATTGCACGTCTACAAGTCATCCAAAACACAGCGGCCAGACTGGTAACAGGGAAAAAACCCTGGGAATCAATCACACCATCCCTGAGAAGCCTCCAATGGCTATCCGTAAAGGATCGGGTCACATTCAAGACCCTCTGCCTCACCCACAAATGTGCACAAGGAAAGGCACCACAATATCTATGCGAAAAAATAAAACACTACACCACTACTCGTGACCTTCGATCAACCAACCAAAACCTCCTCCATATCCCCAAGACTCGCTACAAAGCCAAGGGAGAACGAAGGTTTGCTGTCCAAGGACCAAGACTATGGAATGCGCTACCCATGAACATCCGCATGGAAGAAAACCATCGAGCCTTCCGGAAAAAACTAAAGACCCATCTCTTCTAAAGGATCTCAACGACACTGGATGCCAAGCGCCTTGAGGCGATTTAGTTCGCAATTGTAGCGCTATACAAGTTCTCACTCACTCACTCACTCAGGGTCATGTTGCAAACATTTGACCAATCTATCTATTCTACCTATCTATCTAGTATCTATCTATCTATCTATCTATCTATCTATCTATCTATCTATCTATCTACATATCTATCTATCTCCCTATCTATCTCCAATCTACACTATATGGCAAAAAAGGTTGCGTCCAAGTGTTTCCAGAGATATTGCTACAACATACATAGACATTTTAGACAATTGTATGCTTCCAACCTTCGGAGAACGGTTTGGGTAAGCTCCTTTTCTGTTCCAGCATTACTGTATTCCAGTGGAAAGCCAGCTCCATAAAGACATGGTTTGCCCAGTTTGGTGTGGAGGAACTTGAGTGGTCTAAACACAGCCCCTGTGTAAAAAGCCAACTCCATTATGACATGGTTTGACCAGTTTAGTGTAGAGGAATTCAAGTACCCTCGAGGACTCACAATGCCGATTGTGAACCAGGTCTTCTCCTCCAACATCAGTACCTGATCCCCCAAATGTTCTTTTGGCTTCATGGGCACAAATTCCCAACAACACTCCAAAGTCAAAAGCCTTCCCAGAAGAGTGGAGGCTGTTGTAGACACACAGGAAGGGGAAGCCACAACTGCCTAATAATGGTTTTGAAATGGGATGTCCGACAAGCTCATACAGAGGAGGAGATAGTCAGGTGTCTATGAATGTTTGGCTATATACTAGTGTATGTAATATGGAAACATTGAACTTTAGACAAATAAAATACAGTGGAACTTCGGATTCCGAGCATAATCCGTTCCAGGAGAATGCTCGTAATCCAAAGAACTTGCATATCAAAGCGAGTTTCTCCATTGAAGTCAATGGAAATGAAAATAATTTGTTCCGCATTGACTTCAATGGCATGCAATACCGCATGTGGCCAGGGGTGGGGGGCGCCGGAGAGCCTCGGAAACGCACGGAAAGGCCAGAGGACAGCTCGACTGATCTCAGCAAACCTCGGACAGGCTCGGGAACTGAGTATTTCCGAGTCTTTCCATGCATTTCCGAACGGCTCAGGCGCCCCCACCCCCACCTCAGGCCAAACGCGGTACTGCACACCGCTTTGGCTTAAATCCTGCTCGTTTTGCGAAAACAACACACTTTTTAAAATACAGTGTTCGTATTGCGAAACGCTCGTTAACCGCGTTACTCTTAATCCGAGGTTCCACTGTATACAAGTTACTATAGAGATAACTTTAGGGCAAACACGGCAATAATAATTACATTTATGTGCACACCAACTCACTAACACATTAGATTTCCCTATAACAGTCATTACAGATGAAGGTTTCCCGCACAACTCTTACCCTATAACACTGGGCTCTCACAATAACTAGAAACATCTAATAACATCAAATATCCATTCATGTAAAACACAGAGAGGCAGGTTGCTGATGCCCAATTTTTAAAACTAAAGAGTTTTTTTTTATTTATACATTTTGTTAACTGCATCAAATCTAATGAACTTTTTTTTTTCCCTTCTAACATTTTTCCTTTACATTTTTTGGAATCCAGATAGTGGAATTGAGACTGTGATTAATCTGTTGTCATTCATATGACCGTGAATGGACAATACTTTTCTTTGTTTTCATTATGTTGATCTTTGAAAGGTCAAGTTTCCTACCTCAAACATTCCAACAGTTGCTTAGACTGTGCTCGGGGATTTTGTGTGCGCTGTCCCTACAAAAGAAAAAAAAAAAAGAAAAAATCTTAAAATATTTGTAAGCAAACTTACTTGAATTTATTTGTGTAAATCAAAAAGCGCTACAAGTGAAAACAAATGTAGTGAAGGGTGGAAATTAAAATGTTACAGAGATAAAATGTCACTTTTCACTATTTTTCTGCACAATAAAAAAAAAAAAATGTATATATGAGAATTACGTTAGAAAAATGCATGAATTTGGGATGAAAGTTGTATTTAAAATCATTTAAATATTCGTTATAAATAAATAAATTATTTTGTGTCTGTACTATATTACCAAAAGTATTGGGACGCCTGCCTTTACACACACATGAACTTTAAGGCCCCTTTCACACTGGGGCGGGAGGTGCGCTGGCGGTATAGCGCCGCTATTTTTAGCGGCGCTATACCGTCGGAATTGCGGCGGTATTCAGCTGCTAGCGGTGGGGTTTTAGCGGCCGAAAAAGGGTTAATACCAGAGGCGCATTGCCGGTGGTATAGCCGCGGTTTCCCATTGCTTTCAATGGGAAGGAGCGGTGGAGGAGTGGTAAACACACCGCTCCTCTCACAGCTCGTCTCACCGCTCCAAAGATGCGGCTAGCAGGACTTTTGGAGCGGTCCTGCTAGCGCACTGCTCCTGGAGAAACAGCAGCCGCTGTCGGTCGGTTTGCCGGCGCTATTTTTAGCGCAATAGCGCCTGCAAACCGCTCCAATGTGATGGTATCCCAGTCTTAAAGGGACACTAAAGGTACACGTTTTTTCACCTTAATGCATCCTATGCATTAAGGTGAAAAAACATCCGACAATAACCGGCCCCCCCAGCCCCCCCCCCCCCCCGTTTTACTTACCTGAGCCCGTTCACCTGTTGCGCTCGCCCCCGACGTCCTCTTCGCCGCTCAACCTTCTCGTGGATTGGCTAGAGTGGATGGATTGAAAGCAGCGCAGCCATTGGCTCGCGCTGCTGTCAATCACATCCAATGATGCCACGCGCCGGGGGCGGGGCCTGAGTGATACAGTGAGCGGCTATGGCCGCCGGTTGTATCACGGGAGCGCGCCCGCAAGAACTCACCACTATGCGAGCTCGCATGAAGGTGAGGAGTTCTTGCGGGGGGGGGGGGGGAGCCGAGACAGCCGCCGAGGGACCCCAGAAAACCAGGTTCGGGGCCACTCTGTGCAAAACGAGCTGCACAGTGGAGGTAAGTATAACATGTTTGTTATTTACAAAAAAAAAATAATTCTCTTTACAACCCCTTTAAGCAGGCCATACACGGGTCGAATTTCGAACAAATTTTCTTTTCAAAATCAGAAAGTTCATTTTTTTTTGTGATCTGATGATGCCACCATTGATTTTCGAAATTCGGTCGACCAAGCCTTCATGTTGCTACAGAAAATAATTTTTGTGTCCGGGAATCTTCTTTTCTCTCCGGGAATTTTCTTTTCTTGCACATGCGCATGTTTTTTCCTATTACATTTCTCGCACGATTTCTCGCACGAATTGATTAGAAAATCGTTTGAAAATTTCCAACATGTCCAATTCCTCAGATTTGATTGCCGCAAGAAAATCGGCTGTTGCTGCAGCCCACTAATGCCCCGTACACACCATCCGAATATCGTACGACAGATCGTACGACTTTTTCCGCTTAATAGTCGCAAGTAGAAATGAAATAGGTTATTAAAGTCACGAAAATTCTCGTACGACAGAAAAAAAAAAATCGGAAGTGATGTCATGTGTTGTAATGTATTTGTGTTGTATTTTCGGACGACAACTGTACTGACTAAACGAAAATCGTACGATTAGGTATCGTACGAGGAAAATTTTCGTGCATGTCCCATAAAATAATATCGGATGAACTGTCATGATCGGCTCACGAAAGCCCTGTACTAACGATCAGATTATCGTACGATTCTTCCTCGGACCAAATTTTTCGTACGATATTCGAATCGTGTGTATGGGCCATAACGGTGCGAAATTCGTACGAAAATTCTTTGATACGATTTTCGAAAGAAAATTCTTTCGAAATTCGAACCGTGTATGGCCGGCATTATTAATCCGTAGGGTTCAATATTGAGTTGGTCCACCCTTTGCAGCTATAATGCCTCGTACACACGAACGCGATTCCCGAAAGGGAAAAGTGCGATGTGAGCTTTTTGTCGCAAATTCTGACCGTGTGTGTAGGCTCCATCACACTTTTTCTGTCAGAATTCCAGCCAAGAAAAGATTGTGAGCAGGATCTCAATTTTCGTGACAGGAAAAATTCCTATTGTTTGTATGCAATTACGACGCGCAAAAAAACGCGCATGCTCAGAATCAAGCAGAAGAGCCGAACTGCCTATTGAACTTCATCGGTCTCGACTCGTCGTACGTCTTGCACGTCACCGCGTTCTTGACAGTGGGAATTTCGCCCAAGATTAGTGTGACCGTGTGCGTGCAAGACAAATTCGAGTCGTTTTCCTGCTGAAAAAAAAAAAAACGCGGTTTTCTTGTCGGAAATCGCGATCGTGTGTGCGAGGCATAACAGCTTCAACTCTTCTGGGAAGGCCGTCCACAAGGTTTAGGAGGGTGTCTATGGGAATGTTTGACCGTTCTTCCAGAAGCGCATTTGTGAGGTCAGGCGTGTCAAGTTCCTCCACCCCCAAACTTGCTCATCCATGTCTTTATAGACCTCAACCGGATAGAACACCTTTGGGATGAATTAGAGCAGAGACAGCGAGCCAGGCCTTCTCGTCCAACATCAGTGCCTGACTTCACAAATGCTCTTCTGGAAGAATGGTCCAACATTCCCATAGACACCCTCCTAAACCTTGTGGACGGCCTTCCCAGAAGAGTAGAAGCTGTTATAGCTGCAAAGGGCGGGGCCAACTCAATATTGAACCCTACAGACTAAGACTGGGATGCCATTAAAATTCAGGTGCACTAAAATCCTTCATGGACCTTCAGGCAGAATTTAATTTACCTAGACCATTAAAATTCATGTGGGTGTAAAGGCAAGTGTCCCAATACTTTTGGTAATATAGTGTATATATATTTAATTATTTTGATTATATATATATACATACAGAAAATAAAGAAAAGAAAAAGTAATATATGTGTATGTGTGTGCTTGTATCTATCTATCTATCTCTCTATCTATCTATCTATCTATCTATCTATCTATCTATCTATCTATCTATCTATCTATCTATCTATCTATCTATCTATCTATCTATCTATCTATCTATCTATCTATCTCTCTCTCTATCTATCTATCTCTCTATCTATCTACACATATTTATTATTATTATTTTATTTTTATATATATATAGATAGATAGATAGACATACACATATATTACTTTTTCATTTCTTTTTTTCTTGTACACAGATATACAGTATATACTGTATATATAAATATAAACAACAGATTACAAATATTATTACCCATAAATTATAATATAATATATCAGAATATATTTGCACTATTTTATCAGGCAAAAAAAAAAAAGAAGAGATTTGTCATTTTGGTGGCAGGTCTGTGACCTCATTTTTCTGCAATGCAGTTAGGTGATATGGCCTGGTCACTGACCCGCCCCCTGCCAGTTAATTGGACAATGAAAAAGCAGAGCACCCCAGTAGTTCTTATTACGCTGCCAACTCTGCTGCCTCCTCCTGTTTGCTGGCTCCTTGTGTTAGACTGACAGCATCATACAATGCAACATATTCTAGTTGGCTTACAGGATGGCCAACTTCTACCAGTTGGAAACCAACTCTCTAAGGAATGGATCGGTACCGATCACTCACTGTGTTCATACATAACTAAAGCATAGCAAACTGTGTTATATATACAGTGGAACCTTGGTTGACGAGTAACGCGGTTAACGAGCGTTTTGAATAACGAGCAACTTTTTTTTTAAAAAAAAACCTGACTCGGTTTGGGAATGTTGCCTCGCAAAATGAGCAGAATTCAAGCTAATGGGGTGTGCAGTACCGCATTTGGCCAGGGGTGTGGGGGCGCCGGTGACACTTGGAAAGGTTCGGAGCCGTTCCAAGACGTACGGAAATACTTGGAATCACTCGGAAATACTCGGAAACACTCGGAGTGTTTCCGAACCTTTCCGAGGGTTTCCGAGATCAGCCGAGCTGTCCCCGAGTATTTCCGTGTACAGAGTATAATTTTTTTTAAATAAAGCAGAATACATATTGACCTAAATGTTAAGATATTTGAGTTTTAAACTTTTTGTATTGGATATTTTTAATAGCAGAAAGTAAAAAATATATATTTTTTTCAAAGTTTTCAGTCTTTTTTTTGTTTATAGTGCAAAAAAAATAAAAAATAAAAATGCAGAGGTGATCAAATACCACCAAAAGAAATCAAAAGAATATTTGAGTTTTAAACTTTTTTTATTGGATATTTTAAATAGCAGAAAGTAAAAAATATATTTTTTTTCAAAGTTTTCGTTCTTTTTTTGTTTATAGCGCCAACAAATAAAAAAAGAGCAGAGGTGATCAAATACCACCAAAATAAATCTCTATGTGTGTGGGAAAAATGACATAATTTTGTGACAAATTTTGTGAAAAATAATCATGACCACTTAAATTTTTCCACGACCGCGCAATTCTCAGTTAAAGTAACGCAGTGCCGTATCGCAAAGAAAAATGGTCATGTCTCGTAAATATTTTGGAAGTTAAGTGGTTAAGCTATTTATTTATTTTTTGCTATTTTTTTTAAATGAATATTTTAACCCTTTAAATGTTAAAATAAAAGAGTTCAGCTATAAATGGAATCACATGGTTTCTGTACATAATATATACTTTGTATCATTTTAACAAAGCTGGTGTTTCCTTTAAATTATCCCAAAAACCATTTGGAAGTTTTTTTTTTATATTCATTAAAAAATATATTTTTAATGAATATAAAAAAAAAAAAACCTTCTAAATACAATAGTATGTCTTTAATCTTCCGGAAGTTAAGTGGTTAAGCTATTTATTTATTTTTTGCTATTTTTAAAAGTATAAATGAAAGAGTTTAGCTATAGATGGAATCACATGGCTTCTGTACAGATTATATACTTTGTATCATTTTTTAACAAAGCGTTGGTATTTACTTCCAATTATCCAAAAAACTATTTGGAAGTTTATTTTTATATTCATTAAAAAATATATTTTTAATGAATATAAAAAAAAAAAAAAAAACCTGCTAAATACAATAGTATGTATTGTGGCTTTAATCTTCCGGAAGTTAAGTGGTTAAGCTATTTATTTATTTTTTGCTATTTTTTTTAAATCAATCTCTTAACCCTTTAGGCCTCATGCCCACGGACGTTTTTACAGCCGCGTTTTTGAGCGTTTTTTACAGCTTAAAAACGCCTGTCCATGTTAGTCTATAGCTTCATGCCCACCTAGACGTTTTTGAGCTGCAAATAGCATAGACGTTTTTAAGCTGTAAAAAAAAAAACAGGACCAGTGCGTTCCTCAGCGTCGGAATTAGGCAGAAAAAAACGCGAGCGTCAAAAAACGCGCACAAACGCGCACTAACGCGCACTAACGTGCGGTCGCGTTTTTTAGCTCCGACGTTTTTTTTTTTTTCCCAAAAAATAAAATAAAAAAAAATTACAATAACAAGGACAGGCGTTTTTAAGCTGTAAAAAACGCAGCTGTTAAAAACGTCTGTGGGCATGAGGCCTTAGTATAAATGAAAGAGTTCAGCTATAGATGGAATCACATGGCTTCTGTACAATTTTTATACTTTGTTTCATTTTAACAAAGCGTTGGTGTTTACTTTAAATTATCCAAAAAACTATTTGGAAGTTGTTGTTTTTTTTTTTATATTCATTAAAAAAAATGTTTAAATGAATATAAAAAAAAAAAAAAAAAAACCTTCTAAATACAATAGTATGTCTCGTGACTAATCTTCCGGAAGTTAAGTGGTTAAGCTAATTATTTATTTTTTGCTATTTTTTTAAATCAATCTTTTAACCCTTTAAATGTATAAATGAAGGAGTTCAGCTATAGATGGAATCACATGGCTTCTGTACAATTTTTATACTTTGTTTCATTTTAACAAAGCGTTGGTGTTTACTTTAAATTATCCAAAAAACTATTTGGAAGTTGTTGTTTTTTTTTTATATTCATTAAAAAAAATGTTTAAATGAATATAAAAAAAAAAAAAAAAAAAAAAAACCTTCTAAATACAATAGTATGTCTCGTGACTTTAATCTTCCGGAAGTTAAGTGGTTAAGCTAATTATTTATTTTTTGCTATTTTTTTAAATCAATCTTTTAACCCTTTAAATGTATAAATGAAGGAGTTCAGCTATAGGTGGAATCACATGGCTTCTGTACAGATTATATACTTTGTATCATTTTTTAACAAAGCGTTGGTGTTTACTTTAAATTATCCCAAAAACTATTTAGAAGTTTTTTTTTTATATTCATTAAAAAAAAATATTTTTAATGAATATAAAAAAAAATAAAAAAAAATACCTTCTAACCACAATAGTATGTCTTGTGACTTTAATGAGTTATTTTTTTTTTTTTTTGGTCCATATAAAAATGAAAGCATTATTCATCCTGCAGGATACCATGAGAAAATGAGAGATGAATGCTGGGGGGAGGGGCGGTTTTGCCTCTGTGGGCTGCTGATGGGTCCAAGTCCCTGCCGTCTATTATCTGAGCCCTTGAACCCTGGCAAAAAATGTGTTGATAGAGAGCAAGAATGGCTGGTCCTTAATTGTATGTATTTAGTCACGCAAACATGGCCGATGGTCTGAAAAACGCCAGATAGCCCGTTCTGAAGTGTTCAGTTTCACAACCAGATGGTATTCTCTTACATTCTGCAGTATGGCGAGAAAAAATCCCGAACGTAATTCGAATTAACCCGCTGTGTGACCGGAGATGGAAAAAAAAAAAAAGTGATGCATTTTGTCCTTTAAAGCTGAACTCAAGCTAAATTCATCTATTTTTCTGGCTAAATGATTTGTATTTTATGTCCATCCGGTCCTGAGATTTACACAGCTCTGCCTGACTTTATTTTTGCAGTTCAGTAACACTTAGGGCCCGATCACATTTGCTTCAGTGTCTAAAGAGCGATCCATGTTCAGATCAGAGGTGGGCGGGAGGGGGCGGCTGCCCTGGGCGCAATGGTGTACTTTAGGGATGGGCACGCTTTCCTTCTGTTACAAGGCTGACAGGAGTAGTGACAACGGCATCACTACTCCTGTCAGCCCAGTGCTGGGAGCAGCAAGGAGTGGAGGAGAGAGCCGGGACGTGGCGCAGGCTGTGTTCTCACTCCCCCTCCTCCTTCCTGATAGTGCAGCACTCCTGTATCAAGCAGACAGCGGTTTTCACAGACACAAAAGAGCTGGACTAGCAGGAGGGAGGAGGGGGGCGAGAGCGCACAGCCCGCACCGCCGAGTGGAGAAGTGTCCAGGAGAGAGCTGGGAGTAGAGGAGAGAGCCGGGACGTGGCGCAGGCTGTGTTCTCACTCCCCCTCCTCCTTCCTGATAGTGCAGCGCTCCTGTATCAAGCTGGCGGCGGTGTTCACAGACACACAGGAGCTGCACAAGCAGGAGGGAGGAGGGGGGGGGGGGCAAGAGCACAGAGCCCGCACCGCTGAGTGGAGAAGTATCCAGGAGAAAGATGGTAATGGAGGAGAGGGCCGGGACGTGGTGCAGGCTGTGTTCTCACTCCCCCTTCTCCATCCTGACAGTGCAGCGCTCCTGTATCAAGCAGATGGCGGTGTTCACAGACACACAGGAGCTGCACTAGCAGGAGGGAGGAGGGGGCGAGAGCACACAGCCTGCACCGCCAAGTGGAGAAGTGTCCAGGAGAGAGCCGGGACGTGGTGCAGGCTGTGTTCTCACTCCCCCTCCTCTTTCCTGACAGTGCAGCGCTCCCGTATCAAGCAGGCGGCGGTGTTCACAGACACACAGGAGCTGCACTAGCAGGAGGGAGGAGGGGGAAAAAACTATGGAAACATCGGATAGGGTGAGGACATCGCTGGATTCCAAGACAGGTAAGTGTCCTAATATTAAAAGTCAGCAGCTTCAGTATGTATAACTGCTGACTGGGGGTGGGGGACGGAACTCCTCTTTAAGATAAAAAAACCTTCTGGGTGCAGCATCCCCCCCCCCCAATACTTACCTAAACCCCATTACGATCCTCCGGGGACTCTCCCTCCTGAGATTAGGGGGGCGGCACCCCTTATGGACGGGCTGCTGCTGGTCAAAAGTATTGGGACACCTGCCTTTACACGCACATGAATTTTAATGGCATCCCAGTCTTAGTCCGTAGGGTTCAATATTGAGTTGGCCCCACCCTTTGCCACTATAACAGCTTCAACTCCTCTGGGAAGGCTGCCCACAAGGTTTAGGAGGGTGTCTATGGGAATGTTTGACCATTCTTCCAGAAGCGCATTTGTGAGGTCAGGCACTGATGTTGGACATGAAGCCCTGGCTCACAGTCTCTGCTCTAATTCATCCCAAAGGTGTTTTAACGCAGGGTTCGACAGAACCCGGGCGCCAGGTCGCAAATGCGACTGGAATTAGCGACCCGGTAATTGAGGCCGCGGCTTTGCGGCCTTCTGCAGGCCTATGATTAATTCTGCAATCTGGGTCCTCTTGTGGTGGCCGTTGGTATGACAAGACAACCAGTAATGCTTGTCTGTTTCACTGCCCACCCATCTCCTTCCCTTTACTTAGAAGTTAACCCCCAAACATTATATATTTTTTTTTATTCTAACACCCTAGAGGATGACGGTCGTTGCAATACTTTCTGTCATACCGTACTTGCGCAGCGGTCTTACAAGCGCACTTTTTTGAGGAAAAAATACACTTTTTTTAAAAATAAAACAACAGTAAACTTAGCAGATTTTTTTTTTTATATTGTGAAAGATAATGTTACGCCGAGTAAATTGATACCCAACATGTCACGCTTCAAAATTGCGTCCGCTCGTGGAATGGCTCGTGGAATGGCGTCAAACTTTAACCCTTTAAAATCTCCATAGGCGACATTTAAAAAATTCTACAGGTTGCATGTTTTGAGTTACAGAGGATGTCTAGGACTAGAATTATTGCTCTCGCTCTACCGATCACGGCGATACCTCACATGTGTGGTTTGAACACCGCTTTCATATGCGGGCGCTACTCATGTATGCGTTCGCTTCTGAACGCATCGGTCGTTAAAAAAAAAAAAAAAAGCCTGGCTCCTAACTTTTTTAGCTGGCTCCTAGATTCCAAGCAAATTTGTCAAGCCCTGTTTTAACGGGTTGAGATTAGGACTCTGTGCAGGCCAGTCAAGTTCCTCCACCCCAAACTCGCTCATCCATGTCTTTATGGACCTTGCTTTGTGTACTGGTGCGCAGTCATGTTGGAACAGGAAGGTGCCATCCCCAAACTGTTCCCACAAAGTTGGGAGCATGAAATTGTCCAAAATGTCTTGGTATGCTGATGTCTTAAGAGTTCCCTTCACTGGAACTAAGGGGCCCAACCCCTGAAAAACAACCCCCCACCATAATCCCCCCTCCACCAATTGATGTGGACCAGTGCACAAAGCAAGGTCCATAAAGACATGGATGAGCGAGTTTAAGGTGGAGGAACTTGATTGGCTTGGCGGTTGTTTCTCAGGGGTTGGGTTTGGTCCATTAGTTCCAGCCAAGCCCAACCCCTAAAAAACAACCCCCACACCATAATCCCCCCCTCCACCAAATGATTTGGACCCGTGCACAAGGCAAAGCGTTTGTTACCCCAACATTTCCTATTCCTGATCTGTACCCGCTGTACCATGCACTGCGTGGTGGGAATGAACCCCGAACCCCTTGGGCATGAGGGGGGTTTAAATGGAGGAAAGGAGGGCTGGGCAGCTGATATAAAAGGGCACTTGCACTTTAAATTCTCGGCGATGCACTTCATGTGTCTGTGAGAAGCGGAGTGGGCAGAGGGGGGCCGAGGGGTCTGGAAGAATGTGCGGTTTATGCTAAATTTTCCCTGTCAATCAATTCTGCATGTCTGTATGAAAGTGATGATCGCATCACCATGTTAGTCTGCCTGACTGGCTCGGCACAAAGAAGGTGGGAACATTTTCTCAAGCAGGGATGTCAGCACTTGAAAAAATCAATCACCATCTGTGCTGGATTTCTGTTGGGGGGGGGGGGGGGGTTGGGAAAAAAAACAAGCCCTGTTTGAGGAGATGCCAGAACAAAATAAGTTCAATGTTTGGAAATAAACCGATGGGGTCACAGTCAACTTCAAGGGGTGACGGGGAGACGGCACGGGAGCCGTCTGTGTGTTCCAATCTACGGCAACATGCTGGCAGCAGCGAGGCGACAATAGTAACTATTTCGTAAAGCGGATCTCCGGGCAAGCAGGATTTGCATTGCTGTCCATCCAGTCCTGCAATTTGCACAGCTCTGCTCTGCAGCATATCCCTGACTGTTTTTTCTCCTCTGCAGAAAGCATAGGCATATCTTAATTTCCATTTCATAGTACAGGTCAGTGACCAGACCTGAGTCTGCTGCCCTCCCCCAATTGTGTAGGTCTGTCTCATACTGGCAGTCCATTAAAGGGTGCTATAGGCAAGAAGGTGACATTTTGCACAGTAGAGTAAGAACTGGCCAGACAGGGATCACTTTGACACAGTTGGCCAGACAGGGATCACTTTGACACAGCTGGCCAGACAGGGATCACTTTGACACAGCTGGCCAGAGAGGGATCATTTTGACCCAGCTGGGCAGACAGGGATCACTTTGACGCAGTTGGCCAGAGAGGGATCACTTTGACGCAGTTGGCCAGACAAGGATCACTTTGACACCATTGGCCAAAGAGGAATCACCTTGACACAGTTGCCCAGAAAAGGATCATTCGAACACAAGTGGCCAGACAGGGATTACTTTGATGCAGCTAGCCAGAGAGGGATCACTTTGACACAGTTGGCCAGAGATGGATCACTTTGACACAGTTGGCCAGAGAGGGATCACTTTGACACAGTTGGCAAGGGAGGGATCACTTTGACACAGTTGGCCAGAGAGAGATCACTTTGACACAGTTGCCCAGAAAAGGATCATTCGAACACAAGTGGCCAGACAGGGATTACTTTGATGCAGCTAGACACAGTTGGCCAGAGATGGATCACTTTGACACAGTTGGCCAGAGAGGGATCACTTTGACACAGTTGGCCAGAGAGGGATCACTTTGACACAGCTGGCCAGAGAGGGATCACTTTGACACAGTTGGCCAGAGAGGGATCACTTTGACACAGCTGGCCAGAGAGGGATCACTTTGACACAGTTGGCCAGAGAGGGATCACTTTGACACAGTTGGCCAGAGAGGGATCACTTTGACACAGCTGGCCAGAGAGGGATCACTTTGACACAGTTGGCCAGAGAGGGATAACTTTGACACAGCTGGCCAGAGAAGGATCACTTTGACACAGCTGGCCAGAGAGAGATCACTTTTGACGCAGTTGGCCAGAGAGAGATCACTTTTGACGCAGTTGGCCAGAGAGGGATCACTTTGACACAGTTGGCCAGAGAGGGATCACTTTGACACAGTTGGCCAGAGAGGGATCACTTTTGACGCAGTTGGCCAGAGAGGGATCACTTTGACACAGTTGGCCAGAGAGGGATCACTTTGACACAGTTGGACAGAGAGGAATCACTTTGACACAGCTGGCCAGAGAGGGATCACTTTTGACGCAGTTGGCCAGAGAGAGATCACTTTTGACGCAGTTGGCCAGAGAGGGATCACTTTGACACAGTTGGCCAGAGAGGGATCACGTTGACACAGTTGGCCAGAGAGGAATCACTTTGACACAGCTGGCCAGAGAGGGATCACTTTGACACAGTTGGCCAGAGAGGGATCACTTTGACACAGCTGGCCAGAGAAGGATCACTTTGACACAGCTGGCCAGAGAGAGATCACTTTTGACGCAGTTGGCCAGAGAGGGATCACTTTGACACAGTTGGCCAGAGAGGGATCATTTTGACACAGTTGGCCAGAGAGGGATCACTTTGACGCAGTTGGCCAGAGAGGGATCACTTTGACACAGCTGGCAAGAGAGGGATCACTTTGACACAGTTGGCCAGAGAAGGATCACTTTGACACAGCTGGCCAGAGAGAGAGATCACTTTTGACGCAGTTGGCCAGAGAGGGATCACTTTGACACAGCTGGCAAGAGAGGGATCACTTTGACACAGCTGGCAAGGGAGGGATCACTTTGACACAGCTGGCAAGGGAGGGATCACTTTGACACAGCTGGCAAGAGAGGGATCACTTTGACACAGCTGGCAAGAGAGGGATCACTTTGACACAGCTGGCAAGGGAGGGATCACTTTGACAGAGCTGGCAAGGGAGGGATCACTTTGACGCAGTTGGCCAGAGAAGGATCACTTTGACAGAGCTGGCAAGGGAGGGATCACTTTGACACAGTTGGCCAGAGAAGGATCACTTTGACACAGCTGGCAAGAGAGGGATCACTTTGACACAGCTGGCAAGGGAGGGATCACTTTGACACAGTTGGCCAGAGAGGGATCACTTTGACACATTTAGCCAGAGAGGGATCACTTTAATGCATTTGGCCAGAGAGGGATCACTTTGGCGCAGTTGGCCAGAGAAGGATCACTTTGACCCAGTTGGCCAAAGAGGGATCACTTTGACACAGCTGGCAACAGAGGGATCACTTTGACACAGCTGGCCAGAGAGGGATCACTTTGACACAGTTGGCCAGAGAGGGATCATTTTGACGCAGTTGGCCAGAGAAGGATCACTTTGACCCAGTTGGCCAGAGAAGGATCACTTTGACACAGTTGGCCAGAGAAGGATCACTTTGACATAGTTGCTCAGAGAGGGATCACTTTGACACAGCTTGCCAGAAAGAGATCACTTTTGACACAGTTGGCCAGAGAGGGATCACTTTGACACAGTTGGCCAGAGAGGGATCACTTTGACACAGTTGGCCAGAGAAGGATCACTTTGACACAGTTGGCCAGAGAAGGATCACTTTGACATAGTTGCTCAGAGAGGGATCACTTTGACACAGCTTGCCAGAAAGAGATCACTTTTGACAAAGCTGGCCAGAGAGGGATCACTTTGGCAGAGCTGGCAAGGGAGGGATCACTTTGACGCAGTTGGCCAGAGATGGATCACTTTGACACAGTTGGCCAGAGAGGGATCACTTTGACACAGTTGGCCAGAGAGAGATCACTTTGACACAGTTGGCCAGAGAGAGATCACTTTGACACAGTTTGCCAGAGAGGGATCACTTTGACACAGTTGGCCAGAGAGGGATCACTTTGACACAGTTGGCCAGAGAGGGATCACTTTGACACAGCTGGCCAGAGAGGGATCACTTTGACACAGTTGGCCAGAGAGGGATCACTTTGACACAGCTGGCCAGAGAGAGATCACTTTTGACGCAGTTGGCCAGAGAGGGATCACTTTGACACAGTTGGCCAGAGAGGGATCACTTTGACACAGTTGGCCAGAGAGGGATCACTTTGACACAGCTGGCCAGAGAGGGATCACTTTGACACAGTTGGCCAGAGAGGGATAACTTTGACACAGCTGGCCAGAGAAGGATCACTTTGACACAGCTGGCCAGAGAGAGATCACTTTTGACGCAGTTGGCCAGAGAGAGATCACTTTTGACGCAGTTGGCCAGAGAGGGATCACTTTGACACAGTTGGCCAGAGAGGGATCACTTTTGACGCAGTTGGCCAGAGAGGGATCACTTTGACACAGTTGGCCAGAGAGGGATCACTTTGACACAGTTGGCCAGAGAGGAATCACTTTGACACAGCTGGCCAGAGAGGGATCACTTTTGACGCAGTTGGCCAGAGAGAGATCACTTTTGACGCAGTTGGCCAGAGAGGGATCACTTTGACACAGTTGGCCAGAGAGGGATCACTTTGACACAGTTGGCCAGAGAGGAATCACTTTGACACAGCTGGCCAGAGAGGGATCACTTTGACACAGTTGGCCAGAGAGGGATCACTTTGACACAGCTGGCCAGAGAAGGATCACTTTGACACAGCTGGCCAGAGAGAGAGATCACTTTTGACACAGTTGGCCAGAGAGGGATCACTTTGACACAGTTGGCCAGAGAGGGATCATTTTGACACAGTTGGCCAGAGAGGGATCACTTTGACACAGTTGGCCAGAGAGGGATCACTTTGACACAGCTGGCCAGAGAGGGATCACTTTGACACAGTTGGCCAGAGAGGGATCACTTTGACACAGCTGGCCAGAGAGAGATCACTTTTGACGCAGTTGGCCAGAGAGGGATCATTTTGACACAGTTGGCCAGAGAGGGATCACTTTGACACAGTTGGCCAGAGAGGGATCACTTTGACACAGCTGGTAAGAGAGGGATCACTTTGACACAGTTGGCCAGAGAAGGATCACTTTGACACAGCTGGCCAGAGAGAGAGATCACTTTTGATGCAGTTGGCCAGAGAGGGATCACTTTGACACAGTTGGCCAGAGAGGGATCACTTTTGACGCAGTTGGCCAGAGAGGGATCACTTTGACACAGTTGGCCAGAGAGGGATCACTTTGACACAGTTGGCCAGAGAGGAATCACTTTGACACAGCTGGCCAGAGAGGGATCACTTTTGACGCAGTTGGCCAGAGAGAGATCACTTTTGACGCAGTTGGCCAGAGAGGGATCACTTTGACACAGTTGGCCAGAGAGGGATCACTTTGACACAGTTGGCCAGAGAGGAATCACTTTGACACAGCTGGCCAGAGAGGGATCACTTTGACACAGTTGGCCAGAGAGGGATCACTTTGACACAGCTGGCCAGAGAAGGATCACTTTGACACAGCTGGCCAGAGAGAGATCACTTTTGACACAGTTGGCCAGAGAGGGATCACTTTGACACAGTTGGCCAGAGAGGGATCATTTTGACACAGTTGGCCAGAGAGGGATCACTTTGACACAGTTGGCCAGAGAGGGATCACTTTGACACAGCTGGCCAGAGAGGGATCACTTTGACACAGTTGGCCAGAGAGGGATCACTTTGACACAGCTGGCCAGAGAGAGATCACTTTTGACGCAGTTGGCCAGAGAGGGATCATTTTGACACAGTTGGCCAGAGAGGGATCACTTTGACACAGTTGGCCAGAGAGGGATCACTTTGACACAGCTGGTAAGAGAGGGATCACTTTGACACAGTTGGCCAGAGAAGGATCACTTTGACACAGCTGGCCAGAGAGAGAGATCACTTTTGATGCAGTTGGCCAGAGAGGGATCATTTTGACACAGCTGGCAAGAGAGGGATCACTTTGACACAGTTGGCCAGAGAAGGATCACTTTGACACAGCTGGCCAGAGAGAGAGATCACTTTTGACGCAGTTGGCCAGAGAGGGATCACGTTGACACAGCTGGCAAGAGAGGGATCACTTTGACACAGCTGGCAAGGGAGGGATCACTTTGACACAGCTGGCCAGAGATGGATCACTTTGACACAGTTGGCCAGAGAGGGATCACTTTGACACAGTTGGCAAGGGAGGGATCACTTTGACACAGTTGGCCAGAGAGAGATCACTTTGACACAGTTTGCCAGAGAGGGATCACTTTGACACAGTTGGCCAGAGAGGGATCACTTTGACACAGCTGGCCAGAGAGGGATCACTTTGACACAGTTGGCCAGAGAGGGATAACTTTGACACAGCTGGCCAGAGAAGGATCACTTTGACACAGCTGGCCAGAGAGAGATCACTTTTGACGCAGTTGGCCAGAGAGAGATCACTTTTGACGCAGTTGGCCAGAGAGGGATCACTTTGACACAGTTGGCCAGAGAGGGATCACTTTTGACGCAGTTGGCCAGAGAGGGATCACTTTGACACAGTTGGCCAGAGAGGGATCACTTTGACACAGTTGGCCAGAGAGGAATCACTTTGACACAGCTGGCCAGAGAGGGATCACTTTTGACGCAGTTGGCCAGAGAGAGATCACTTTTGACGCAGTTGGCCAGAGAGGGATCACTTTGACACAGTTGGCCAGAGAGGGATCACTTTGACACAGTTGGCCAGAGAGGGATCACTTTTGACGCAGTTGGCCAGAGAGGGATCACTTTGACACAGTTGGCCAGAGAGGGATCACTTTGACACAGTTGGCCAGAGAGGAATCACTTTGACACAGCTGGCCAGAGAGGGATCACTTTTGACGCAGTTGGCCAGAGAGAGATCACTTTTGACGCAGTTGGCCAGAGAGGGATCACTTTGACACAGTTGGCCAGAGAGGGATCACTTTGACACAGTTGGCCAGAGAGGAATCACTTTGACACAGCTGGCCAGAGAGGGATCACTTTGACACAGTTGGCCAGAGAGGGATCACTTTGACACAGCTGGCCAGAGAAGGATCACTTTGACACAGCTGGCCAGAGAGAGATCACTTTTGACACAGTTGGCCAGAGAGGGATCACTTTGACACAGTTGGCCAGAGAGGGATCATTTTGACACAGTTGGCCAGAGAGGGATCACTTTGACACAGTTGGCCAGAGAGGGATCACTTTGACACAGCTGGCCAGAGAGGGATCACTTTGACACAGTTGGCCAGAGAGGGATCACTTTGACACAGCTGGCCAGAGAGAGATCACTTTTGACGCAGTTGGCCAGAGAGGGATCATTTTGACACAGTTGGCCAGAGAGGGATCACTTTGACACAGTTGGCCAGAGAGGGATCACTTTGACACAGCTGGCAAGAGAGGGATCACTTTGACACAGTTGGCCAGAGAAGGATCACTTTGACACAGCTGGCCAGAGAGAGAGATCACTTTTGACGCAGTTGGCCAGAGAGGGATCATTTTGACACAGCTGGCAAGAGAGGGATCACTTTGACACAGTTGGCCAGAGAAGGATCACTTTGACACAGCTGGCCAGAGAGAGAGATCACTTTTGACGCAGTTGGCCAGAGAGGGATCACGTTGACACAGCTGGCAAGAGAGGGATCACTTTGACACAGCTGGCAAGGGAGGGATCACTTTGACACAGCTGGCAAGGGAGGGATCACTTTGACACAGCTGGCAAGAGAGGGATCACTTTGACACAGCTGGCAAGAGAGGGATCACTTTGACACAGCTGGCAAGGGAGGGATCACTTTGACAGAGCTGGCAAGGGAGGGATCACTTTGACGCAGTTGGCCAGAGAAGGATCACTTTGACAGAGCTGGCAAGGGAGGGATCACTTTGACACAGTTGGCCAGAGAAGGATCACTTTGACACAGCTGGCAAGAGAGGGATCACTTTGACACAGCTGGCAAGGGAGGGATCACTTTGACACAGTTGGCCAGAGAGGGATCACTTTGACACATTTAGCCAGAGAGGGATCACTTTAATGCATTTGGCCAGAGAGGGATCACTTTGGCGCAGTTGGCCAGAGAAGGATCACTTTGACCCAGTTGGCCAGAGAGGGATCACTTTGACACAGCTGGCAACAGAGGGATCACTTTGACACAGCTGGCCAGAGAGGGATCACTTTGACACAGTTGGCCAGAGAGGGATCATTTTGACGCAGTTGGCCAGAGAAGGATCACTTTGACCCAGTTGGCCAGAGAAGGATCACTTTGACACAGTTGGCCAGAGAAGGGTCACTTTGACATAGTTGCTCAGAGAGGGATCACTTTGACACAGCTTGCCAGAAAGAGATCACTTTTGACACAGTTGGCCAGAGAGGGATCACTTTGACACAGTTGGCCAGAGAGGGATCACTTTGACACAGTTGGCCAGAGAAGGATCACTTTGACACAGTTGGCCAGAGAAGGATCACTTTGACATAGTTGCTCAGAGAGGGATCACTTTGACACAGCTTGCCAGAAAGAGATCACTTTTGACAAAGCTGACCAGAGAGGGATCACTTTGGCAGAGCTGGCAAGGGAGGGATCACTTTGACGCAGTTGGCCAGAGAAGGATCACTTTGACACAGCTGGCAAGAGAGGGATCACTTTGACACAGTTGGCAAGGGAGGGATCACTTTGACCCAGTTGGCCAGAGAGGGATCACTTTGACACAGCTGGCCAGAGAAGGATCACTTTGACACAGTTGGCCAGAGAGGGATCACTTTGACGCAGTTGGCCAGAGAGGGATCACTTTGACACAGCTGGCCAGAGAAGGATCACTTTGACCCAGTTGGCCAGAGAGGGATCACTTTGACACAGCTGGCCAGAGAAGGATCACTTTGACACAGTTGGCCAGAGAGGGATCACTTTGACGCAATTGGCCAGAGAAGGATCACTTTGACACAGTTGGCCAGAGAGGGATCACTTTGACACAGTTGGCCAGAGAGGGATCACTTTGACACAGCTGGCCAGAGAAGGATCACTTTGACCCAGTTGGCCAGAGAAGGATCACTTTGACAGAACTGGCAAGGGAGGGATCACTTTGACACAGCTGGCAAGGGAGGGATCACTTTGACACATTTAGCCAGAGAGGGATCACTTTGACACCGTTGGCCAGAGAGGGATCACTTGGACACAGCTGGCCTGACTCATCCATTTCATTCATAGTATTTTAATTCTTTTCAACATGTAGGCTCACCTAGGGCAGTCTGTATGCAAATGCATTTAGCCTCGGAAGCCCACTCCTCCAGGCTGACATCCACCCATCAAGGCTAATTTTATATTCACATAACTCCTCCCACTGCTTACATCAGGTTTCAGGGCTCTGGGGAGGAGTACTGTCATGGTGCTGTCATGTTTTCAGAAAGCTATGTATAGCCCCTCCCACCAGCCATGATCTGCCTGCATTGCATAGAGAAGCACAGACGCCCAGCGATCGGTGAGTCTAAAAGAACGTATGTCAGGAAAACAGAAAGACTTTATTTAAAAAATGTTATGGGGGGCAGGGAAGGCAAACTATAAACATATTCTGTAAGTTTTAGTGGTCCTTTAAGTATAGATGACGGCCCGTCTTCCCTAAATTGGCCTGATCTATAGACCGAGCCCACGGGATAGAAGAGCGCCCATTTCGCAATTTACATGCTTGCATCCCAAAAAACCTTTATAAATCGCGCTGTGAAGGCCGGCTCCCCGCCTCGCATCCACAGCCCCCCCCCCCCCCCCCCCCGTGATATATGGAATAATCTAAGGCCTGATAAAATATGCATATGTATTTATTTATAAACATAAATATATAATTACTTGGGTTATAACTGTATATTCAGCAGTTAGTTACAAGTGCACAAGCAACACATAAATTGTGCATTTAGTAAAAAGGAAATAAAAAAATAAAAATAAAATGTTAAAGGGTTAGTCCACCCAACTTCAAGTGGACCTGACATCTATTATATTTTGTCAAGTATTGTGTTGGTGTGACACTTCCAGGTATTTACTAGACATGTGCAATTCGTTTCGTTCCGAATTAGTTTTTTAACGAATTTAGACAAATTCGTTCATTCGGAAATATCCGAATTAACGAAAACTAATTTAACGAATTTTAACAAATATTCGTAAATTAGAATATCCGAAAATTCGTAAATTCGTACATTCGGAAATTCTTATATTCGGAACTTTGTACATTCGAAAATTCATACATTCGGAAATTCGTACATTCGTAAATTAGTAAATTAGTAAATTTGGAAATCTGAAATAATAATTAACTAATAATAACTTAACTATTACTAACTATTAAATTATAGGTATTGGAATTTCCTTTCAAATTTGGCTGTTAGTGAACTTAACGAAGTTACAAATTGTTTTCCGAAATAATGAATGCCTTATCTAAACGAATGGAACGTAATGAATTAATAATAATAATAAATAACAATAATAATAATAAATGCCGTATCTAAACGAATGGAACGTAATGAGTTAATAATAATAATAAATAACAATAATAATAATAATAATAAAAACGTTTTATTATTATTAATTATTAATTTGTTCCGTTCCATTTGTTTAGGTGTGGCATTTGTTATTTCAGGTTATACGTAACTTCGGATAAATTAGTATTCGTTACGTTTGCTAACAAGCCAAATTTGAAAGGAAATTACAATACCTATAATTTAATAGTTATTTTTTCAGATTTTCGAATTTTCGGGTTTTCGGATTTTTGAATTTCGAATTTACAAATTTCAGAATTTACAAATTTCTGAATGTACGAATTTACAAATTTACAAATGTATATATTTACGAATGTACCAATATACGAATATATATATTTACGAATGTATAAATTTGCGAATGTACAAATTTACGAATTGCGATCATAACGAATGACCCGAAAAACGAAAAAAAACCCCAAAAAAACGAATGAAACGAAAACGAACAATTTTTTTGGCAGTGCACATGTCTAGTATTTACTACCTCTCACAGAGATCACAGTTCTCCCCCTGACCATAGGCGTGTGCACAGGGTGTGTCGGGTGTGTCTGGACACACCCTAATCTCCCTGTGCAGTGCCGATTTCCCCTGCTTCCTGGTGCCCCCTGTCTCCTCCCTGCAGTGCTGCCAGCTTCCCTCCTCTCCCACCTGCTGCTGCGGGGGATGTTTCAGGATAGAGAGCTGGGGAAGGAGTCGGTAAATATTTTATTTACTGGCCCCTTCCTTTTCTGAGTGAACACAGTAAGTGATCTGTACTGGTCACTCCTGTGTTCATTCTTAACTGAGGCACAGTAAATTATGTTTACTAATATGTCTCGTCATCTTGTCTCAGTGCCTGACCTCACAAATGCTCTTCTGGAAGAATGGTCAAACATTCCCATAGACACCCTCCTAAACCTTGTGGACGGCCTTCCCAGAAGAGTTGAAGAAGCTGCAAAGGGCGGGGCCAACTCAATATTGAACCCTACGGACTTAAGTCCCGTACACACGATCCGAAAATCGTACGAAAAATGCCGCATTCGAATCGATCGTACGATAATCGGATCGTTAGTACAGAGCTTTCGAGAGCCAATCAGGACAGTTCGACCGATATTATCCACTTGTCCCCCGCCCACTGTCAATTGACGGAGGATACTCTCGTTCTGGGAGGACGTCATATGACGTCCTCCCTTTAAAACGAGCTAGGAGGCGCGCGCGCGCCCGCCGCGTTCACAAGGCCCCGGTGCGCGTGCCCGGCGGCCGCGATTGCCGCCGGGCACCCGCGATTGCCCGGGAAACGAGCAGGAAAGTGGATCTCTGTATGTAAACACAGAGATCCATGTCCTGTGAGGGAGAGGAGGCTGATGGTGTGTCCCTTGTACATAGGGACAACCATCGGTCACCTCCCCCAGTCAGTCCCCTCCCCCCACAGTTAGAACACATTGAGGGAACATATTTAACCCCTTCCCGCCCCCTAGTGGTTAACCCCTTCCCTGCCAATCACATTTATACAGTAATCAATGCATTTTTATAGCAGGGATCGCTGTATAAACGTGAATGGTCCCAAAAATGTGTCAAAAGTGTCCGATGTGTCCGCCACAATATCGCAGTCACAATAAAAAATCGCAGATCGCCGCCATTACTAATAAAAAAATAAAAAAATAAAAATGCTATAAATCTATCCCCTATTTTATAACTTTTGCGCAAACCAATCAATACGTGCTTATTGCGATTTTTTTTTTAACCAAAAATATGTAGAAGAATACGTATCGGCCTAAACTGAGGAAAATGTTATTTAAAAAAAAAAATGGATATTTATTATAGCAAAAAGTAAAAAATAGTGTTTTTTTTTTCCAATGTGGACGCTCTTCTTTTGTTTATAGCGCAAAAAATAAAAACCGCAGAGGTGATCAAATACCACCAAAAGAAAGCTCTATTTGTGGGAAAAAAAGGACGCAAATTTCGTTTGGGAGCCACGTCGCACGACCGCGCAATTGTCATTCAAAGTGTGACAGCGCTGAAAGCTGAAAAATGGCCTGGGCAGGAAGGGGGTTTTCGTGCACAGTAGAGAAGTGGTTATTCTATCGGACATGCACGGAAAAAAAATTCGTACGATGTCAGATTGTAGGATTTTTGTTTAAGCAGTACAGCCGTCGTTCGAAAATGCAATACAACACAAGACATCACTTCCGAATTTTTATTCTGTCGTACGAGAATTCTCGTGACATCAGATTCGACGTGAGATTAGCATGCAAAAAAAAACGGACGATCATTCATCCGATAATCGGATCGTGTGTACGGGGCATAAGACTGGAATGCCATTAACCACTTGCCGTCTGCCTCACGTACATATACGTCGGCAAAATGGCACGGGCAGGCAAAGTAACGTACAGGTACGTTGCCTTGAATCTGCCGCCGGTGTCCCATGATCGTGTCACGGAGAGGCAGAACGGGGAGATGCCTTTGACGGGACAGTGATCTACTGCTCCCTGTGATCGGGAGCGGCGATCATTGTCGTGTCACAGGTAGCCCAGCCCCCACACAATTAAAATCACTCCCTAGGACACACTTAACCCCTTTCCTCTCCCCCTACTGGTTAACCCCTTCCCTGCCAGTGCCATTTACACAGTAATCAGTGCATTTTTTTATAGCACTGATCGCTGTATAAATGACAACGGTCCCAAAATAGCGTCAAAAGTGTCCGCCATAATGTCGCAGTCACAATAAAAATCGTAGATCGCCGACATTACAAAAATAAATAAAAAATAATAATAATTAATTAATTAATAATATAAATCATAAAACGATCCCCTGTTTTGTAGACGCTATAACTTTTGCGCAAACCAATCAATAAACGCTTATTGCAATTATTTGTTACCAAAAATATGTAGAAGAATACGTATCGGACTAAACTGAGAAAAAAAACGTTTTTTTAATATCTTTTTTTGGGATTTTTATTATAGCAAAAAGTAATAAAATATTTTTCTTTTCTCACAATTGTCGCTCTTTTTTTGTTTATAGCGCAAAAACAAAAAAAAACCGCAAAGGTGATCAAATACCACCAAAAGAAAGCTGTATTTATGTGAAAAAAAGGACGTCAATTTTGTTTGAGTACAGCGTCGCACGACCGCGCAATTGTCAGTTAAAGCGACGCAGTGCCGAATCGCAAAAAGTGCTCTGGTCAGGAAGGGGGGTAAATTCTTCCGGGGCTGAAGTGGTTAAAGTTCATGTGCGTGTAAAGGCAGGCGTCCCAATACTTTCGGTAATATAGTGTATCTACAGTATATGAAAGTTTTTGTGTTCAGCTTTAAAGGGGTTGTAAACCTTTGCGTTTTTTTTTTTTTTTTTAAATAAATATAACAAACATGTTATACTTACCTGCTCTGTGCGATCGTTTTGCACAGAGCAGCCCCGATCCTCCTCTTCTGGGGTCCCCTACCAGTGCTCCAGGCCCCTCCTCTTGATTGGGTGCTGCCACGGAAAGCCGCTTTCCCAGGGGGCACCCGTGTGGGCGCGCTCCTGAGGCCTGCTACTATGTTCATTAACACAGAAAGCGGGACTCGGCCCCCCCCCCAGCGTCACAGAATTTGATTGACAGCAGCAGGAGCCAATGGCTCCTGCTGCTATCAAACTGTCCAATGAGGAGAGCGATAGGAGCCACTACGCTCGTGCACATCGCTGGATCAGATCGGGCTCAGGTAGGAAAATAGGGGGAGGGGGGGTGCTGCCAGCACAGAAGGCATAGAATGCATTAAAGTGAAAAACCTTGAAGCTCTACAACCCCTTTAAGTAGACCTGTTGAATTTTTCCTGCACCGGCCAAACACAGGTTTACTTTAAATCAGCTCAGCGGACTGGCCCTTTAAACGATCGATCCTATTTTGCATGATGCTTTGCACAATGCTCGTCAATTAATCACCTGAGCGCTCGATAAGAACTCATAAAGCCTGAACATTGCGAGAGATGAATTGATTTTTCTTGTGTGTGTGTGTGCTGCAGTCTCGCTCCTTTTCATCACAACAGTGTGAAAAATACCGGTAAAAAAAATGTGCTGACACAGCAAAGCCATTCTATTCTTTACAAATATTTCCCTCTGTCCTATGGGGAGAGTCGGCGCCGTAGTGTGACCTACATTCTATCACATACAAGAGGGTGGGGGGGGGGAGGGGGAGGTCTACTGGGCAACAGGCAGGCAAGGGTGCGACTAGAGCCGGAATAGTCCATGCGGCTAGTCCAGGGGGCGACCATACGGCTGTCAGCCAATAGCATTCCGCAAAGAGTTTTGGATAAAATAAATGCATATTCTGTTCAGGCATCAATGAATTGCTACATATTATTATATTTTTTATATAATAATATTATGCAAGAGTTTTCAAGTTGTTGTTTTGTTTTTTTTTGTCATAATTTTTGGGAAAATTAAGAAATTACAAAAAAAAAAAAAAAAAAATTGTTTTACATAGTGTGACCAGTACAGTACAGCGTCATCATATAAACTAGGGCTGTGGAAATTAACTATTAATTCCTCCATTAATCGATTAATTCTTTTGATCGATCAAAATTCTTTTGATTGGTACTCACCTCTCCCCCGCCTTCCGGGTCTTCAGGGAGATCCGGTGACGTCACGGACACCGGCGGGGCTTGCCGTGTCCATCTGAAGGGCTCCTTTGCTGTGCCTTCATATCTGCATGCCGGCGGGACCTTACTATCTGCCACACGCAAGGGCTGTTACACTTCCCTCTATCACTTCCCTCTATCAACCTGGGATTCTACAGCCATCCACTGGGAGTTGTGATAGTTCCCTTCACGGGACATCTACATGCCGACGGACTGATGTTAACCCCTCCTCATCTGGATTCAGCAGTGGTATCGTTGTACACATTTTTATACCAGTATTATACTTAACTACCTGTTTTTATGACTGCTTTTGCTACCGTTTGGAATTACTCGCACCATTTTTACAGTTTATGTAGCTACATCGATTTTATCTCCAGTGCAATATTTATTTTGTTACCTACTTGAAGACTATAAAAGTTGTAATGCTATTCCCATCGAGCGCTGCCTTTGTGTGTTTTTTGTATCCTGCTATCCATTTTTCCAGTGGTTTGGTCGCTGCATTGGGAATCGGCCTGCAAGGAGATCAGCTAAAAGTAGTTGGATCTGTATGTGCGTTATAATTAATCGAGATTAGTCGATTAATCGATTTAAAAAAAAAATCACGAAAATTTTAATCAGTAACAGCCCTATATATAAAATGGTGTGGAGGTAAACAAAAACACTGACTGGTGACAGTACAATTTTTTTTTTTTTTTTTATTACATTTTTTTTAAGATTTTTTTTAACACTCTGTGACCAGAGGAATATAATGTTACCATAGCGACACTGTACCAGGGTTGCCAACTTTCAGTAAATTTACAAACAGTTTGTAAAATCCGTAACTGTTGCATCTGTCCATGAACGTCAGTTACAGACATGCAACCTACAGGTCCGTAATGGACATTCAAGGACAGATGCAAAAAGTACAGATTTTACAAACATTTACTGAAAGTTGGCAACCCTGCACTGTACTCCTCTGGGGAAGTGATCAGGATTTTTTTTTTTTTCAATTCTTTATTTAGACAAAACACATGGAAATACAGAAACCACTTCATTTTCATACAGAACATGGAGCACTTGTCAGGATCAAAAATACGATCACCACTATCACACAGTAGTGCCAAGTGGAAGATCAGGATTTTATTTTTATTTTTTATGCATTATGATTGCTTATGGCAGTGAATTTCATTGCTATATACAATCATTTTACTAAATTAAACATTTGTTTTGTGGGGATTAACTGTAATTGGCCAGAGCTAATCACATGGTACAGATGGGCTGTGATTGGCCCTGTCTGTACCATGTGATCGCAGTGACCAATCACTGCTAGCAACACAATTGTACACAATGGATGGCATGAAAGGAAGCCATCCATTGTTTACAACTGTCATTTGACCTGCTGTGATTGGTCACAGCGGTCACATGGTACTGGCAGTAAGATGTGCCCCATGAACCCAGCCGGTGACAGATCGTGCTCTTGCGCGGCTTCGCCTTCTGAGAGGACGTCATATGTACGTACCCCTTTCCTTTTCGCTTTCCCTTTCCCTTCCCCTTTCCAAAAAACAAAACAAACTTATATGAGATTTTTCTGATTGGGTTCGGATTTGGATTTGGTCACAGAGTGTTAAAAAAAATCTTAGAAAAAAAAAATGGTAAAACAAAAAATTTAGAATTTTTTTGTAATTTCTTCATTTTCCAAAAAATTATGACAAAAAAAAACAACTTCAAAAAGGTCGCTGTGCCTCTTACTAAATACATTGCACTGTCTACTTTCCGAAAAGGCGTCATTTGGGGGATATTTGTAAGTGACATTTTTGGGTCCATTGGAGTTCCTATATTACCCTCTGTGGTGCACCAAATATCTCTTGTAATCAATATCCTGGCATTTGAGCCGTCAATTTAATGTGTATAGGATATACATTGTTATCAGTGACCATACAGGCAGTACTTATCTCCTGAGGAAGCCATCGTATAGGGCGAAACATGTAGAGCAAGAAAATACTGCTGTTTATCTACTATATGGTTATTGTATGATGATATCCTGTTGATTTTATCTATGTATAATAAATTTGATATACATATATATATATATTTTTTTCTCCCTTGTTTTCCAATACGTATTTATTGATTTTCAGATATTTAAAAACACAGAATAACAAAAGAGGAAACACACAAACAAATACAATCAACCTGAATGCATACCAAGAACTGAGATGTCTATTAAGCCGGTCGGACTTTTGGCCAACAAACTTCCTTTTGAGCAAGTTGGACCAACAATCCGACCGTGTGTACGCTCCATCGGACAAACTTTTTCTGCTTTTTTCTTGTTTTCATTGGACAAAAGTTCGGTCTGCAAACGGACAAATTTTTGCCCAACAAAAGTCCGATGGAGCAAAGTCCGACCGTGTGTACAGAAAACCATCGAACCTTTGTCCGATGGACAAAACAACTAATGTTAAAATCAACCAACAATAGCAGAAGTTGACCAAAGGGTGGCAGTAAAGAGCAGAAAAGAGCAGAAAAACCACGTGATGTTGCAAAAAGTTTTGGGAAAGTTTGCAGAAAAGTCCTGTGGTGTGTATGCTATGGGTGTTCCCGACCAACTCCGTTCGGACAAAAAACCACGGAAAAGTCAGATGGAAGTCCGACCGTGTGTATGGGGCTTTATAATTCTAAATACTATACAGACAACTAAATTGCATAATAATACATCTCTACAAAAACCCTTTATAACTCTTTTTTTGATATTTTTATTTATCGGTTTTGATTTGTTTATGGCACCCTAAAAATCCAACCATTTCCTTTTTACTACAATATTAATATTTCAATACAGGGTTGTGGTGCCTTTGACTATCCAACATCTGGCAATTATTAATATACTATCTGAATGGAGTTGCAGGTTCTCCCGTTGCTTGTGTGGCTTTCCTTCCAGATATTCCTGTCTAAATTGACCCCTAGTGTGTGAGATAGGAATCTTAGATTGTAAGCTCCCGGGGGCAGGGACTGATGTGTATGTAAAGTGCTATATAAATGTCTGCAATTGATAAATAAACTTAATTGATCAAGATGCTACAAATGTGGCGAATATTTGATTCCTTAACGGCGGCATTGATTTTGAAATAAAAGTCACACTCGATCAATTCTGGGATCCAATGAATGATGGCCGGGGGGGGGGGGTAGCCGACCCTCCACTGGAGCCATGCCTCCGATCGGAGACAAGGCAATCTTTCCCAATCCCAATAAAAATGTAGCAAGACGATCCGACAATTACTGACCATGTAACACTTAACTGATTCCCCCTAATTTATATAAATCTTCCCAAAAAATCATCACAAGCCTTAAAGCGATATTAAGCCCAAAACCCCCAAAAATGTCACATTTTGCAGCTTACCAATCATTAGATGTGGTGTCTGCATTAGTTTTCTTCTTTTTTTTTTTTTTTAGGCTTTCCCCCCCCCCCCCTCTGTTTTCACCTGGTGATCTGACCAGTAACACACCTCCTTTATTAGAGCGCCCCCACTTTGGATGAAGGAGCATAGGAGGCACCATTGGACAGCAGGATTGTCAGTTTCGGGGGGGGGGAGGGGAGTGTTTGATGTACTAGCAGATTTAGATACACTAACACATTAAAGCCAAACGCCACTTGGGATAAATATTTTGCATAAATAAAAGCTGATCAGTTAAAATGGTTGTACACCCTATACAACCACTTTTACCTACAGGTAAGCCTATATTAAGGATTACCTGTAGGTGCTGGAAATATCTCCTAAACCTCCACATTTTAGGAGATATTTACAAGAAAGTCGTGCATCGATGTCTACGGCGCATGCGCACTTTAGAAAGGGCAGATCGTGCCGTTTCTAATGGGGTCATGCCGTGACTGGCGGCTCCCGCGCGCATGCACGGGAGTGACGTCACGCGTCTCTGTCCAGTCACAGAGCCAGAGTTCGCGGATCCGGAAGGAAGAGGGGTGAAGATGGACGCTCGCTGCCAGTGGGGACAGCGGTGACATCGCAGGCTTCGGTTTCAGGTAAGTGACACATAATGGGCTACTATGCGATGCACAGTAGCCCATTATACTTTACCTTTGCAGGGAAATAAAGAGGAAGTAAAACCCACCAGGGATTACTTCCTCTTTAAGCAACCTTGTCAGTGTTAAATGTTTTTTCTTAACCCTGTAACTGCAAAAGAGCTTGTTCTTTTAAAAAAAAAAAATAACAGACTTACTGGCTGGATTAGCAGATGAAAATAAAAGAAAGAAAGAAAGGCTAAAAAAAAGAAAAAGAAAACTAGTGCAGCCATCACAAGCTGCCATATACTACATTTTGACTTTGGGTTTAATATGGCTTTAAAGTGTCTTTCCTGGTCTGTATAACTATTTTAGCTCAGTGACTCAGAAAGAACTGAATCCTGAGGATCAAAATGACAGCCAGGCTCAGCGGCTCGGTAGCTCGACTCAAAGAGCATATTTGAAGGGGGGTCCAAGTAGGGCACCCTTACCAATCAGCAGTGGAGGGGTGGAAATTTCAAATAGGGCTTCCAACTTTGAAATTAATCCTCTTTAATTGAAACAAATTTAAAGAATAGAGTTGGAAAATAAAAAAAGACAACTAGAAAATTAATTTGGACTTTTTGTAATGCCGGTAAATACAGGTTTGGTGCACCTGGCCATCACATCCCTATGAGCTTGTTGGATTTCAATGGAGAAATCATGGAATCATTCATTTGGAGCCCCCTTATCCATTCCAGACCCAACAATACCAAACTATACCCAACCATACCAAACTATGCCCAACCAGACCCAACCATACACAATTATTCCCAACTATACCCAACTAGACCCAACCAGACCCAATCAGACCCAATCATACCCAACCATACCCAACCATACCCAACTAGACCCAACCAGAACCAACCATACCCAACCATACCCAACTATACCCAACCAGACCCTACCAGACCCAACCATACACAATTATTCCCAACTATACCCAACCATACCCAACTATACCCAACTAATCTCAACCAGACCCAATCATACCCAACCATACCCAACTAGACCCAACCAGAACCTATCATACCCAACCATACCCAACTATACCCAACCAGACCCTACCGGACCCAACCATACACAATTATTCCCAACTATACCCAACCATACCCAACTATACCCAACTAGACCCAACCAGACCCAATCATACCCAACCATACCCAACTAGACCCAACCAGAACCAATCATACCCAACCATAACGAACTATACCCAACCAGACCCTACCAGACCCAACTATACACAATTATTCCCAACTATACCCAATCATACCCAACTATACCCAACTAGACCCAATCAGAACCAATCATACCCAACCATACCAAACTATACCCAACCAGACCCAACCATACCCAATTATACCCAACCATACCCAACCATAAGAGACGCCAATCTTCTAGGTAGGCTTCTCACATTTTGAAGTGTGTCTGAGGAATTGTACCCATTCAGCCGAAAGAACATTTGTGAGGTCAGGTACTGATGTTGGGTGAGAAGAAAATGCTCGTAATTGCCGTTCTTGTGCTGCAGTGCCCATGTACTAACAAGGATAAGAGGAGAAAGCAGAGTGGCAGAGAGATGAGCTTTTTAGGTCAACTTCAACTCCAAAAGCCCACTACCCATCCCCTCCCTGCAAGAAGTTCACTGTACAGCAGAGCTCATACAGGGAGATGGGCAAGCAGTACAAGGAGCCCATCAGTTGAGAGAGATGAGCTCATCAATTCGCTGCTTCCCTTTTCACATTCAACTTTTGCTCCAAAAGCCTACCACTAACCTCCCAGAAGACGTCCACTGTATAGCACAGAGCTCATAAAGGGAGACAGGAAAAGAGTACAAGGAGCCAATCAGATGAGAAAGATTAGCTCATCAGTTGGCTGTTTTCCATTTCACCTTCAAGGTCAACCTTGGCTCCAAAAGCCTTCCACCAACCCCAAAAATAAGTCCACTCTACAGCAGAGCTCATACAGGAAGACCGGCAACTAGTACAAGGAACCAACCAGCTGGAAGAGATGTGTTCATCAGTTGGCTGCTTCCTTGTTCACTTTTAAGGTCAACCTTGGCTCCAAAAGCTTACCACCACAAACACCCCCCTCCAAGAAGATGTTCACTGCACAGCGTAGCTCATAAAGGACGGGCAAGCAGTACAAAGAGCCAATCATTTTTTTTTTTTAACCCGCAGTGGGTCAACAAAACAAATGCATGTGAAGACACACACAAAAGAGTGTACTTAGGGTGTGTCTCTGGTCCACCTCCCAAAGTAGGACCCCTTCCTGACCCCTCCGGGGTGCGAGGCTCCTGATGAGGGTAAGGGTAAGGGACACTCAGGTGCACCTAGCCAAAATGCCTGGTGGACCCTGCTCATGATCAGCCAAAGCCAACCACCAAGTACTAGGTGAGAAGCTCTCCCAAAAAGAGACCCCCCTCCCAGACAGGGAAGGAAGGAACCTAATGGCCACACTGGATACATAGGGTGAGTACTACACACTAGTATTAGGTGGGATTCCCATTTTTACTGACTTTTGGATATAATGGCCACACACCCTCCCCCTCAACTTCAGGGTAGACCCCAATGAGTCTAAAGAGATTGGCTCATCGGCTGGCTGCTTCCTGTTTCACTTTCAAGGTCAAACCTGGCTCCAAAAGCCTACCACTAACTACCAGAAGACGTCTACTATACAGAAGAGCTCATACAAGAAGTCAGGCACGTAGTACACACAGCCAATCAGTTGAGCGAGATGAGCTCATCGATCTTTTGCTCCTATTTTCACTGTCAAATCACCTCAGGGCTGTGTAAATCTCAGGACTGGATGGACAGAAATACAAACCCTTTGGCAGGTAAAGCAGCTCCCATTGATGTATTTAGTGTGTATTCAGATATTGTGCAGGGAATTCCGCTTTAAATAATACTAAAATAAGTTGAACAAAGCCAATTTTCCTAATAATTCATTATTTAGAGGGCTCTTGACGTCATATATGCTGAAAAAGCTTAACATTTGTCAATCTTCCTGAAGTAATTCATGAGCAAAAGTAAAAAAAAAAAAAAAAAAAAAAAAAATACATAACATTAGGGCTGATCGAGGAATTGCTAATTTTGTCCTCCTAAAAGGTGTCACACTTTATAAGATTAGTGTCACAAATTGGTAACCTATTGCCGGCCCGCTTCTGCCTAAATACGTTTTGATGTGGAAATAATGGCTGTAATAGTGAAAATAAGTGAATGGGTGCGATGCATTTATCATTATTAAACTTATTACTGTAACATTTATTGTAATATTATGCTCCAGTCCCGCATATTTAGCCATCCCTGGGAACTTTTCCCTCCTGGCCATGGAAGGAAAGCGCTGCCTTAACCCCTAAGCTAAAAGACGGGGCTTCCATGTTTGCATGTTTATATTACATCCCCCACATACATTATTCTAATTTTATTTCATTGTTTCCAGCCGATGCACATGAGAGATCTGCCAACATATTTTAAATTGAAACTTCTTTTTTAACCACGGAAAATTAAAAAGAAAAAAAAAAGATAAAAAAAGCCTCAGAGATGCTTCTCATGTTCTTTTTTAGTTTATTTTATTTTATATTTGTTTTAAAGACATGAATCTTTTAATCATTTATTTTTTTACTACTTTAGTTTACACTAAATCTATAATTTTCCATGAATTTTAGATTAAGTGGCCTTGGAATAAATATAATAAAATTTGCAAACATCTGACCATTACACCCACTCTAAGGCCCCTTTAACACTGGGGCGGGTAGGTGCGCTGGCGGTATAGCGGCACTATTTTTAGCGCCGCTATACCGTTGTTTTTACTGCAATATTCGGCCGCTAGCGGTGCAGTTTTAACCCCCGCTAGCGGCCGAAAAAGGGTTAATACCGCCCCCAAACCGCTGCTACAGCAATAAACTTCTTGACGCTATTTCAAAGGTCTTTGGTGTGCTGGGGGAGAAGATGGGTGGTGCTGGACCTGGTATATACAGTATATCCCTGATATATCCCTTAATCTAGCTTCCATCCATGGGCGTATCATCAGGAGACTGGGGCCTTAAACCAAAAGAGGAGAATGGAAGAAGAGGACAACGCTGGAACCACTTGGTGTGACCATATGCCTGAAGAAGGGGCCCTGCATGACCCTGAAACGTCAAAACAGAGCATTAGTTGCATCAATAAACTTCTTGCCGCTATTTCAAAAGGTCCTTGGTGTGCTGGGGGAGAAGATGGTGGTGCTGGAATTGGTATATACAGTATATCCCCCGATATATCCCTTAATATAGTTTCCATCCATGGGCGTATCATCAGGAGACTGGGGCCTTAAACCAAAAGAGGAGAATGGAAGAAGAGGACAACGCTGGAACCACTTGGTGTGACCATATGCCTGAAGAAGGCGTCCTGCATGACCCTGAAACTTCAAAACAGAGCATTAGTCGCATCAATAAACTTCTTGACGCTATTTCAATGGTCATTGGTGTTATTTTCCTTAACCTAGCTTCCATTCATGTGCGCATCTTCAGGAGGCAGATGCCACATGCCTGCAGAAGGGGTCCTGGATGGCACCAAAACTATGCTGTGCTGTGATCACTTCAATAATCTTCCTGACGCTATTTCAAAGATCCTTGGTGTGCTGGTGAAGAAGATAGTGGCGCTGGACCCGGGCAGTAGAAGTAAAGAAGCAGAATGTATAACCCTAGAACCACTGGGTGAGTGAGTATGTGATTTGAGGACAACACAGATTTAAAGTGGTTGTAAACCCTCTGGGGGAAGTTACACCTACAGGTAAGCCTAGATTAAGGTTTACGTGTAGGTGCTTGCAATATCTCCGAGACCTACACGGTCTCGGAGATATTTGCAAAAAAGACTGTAACGATGTCTACGGTGCATGCGCGCCGTAGACAACGGCGCAGGCGCACTGAGCGTGCTGTTTTTTGAATGGGGTCGTGCCGTGAAAAGCGGCTCCCGTGTGCAATGCGCGGGAGTGACGTCATGCAGCGTCACGCGACTCCGGCCAGTTACAGAGCCAGAGTTCACGGACCCCGGAAGAAGAGGGGTGAAGATGGACACTCGCTACTAGCGAGGAAATCTGGGACATTGCGGGCTTCTACTGCAGGTAAGTGACACATAATGGGCTACTATGCGATGTATAGTAGCCCATTATGCTTTACCTTTGCAGGGAAACAAAGAGGAAGTAAACCCATCAGGGTGTACTTCCTCTTTAAGCAAGAAGACCAACGTTTCGAGGCTACACAGAACCCCTTCTTCAGGCTTTCCTCTGTGCTGCAAAAATGATTGCATCAATAAACTTCTGGACGCTATTTCAATGGTCAATGGTGTTATTTTCCTTAACCTAGCTTCCATTCATGGGCGCATCATCAGGAGGCAGATGTCACATGCCTCCAGAAGGGGTCCTGGATGGCACCAAAACTATGCTGTGCTGTGATCACTTCAATAATGTTCCTGACGCTATTTTAAAGATCCTTGGTGTGCTGGTGAAGAAGATGGTGGCGCTGGACCCGGGCAGTAGAAGTAAAGAAGCAGAATGTATAACCCTGGAACCACTGGGTGGGTGAGTATGTGATTTGAGGACAACACAGATTTAAAGTGGTTGTAAACCCTCTGGGGGAAGTTACACCTACAGGTAAGCCTAGATTAAGGTTTACGTGTAGGTGCTTGCAATACTTCTGAGACCTACATGGTCTGAGATATTTGCAAAAAAGACTGTAACGATGTCTACGGTGCATGCGCGCCGTAGACAACGGCGCAGGCTCACTGAGCGTGCTGTTTTTTGAATGGGGTCGTGCCGTGAAAAGCGGCTCCCGTGTGCATGCGCGGGAGTGACGTCACGCATCGTCACGCGACTCCGGCCAGTTACAGAGCCAGAGTTCACGGACCCCGGAAGAAGAGGGGTGAAGATGGACACTTGCTACTAGCGAGGAAATCGGGGACATTGCGGGCTTCTACTGCAAGTAAGTGACACATAATGGGCTACTATGTGATGCATAGTAGCCCATTATGCTTTACCTTTGAAGGGAAACAAAGAGGACGTAAACCCATCAGGGTGTACTTCCTCTTTAAGCAAGAAGAACAACGTTTCGAGGCTACACAGAACCCCTTCTTCAGGCTTTCCTCTGTGCTGCAAAAAATGATTGCATCAATAAACTTCTGGACGCTATTTCAATGGTCATTGGTGCTATTTTCCTTAACCTAGCTTCCATTCATGGGCCCATCATCAGGAGGCAGATGCCACATGTCTGCAGAAGGGGTCCTGGATGGTAACAAAACTATGCTGTGCTGTGATCACTTCAATAATCTTCCTGACGCTATTTCAAAGATCCTTGGTGTGCTGGTGAAGAAGATGGTGGCACTGGACCCGGGCAGTAGAAGTAAAGAAGCAGAATGTACAGGACAACCCTGGAACCACTGGGTGGGTGAGTACGTGATTTGAGGACAGCACAGATTTAAGTAAGAAGAACAACGTTTCGAGGCTTACGCAGAACCCTTTCTTCAGGCTTTCCTCTGTGCTGTAAAAATGATTGCATCAATAAACTTCTGGACGCTATTTCAATGGTCAATGGTGTTATTTTCCTTAACCTAGCTTCCATTCATGGGCGCATCATCAGGAGGTAGATGTCACATGTCTGCAGAAGGGGTCCTGGATGGCACCAAAACTATGCTGTGCTGTGATCACTTCAATAATCTTCCTGACGCTATTTCAAAGATCCTTGGTGTGCTGGTGAAGAAGATGGTGGCACTGGACCCGGGCAGTAGAAGTAAAGAAGCAGAATGTACAGGACAACCCTGGAACCACTGGGTGGGTGAGTATGTGATTTGAGGACAGCACAGATTTAAGTAAGAAGAACAACGTTTCGAGGCTTACGCAGAACCCCTTCTTCAGGCTTTCCTCTGTGCTGTAATAATGATTGCATCAATAAACTTCTGGACGCTATTTCAGAGATCCTTGGTGTGAAAAGACGACGGCGCTTGAACCGGATAGTGGGAATCAGATTGTAGAGGACAAAGCTGTAACCACTGGGTGGGTGGGTGAGTATATGATTTGAGGGCAATACAGCATCGGGTAATGCCGTGTACACACGATCGAGTTTCACGGCGGTGAAAACACCGCCGTGAAACCCGACGGGAAAAACGAGGACCGGCTTGGTCCCCTACACACGGCCATTTTTCACTACATGTTTTCTCTTGGTCGAGAAAACCGTCCGTGTGTAGGCTCCCTAGCAGTGTTTCCCTATGGGAAAACTGGCGTGGAAAAAAATGCCACGATTCGCGACGAGAAAAATTAGAGCATGTTCTCATTTTTCTTGTTGTGATTCTTGACGTTTTTCTCGTCGGGGAAAAATGCTGGAAAGCCTACACACGGCCGTTTTTCTCGTCCAAGAGAAAAAATTTCATTTTTCCCGACGAGAAAAGTGATCGTGTGTACGAGGCATTAGAGGTGGGTCAAAGAAAAACAGGGAGGAAGAGCGTGAACTTCTCCTTTAATATAAAGGTACAGCTGTCCTCTTTTTAATGGGAAAAAGAAATTACTTTGAAGATAATAAAAAAATGCTCCGTGAACATGTCACGGAAAGTGTAAAAAAGGGGTGTTTGGGCTTACAAAGAGACTCCCGTATCAGCTGAAAAACAATACTTTGTAACTTATCAAATGTACACCTTGTTTAACGATCAACCCCTTCTGTCTGTTTCTCAGCATTGTAAGAAAAGCAGATGTCTTATTGAAAAGTGATAAAATGATGCTGTTAACTTGCCAAGCACAGCACAAAGCACAACCCTACTACCTTTCCAGCTACAACCCGCAAAAAGGTTTTTTTTTTCTTCTTTATTTCATTATTTTTTTTTTCATTTTTCCTTCCTACCTGCGTGTTTCGATGCCAAGGCAGATGATTCTGATGTAGGCTGATCACCCATCACAGGAAGAAAAAAAAAACGCGCTTGCATACTGCGCCGATAACTTAAGATGAAAGCACACCAGAACAAAGGAAGCTCTGTATTGTGAAGATATGTTTAGATTCCCAAATATTTTATCACTCAACAAATAGAGATACCCATACTAATAATGACAAGGAACAGATGGAGGCCCACATTGTCTGCCGTACCATCGTGGAAAAAAAAAAAAAAAAAAAGCTGATTTCAGCACATCAAGATTCATTTTCTTTCTGGGCGAAGAAAGTTAGGGAGGAGGATACGGAAGCGTTGTTCCGGATAGGATATAAGTTCTGGATTATCTGTCATGGTTTGGCGTTGGCCTCTTGTATTATGGTCTGAGTTCTGAACTTAATGCCGCGTACACACGACCATTTTTCTCGTCGGGAAAAATTAAATTTTTTCTCTTTGACGAGAAAAACGACCGTGTGTGGGGCTTTTGGTAATTTTTCCAGACGAGAAAAACGGCATTAATCACGACGAGAAAAATTAGAACATGCTCTAATTTTTCTCGTCGTGATTCACGGCATTTTTTTCCGCGGCAGTTTTCCCATAGGGAAACACTGGCGGGGAGCCTACACACGGTCGTTTTTCTCGACCAAGAGAAAAAATGGCGGGAAAAACGGCCGTGTGTAGGGAAACAAGCCGTTCCTCGTTTTTCCCGTCGATTTTCTCAACGGTGTTTTCACCGTCGAGAAAATCGATCGTGTGTACGCGGCATAAGAGATTGAATCCCTAACTGGATGATTTTGAGTTTGCCAATGTGCATGAACAATTCCCTTTTTTTCCGTAAAATACTGTTTTCATCTTGTTCTCAACCTTTGTTCCATCTCAGTTCTGCTAACTGTCTCCTCTTTCAGCCAATTCCTGTCTCCAGAAACACAATATTGCTTGAAGTCAACTCCCCAGTAGTGACAATGGTGGACTATTCCTACATAGTCCATGGTGGTGACTGCGTGTGTACTAGCACATGCAGTCACCACCTGAGGGCCTATGTGGCAGGGTGTCAATGGAGCTCAAATTTGCACATAGACTGAGCTTGGCCCCACCCCCTTCCCCACTTCATTGGTCATTGAGGAGGTCATTTAGTGCCAACTGTAGGTGCCTTTTATTTCATCAAAACATATTTATTAATGTTAAGCCCTGTACACACGATTGGTTTTACCGATGAAAATAGTCAGATGGACTTTTTTTATCGGACAAACCCATCGTGTATGAGTCCCATCGGTCTTTTTTTCCATCGTGTTAAAAAATAGAACATGTTTTAAATATATCCGATGGAAAAAAAAACGATAGCAAACTACTATCGTCTGTGGGGAACTCCATCGGATAAAAAACCCACGCATGCTCAGAATCAAGTCGACGCATGCTCAGAAGCATAGAACTTAATTTTTCTCGGCTTGTCGGAGTGTTTTACATCACAGCGTTTGGGACGATCGGTTTTTAGACTGATGGTGTGTAGGCAAGACTGATGGAATCAGCTTCATCGGATTTCCGATGGAAAAATCCATCGGTTTAAAATCCATAGGAAATCCGATCGTGTGTACGAGGCTTTAGAGTTGTTATTTTTTTTTTTTTTTTACAGTTCAATAGATGCACATGTTTGCTCTAAGCCAGCTCACCAGTAGTGACAATGGTGGACCATTCCTGCATGGTTCCTGGTGGTGACTAGAACTAGATGTGTACCGCCACATGTAGCCACCACGGGGGGGGGGGGGGTTGGGCATGTTGCAGGGTGCCAATGCAGCTCAATTACGTAAATAGACTGAGTTTGGCCCCCACGCCCTTTCCTACTTCATTGGTCAATGGAGAGATCATTTAGTGCCAACAGGAAGATGCGAGAGGCAGTTGAAGGCACCGGCTTCCTGCACTTTTGCTTTGCATAAAAGATTGGGGGCACTGGAAGAAAGCTGAACCCACACATGGTCAACCGTAGGTGCCTTTTATTTAATCAAAATATATTTACCAATGTTAAGTCGTTTTTTTTATGGTTCAACAAATGCACATTATGGCTCTAAGCCAGCTCTCCAGTAGTAACAACGGTGGACCATCCCTACATGGTCCCTGGTGGAGACTATATGTGTACCGGCACATATAATCACCACCAGAGGGGAGGTGTCAATGGAGCACAAATATGCAAATAAACTGAGTTTGGCCCCACCCCCTTGTCCACTTCTTTGGTCAACAAGGATGACATTTAGTGCCAACTAGGAGATGCAAGAGATGGGAGAAGGCACCAGCCTCTTGCACCTTTGCTTTGCATAAAAGATTGGGGACTCTGGAAGAAAGCTGAAGCCACACGTGGCCAACTGTAGGTGCCTCTTATTTCATCAAAATATAATTACTAATGTTGGAGTAGTTTTTTTTTTCTGGTTCAACAGTTTCCTGATGGTGACAACAGAGAACTGATGAGTGTCAGCAAGACCACTTCCATTCTTCACCAGGGGATAGGGTGGCAACACAGTAGCACAACAGGGAGACAGTTGTCACCGTATAACAGAAAGTGCCTGAACAAGGACCTTCAATTGGGAAGGGCAAACCTCTAGTGGACTATAAAGGCAGACAACTGGTTTTCATTTTAGGTGCTTTATATGATAGTAGAAGTTTCTCCAACATGTTTCAGGACGACTAGATTCCCTTCATCAGGGCTTTACTATAATGAAAGCACTGGTGTATGGACATGAATCTTCTGGGCATGATGGAAGATGGATGGGTGGGAACGTTTTAAAAACAAAACCAGCTGCTGACAAGACCTGTTCTGATAATCACCACCATTAAAGTGTTACTAGACCCAGGAGCCTGCATTCACTATATCTGGTATTCCACAGTACACGGAACATGGAAATGCAATTATTTTTCCTTTACTGCATGTACAGACTGATTTTACTGTTGTGGATTTAGTAACACTTTAAAGGTCCAGTAAATTTCGAATCCAATGTTTTCTATCTCAAGTCCTGATGAAGGGGGTGTTTTTGGACCCCCGAAACATGTTGGATACTTTTTCAATTGTCCACCCGACCCTTACTGGAATAAAGTCGCATCTGGACCTTTTAGCGGTGGGGTGGTGCTTCAATTCACATTTTTGTTACATTACACTACAAGCCAAGGCAAATTGTGGAGATCCTCTGGGGTGGAGAAGCTGTCTGCCTGGGAACCCGACCATCTACATCAACATCATTACATTAAGATAAAATAGCAATACCAAAGGGATAATCGTATGGGTCCAGCTCAATATTTCTCCCTCCCTTCATTTAAAAAAAAACCATCAGTGTTAATAAATGATGGCAAAGCCAAGTAAAGCCACCTGACACCCCTACTGCAGCAAAGCGAATCCCCCCGAAATGTGTTGGATACAAATTATATCAAATAAAGCACATTGAATGAGAACCACTTGTTGGGCTTTTTTTTTACCAACTGATCGGATTTCAGTCCTTTCTACATTGGGTTTTGTCTAAGTGAGCTACCTTTATTCTTCTACACCGGATGGACAATGATACTTATTTTCCCACCAGGGTTTTAGTGCTGTGTCTACCATATAAGATCACCTACAGTATATTAACATCATTACATTTATATAAGACAGCAGTTCCAAACGGATAACCTTACGGGTCCAGCACTATTTTTCCCACTTTCCTTAATTTTTAAGAAACATAGTCTTAAAAATGTTGTCAAGCTGAGTAAGACTGCTGGACTCCCATACTGCAACAATGCTAATACCCCGAAACATGGGGCTTGATAAAGGGACGAAGCCCTGAAACACGTAGTCACGCCCATTAACATCACGCCGCCCCGATCCAGTACCCCCCCCGACACTACGTCACTTCTGGTTCCAGCCGTGCGTTCCACGCTGGTCCACAGCATCTAATAGACCCAACCGCTTCCTGCTGCCTCTACATTGCCTGGCAAACTTCCCTGATGAACTCTGCAGATATCAAGCATGATCACCGATGTTCCTAACATTATGTTCACCAAGTGAGCGCATATTGTTTTTAATCCTTACTGCTTTAATAGTGCGTACACTTAGATGGTGGTGCCACCCTTTCTTGTTACTTTTGTTGCAACCCCCCGAAACATGTTGCCTACAAATTTTATCAAATAAAGCACATTGAATGAGAACCCTTTATTGGCCTTTTTTACCCACTGATCGGAGTTGAGTGTTTGTTGCATATCAGTTCTTTCTACAAGTGTATGGCTTTTCCATCATTGGGTTTAGTCTAAGTTGTCTACATTTATTCTTCTACACTGGATTGACAGTGGATACCACAACAATGCTATTGCCCTGAAACATGGGGCTTGATAAAGGGGTGGAGCCCTGAAACACTTAGCCAAACCCACTAACACAACGTCGCCCCAATCCAGCACCCTCCTGACACTGTGTCACTTCCGGTTCCAGCCAGTGGTGCGTTCCATGCTGGTCAACAGCATCTAACAGGCCCAACCACTTCCTGATACCTCTACGTTGCCTGGTATCTCTATCCTGTCAAACTCTGCACACTTCACAACAAGTCTCTAGGACAGGGGTCTTCAAACTATGGCCCACAAGTTGTTCAGGAACTACGATTCCCATCATGCCTAGTCATGTCCGTGAATGTCAGAGTTGTACAATTCCTCATGGGACGTGCAGTTCTGCAACAGCTAGAGGGCCGTAGTTTGAGGATCCCTGCTCTAGGATCTTTGGTTTGTGCTGGCAAGCTTCCCTAATGAACTCTCCAGATAAAAGGCATGGCCATGGATGTTCCTAACATCATGTTCACCAAGTGAGTGCATATTGTTTCAACCCTTACTGTTTTAATAAAGTGCTACACTTAGATGGTGGTGCCCCCATCGTGTTACTTTTGTTGCAGCCCTCGAAACACGTCGGCTACAAATTTTATCAAATAAAGCACTTAGTTGGCTTTTTTCACCCACTGATCGGAATTGAGTGCTTGTTGCATTTCAGTCCTTTCTATAAGCATATGGCTTTTCCACCATGGGGTTTTCTCTAAGTGATCTACTTTTATTCTTCCACACTGGATGGACAGTGGATAATGATACTTATTTTCCCACCAGGGTTTTATTGCTGGATCTACCATGTGAAAATTTCATTGTTTGCTGGAGATGTCCTCTTTGCTCACAAGTGGGCTATGTGGACAATACCTTTAACATTCAAAAATTATAAATATTGCCTCCTTTTATCCCTTTTTGATTGAGTTTTTTTCCTTTGCGTTTCAAAGCCATATAAAAAAAAAAGATTTAGTGAAATCTGAAAGACAAGCCATCTTCCACAGGTAAACATTACTTAATGAATACTTTAAACAGCATCCTCCTTTGTGCGGCAAAGATTGAATTATTTGGCGGTTGACTAATAACTTGCTTTGCCGATAATGAATGCCTTTCTTCAGCAACAAAATTATCCTCATGAGCGCATCAACCTTTGTTCGTATTTAGTGAAATAAAATTGGAGCAAATAGATGAGAAGATAAACAAAAACCTGATCCGTCCTCCTCTTATTGACACACAGAAATGAAATGTTTTCATTCACTAAAGCATGATGTAGGGAAGGACACTTTAATCTGCGCCGAGCTGGATAATGACAACGGGCTGGATTCAGAAATATTTCCACCGACAGACAATGCAACTAGAAACATGAATGGAGAACATATATATATATATATATATATATATATACAATGCAGACCTACAGAGCTCCATCCATATTATTTTTTGTCAGCATTAAATGGATAGGCTGCATTCTCAGTGATGTCACTGGTTTCTAATAAATGGATAGGCTGCATTCTCAGTGATGTCACTGGTTTCTAATTAATGGATAGGCTGCATTCTCAGTGATGTCACTGGTTTCTAATAAATGGATAGGCTGCATTCTCAGTGATGTCACTGGTTTCTAATTAATGGATAGGCTGCATTCTCAGTGATGTCACTGGTTTATAATAAATGGATAGGCTGCATTCTCAGTGATGTCACTGGTTTATAATAAATGGATAGGCTGCATTCTCAGTGATGTCACTGGTTTCTAATAAATGGATAGGCTGCATTCTCAGTGATGTCACTGGTTTCTAATTAATGGATAGGCTGCATTCTCAGTGATGTCACTGGTTTCTAATAAATGGATAGGCTGCATTCTCAGTGATGTCACTGGTCTCTAATAAATGGATAGGCTGCATTCTCAGTGATGTCACTGGTTTCTAATTAATGGATAGGCTGCATTCTCAGTGATGTCACTGGTTTCTAATAAATAGATTGGCTGCATTCTCAGTGATGTCACTGGTCTCTAATAAATGGATAGGCTGCATTCTCAGTGATGTCACTGGTTTCTAATTAATGGATAGGCTGCATTCTCAGTGATGTCACTGGTTTCTAATAAATGGATAGGCTGCATTCTCAGTGATGTCACTGGTCTCTAATAAATGGATAGGCTGCATTCTCAGTGATGTCACTGGTTTCTAATTAATGGATAGGCTGCATTCTCAGTGATGTCACTGGTTCCTAATTAATGGATAGGCTGCATTCTCAGTGATGTCACTGGTTTCTAATTAATGGATAGGCTGCATTCTCAGTGATGTCACTGGTTTCTAATAAATAGATAGGCTGCATTCTCAGTGATGTCACTGGTTTCTAATTAATGGATAGGCTGCATTCTCCGTGATGTCACTGGTTTCTAATAAATGGATAGGCTGCATTCTCAGTGATGTCACTGGTTTCTAATTAATGGATAGGCTGCATTCTCCGTGATGTCACTGGTTTCTAATAAATGGATAGGCTGCATTCTCAGTGATGTCACTGGTTTCTAATAAATGGATAAGCTGCATTCTCAGTGATGTCACTGGTCTCTAATACATGGATAGGCTGCATTCTCAGTGATGTCACTGGTTTCTAATTAATGGATAGGCTGCATTCTCAGTGATGTCACTGGTTTCTAATAAATGGATAGGCTGCATTCTCAGTGATGTCACTGGTTTCTAATTAATGGATAGGCTGCATTCTCAGTGATGTCACTGGTTTCTAATAAATGGATAGGCTGCATTCTCCGTGATGTCACTGGTTTCTAACACAGTGGAACCTCGGATTACGAGCATAATCCGTTCCAGGAGAATGCTCGTAAACCAAAGTACTCGCATATCAAAGCAAGTTTCCCCATTGAAGTCAATGGAAACAAAAATAATTTGTTCCGCATTGACTTCAATGGCATGCAATACCGCATGCGGCTAGAGGCGGGGGGCGCTGGAGAGCCTCGGAAACGGCCGAAAAGGCCCGAGGACACCTTGACTGACCTCGGCAAACCTCGGAAAGACTTAGTTCCCGAGATTTGCAGAGGTCAGCAGAGCTGTCCTCGGGCCTTTCCATGCATTTCCGAACGGCACCGATCGGCGATGTTCGGCTCGGCTCCGGCGCCCCCCACCTCAGGCCAAATGCGGTACTGCACACCGCTTTGGCCTGAATCGTGCTAGTTTTGCGAGACAACACTCGCAAATCGAGTCACGATTTTTAAAAATACAGTGCTCGTATTGCATAACGCTCGTTAACCACGTTACTCGCAATCCGAGGTTCCACTGTAAATGGATAGGCTGCATTCTCAGTGATGTCACCGCTTTCTAATAAATTGATAGGCTGTATTCTCAGTGATGTCACTGGTCTCTGATAAATGGATAGCCTACACTCTTAGTGATTTCACCTGTTTCTAATGAATGGATAGGCTATGCTACATTCTCAGTGATGTCACTGGTCTCTAGTGAATGGATAGGCTACATTCTCAGTGATGTCACTGGTCTCTAGTGAATGGATAGGCTGCATTCTCAGTGATGTCACCGGTCCCTAGTGAATGGATAGGCTGCATTCTCAGTGATGTCACTGGTCTCTAGTGAATGGATAGGCTGCATTCTCAGTGATGTTACTGGTCTCTAGTGGATGGATAGGCTGCATTCTCAGTGATGTCATTGGTCTCTAGTGCATGGATAGGCTACATTCTCTGTAATGTCACTGGTCTCTAGTGGATGGATAGGCTGCATTCTCAGTGATGCCATTGGTCTCTAATAAATGGATAGGCTGCATTCTCAGTGATGTCACCGGTCTCTAGTGAATGGATAGGCTACATTCTCAGTGATGTCACCTGTTTCTAATGAATGGATAGGCTACATTCTCAGTGATGTCACTGGTCTCTAGTGAATAGATAGGCTGTATTCTCAGTGATGTCCCCGGTCTCTAGTGAATAGATAGGCTACATTCTCAGTGATGTCACTGGTCTCTAGTGAATAGATAGGCTGTATTCTCAGTGATGTCACTGGTCTCTAGTGAATAGATAGGCTACATTCTTACATTCTCAGTGATGTCACTGGTCTCTAGTGAATAGATAGGCTGCATTATCAGTGATGTCACTGGTCTTTAGTGAATGGACAGGCTGCATTCTTATTGATGTCATCAGTCTCTACAGAATTGATAGGCTGCATTCTCAGTGATGTCATCGTTAGCTAATGAATGGATAGGCTGCATTCTCAGTGATGTCATCGTTAGCTAATGAATGGATAGGCTGCATTCTCAGTGATGTCATTGTTATCTAATGAATGGATAGGATGCATTCTCAATTCGGTCAATGGTCTCTAGGGAATAGATAGGCTATAGCTGCAATGTTGTCACTCCTTTCTAAGGAATGGATAGACTGTATTCTCAGTCATTGGTCTCTAATAGATAAATAGTATGCTTTCTCGCTGATGTCATTGGTATTTAATGTATGGATAGGCTGCATTCTCAGTAAAAACATTGGTCTCTAATGAATGGAAAGCCTGCATTCTAAGTGATGTCATCAGTACCTAATGTACGGAAAGGCTGCAACCTCAGTGATGTCATTGGTCTCTAATGAATGGATAGGCATAATTTTCAGTGATGTCACTGGTATTTAGAAAATGAATAGGCTATATCCACAGTGTCGTCATTCATCTCCAATAAATAAATTGCATTCTCAGTGATGTCATCAGTCTCTAGGAAATAGATAGGCTGCATTCTCAGTGATGTCATCAGTCTCTAGGAAATAGATAGGCTGCATTCTCAGTGATGTCATCAGTCTCTAGGAAATAGATAGGCTGCATTCTCATTGATGTCATCAGTCTCTAGGAAATAGATAGGCTGCATTCTCAGTGATGTCATCAGTCTCTAGGAAATAGATAGGCTGCATTCTCATTGATGTCATCAGTCTCTAGGAAATAGATAGGCTGCATTCTCAGTGATGTCATCAGTCTCTAGGAAATAGATAGGCTGCATTCTCATTGATGTCATCAGTCTCTAGGAAATAGATAGGCTGCATTCTCAGTGATGTCTCCATTCTTTAGTGAATGGATAGACGGCATTCTCAGTGATGTCACTGGTCTTTAATGAATGCACATTGTTATTTTGTTTATGTCATCACAGTCCAAAAGGTTACTTCCTCATTTCCTTTTATGCTTGACAACTCCCAGGTATCATCGATGTATATTTTGAGCTTCCTGAGAGGACTTCATTCACACTCCATCCATCTAGATCTTGAGAAATACAGAGTAGTCCAAATCCCATGAAAAGACACTCTTTCAATGATATGTAGTGTCTTCCTGGAAGGACGGTGACATCGCGCCCAGCCATGCAGAAGACAGAGATAGTGTAAAAATAATTCTAACATTTTGGTCTACAGGTACATTTTTATCTGTCGGTGATTTGTAAAGGGTAGGGGGCCAGGGCAATTTGTGCGGACCTCACATTTTGTTGCAAGGTCCACATTAAACAAAGATTTTCACACAGCCATAATAAATTCCTTCCCATGTCTGAAAGTCATTACACCGAGGTACTGTTAGGTAATAATACGGTTGGTTCTCAGACAAAACATGGCAGGGAGTTAACTGCTTAGGTTTCCAAGCCGTGACAAAAATACCATTAAGTTGCTTAAAATATACCGAGGCAAAAATTACACTTTAGAAACCTCATGCGCATACTGCTATTTTAGAAGTTTTACTAAAATGATCACCTTCTTTGTACTCAGCACTAATTCTCCATGCAAATTTGAGACCCTGGAAGGCTTCCTATGGTTCTGAGGAATGGCAAAGTTCTTTCATTAAACCTTGAAGAGAACCATTCATGACTATGTTTAGGCAAAAAAAATTAAATATTCAGTATTAAATGATGACAATGGTGCAGACTTAAGATTTAAGACTTAAGATAGGTTAGTATTACATGTCTAAGTCTGTTTCTTCAGCTTGAGTGGCAGGGTGAAACGGTCACTTAAAGTCCAGCAGCTTTTTCCCTGTTATCTGGCTGATCTCATCTAAACTCATATAGTCTCCCAACCAACTCAACCATTCCCAACCAGAATTCCATAGAACTGTGGGGTTCCTCCAGAGGTTGCTAGGGGTTCCTTGATCTGTGGCTGATTTACCTCCCAGTTGATGGTGCCTAGATAGTTCCAGGGCCAACACCTCTTGGCAAAGCACCAAAAAAAAAAAACTGTCTGTAATGCCCTGTACACACGACCGGTTTTTCCGTTGGATAAAAAAAACGACGGTTTTCCCGACAGAATTCCTCTCAAGCCTGCCTTGCATACACACGCTCAGACAAAAGTCCGTTGAACTTTTGACTGCCAAGAACACGGTGACGTAAAAGACTACGACGAGCCGACAAAATCAAGTTCTATGCTTCCGAGCATGCGTCAAATTGTTTCCTAGCATGCACGTTTTTTTTCCCGTCGGAAAAGCATACAGACGAACGGTTTTCCCGCTAGGATTTTTTCCTGACGGGAAAAAAGAGATCCTGTTCTTTTTTTCGGCAGTTTTCCCGTCGGAAAAACTGCAATGGAGCATACACACGGCCGCGATTCCCGGCCAAAAGCTCTCATTGCAGTTTTCCCGTCGGAAAAAACGGTTGTGTGTACAGGGCATTAGGGGGGGCATTTTAATCACCACTGTAAGGGGGCCATTACTGTGTCTTCAGCTTGAATGTTTAGGTTAAAAATGCCTTTGAAGTCTGACAGCTACTTCCCTGTCAAAGAACTCATCTCATCTCCCAGTTCAGCTTTCTCAATCAGGGTTCCTCCAGAGTATTCTAATGCCGCGTACACACAGCCGTTTTTAATGTCATTGAATAAAACGTCATTTTTCTCGACGTGATTCTTCTCAAGCCTGCCTTACCTACACACTATCGTTGAAAAAAATGTTTGAGTAAAGCGCGGTGACGTCCAACACGTACAACGGCACTATAAAGGGGAAGTTCCATTCGGATGGCGCCACCCTTCATGTTAGTAAAGTTTGTTGAGAGACGATTCGCGCTTTTCAGCCTCGTGCTTTTCAGTCCGTTACAGCGTGACGAATGTGCTATCTCCATTATGAACGCTAGTTTTACCAGAACGAGCGCTCCCGTCTCATCACTTGATTCTGAGCATGTGCAATTTTTTTCACATCGTTAAAGCCTACACACGGCCGTTTTTCATGATGAGAAAAACGACGAGGTGAAAAACGACAAGAAAAATTAGAGCATGTTCCAATTTTTTCATGGCCATTTTTCACGTCGTGAAAAATGCTCTGAAGCCCACACACGATCATTTTTAATGACCATAAAAAAATTGAATTTTTCTCGTCATTAAAAACGGTCGTGTGTACGCGGCATAAGGGTTGTTTGAGGTGTGGCTGATTGACCTCCTATTTGATGGTGTCTGCATATTTGTGAGGCCAACACTGCTTGGCAAAGTCAGCTGCATGGCACCAATGATCTTTTTAATTATCTGTAAAGGAGGCATTTTGACCTATTTTATGTCCCTTTTTTTAAAATTTTACCAGGTATATTTAAAGTAGATGTAAGCCCTAGCTGGGATGCAGTATCACGGACAATTGCGAAGAACCAGCCCGGGTTAGGACAGAGCTGCATCCCTAGACAGGTGAGTGTCTGTTTATTAAAAGTCAACCGCTACAGTTTTTGTAACGGTTGACTTTTAATTTTTTGGAACCTGGCTGAAGCTCCCCTTGAAACAGTCATAGTCTACTGTTGCCACCATCAGGAAACCTGTCCAGAGAATTGCCATGCAACCATTACTGGAGTGCATGTAGACATGAATTAGCTAACAGCAGAACTATTTTAGAGAGCAAGGCTAGGCCTTAACTTACTAGAGACAAACAGCACAGGCAGGGGCTTTACTACAAGATACCGCAGAGGATACAGCAGTGTAAAGAAACCTTATGGTGCTACAACCCCTAACTGTAGTGTCCACTGGAACAGGTGCAGTAGACTATGCCAGGATATACGCTCTACATAACACAGACAAGCATTAAAAAAGTAGGAAATCTGGCACTGATTTGATTGATAATAAAACAATTCAAGCTTTATTCAATATCCATCAAGACATAAAAGTATCCATCATGTAAAGGAATTGACGTGTTTCTGCCCCAACTTTTGGGCCTTAGTCCTAATCACCTTAGTCTGTGATTATGACTAAGGCCCAAAGGTTGGGGCAGAAACGTGAAAATTCTTTTATATGATGGATACTTTAATGTCTTGATGGGTATCGAATAAAGCTTGAATTATTTTTCAGTCAAGTCGATGCCAGATTTTCACCTTTTTCATACAGCAGTGTAAGAAATTGGCAGGACAGTTTTAAAGAGCAAGTGGCCGCAGGAGATCAGCAGCACTGAGATGCAATAGAGGTTGTAAAAAAATATATATATATATATATATATATATATATATATATATATATATATACAGTATATATATATATATATATATATATATATATATATATATATATTAGGGCTGTTACTGATTAAAATTTTCGTGTTCGATTAATCGTTTTTTTTTTTAAATCGATTAATCGACTAATTTCGATTAATTATAACACACATACAGATCCAACTACTTTTAGCTGATCTCCTTGCAGGCTGATTCCCAGTGCATCTACCAACCACTGGAAAAATGGATAGCAGGATACAAAAACACACAAAGGCAGCGCTCGATGGGAATAGCATTAAAACTTTTATAGTCTTCAAGTAGGTAACAAAATAAATATTGCACTGGAGAGAAAATCGATGTAGCTACATAAACTGTAAAAATGGTGCGAGTAATACCAAACGGTAGCAAAAGCAGTCATAAAAACATGTAGCTAAGTATGATACTGGTATAAAAATGTGTACAACGATACCACTGCTGAATCCAGATGAGGAGGGGTTAACATCAGTCCGTCGGCATGTAGATGTCCCGTGAAGGGAACTATCACAACTCCCAGTGGATGGCTGTAGAATCCCAGGTTGATAGAGGGAAGTGATAGAGGGAAGTGTAACAGCCCTTGCGTGTGGCAGATAGTAAGGTTCCCGCCGGCATGCAGATATGAAGGCACAGCAAAGGAGCCCTTCAGATGGACAGGGCAAGCCCCGCCGGTGTCCGCGGCGTCACCGGATCTCCGACGGAACTCCCTGAAGACCCAGAAGCCGGCGGAGAGGTGAGTATGGATCAAAAGAATTTTGATCGATTAAAAGAATTTTGATCGATTAAAAAACGTAATCGATTAATCAAGAAATTAATAGTTAATTTCCACAGCCCTAATATATATATACACATATATATATATATATATATATATATATATATATATATATATATTATATATAAGTATTTGATCCCCTACCAACCAACAATAATTCTGGCTCCCACAGATTGGCTACAGTAGGTGCTCACGTGGTACACAGATTAGTCCTGTCAATGTAAGAAGCGGCTCCTAATGACAACTCATTATGTGTATAAAAGACACCTGTCCACAGAATCTCTTTCTTACATTCAAACCTCACCATCATGGGCAAGACCAAAGAGTTGTCAAAGGACCTCAGGGACAAGATTGTAGCCCTGCACAAGGATGGAATGGGCTGCAAGACCATCAGCAAGAAACTTGGTGATAAGGAGTCAACTGTGGGAGCGATTATTTGCAAATGGAAAAAATACAAAATAACCATCAATCTCCCTCGGTCTGGAGCTCCATGCAAGATTTTGCCTCATGGGGTGAGGATGGTCATGAGAAAAGTGAGAGATCTGCCCAGAACTACACGGGAGCAGCTTGTGAATGATCTCAAGGCAGTTGGGACCACAGTCACCAAACAAACCATTGGTAACACAATATGCCACAATGGATTGATATCCTGCAGCACCCGCAAGGTCCCCCTTCTTCAAGAAGGCACATGTCAATACGTTTTCCCAGTTTTTTGTGGTAAAATTAGGTGCCTCGGCTTATATTTGGGTCGGCTTATACTCAAGTATATATATATATTTTATATATTTTTTTTATAGATACTATATATAGCAAACTAACGTTGAGTTAGACTTTACATCTACATTACTATGAAGGTAATACTTTGTCTTAGCATAAAAAGAAAATTTGTACGGTTTTTGGAGGTGCTGCCAAATGTTACATTTCTCCCGCTTCACCTCCTTTGTAGCGAGTACTGTTCCTTTGCTATAGGTGGGTTTCCGATGACCACAAAGTCGCGGTCTATGTCTCTCAGCTGACACCGTCCTCCTGTTGTACTGCGCGGGGTCGAAACGCCCGGTAGCCAGGTGTCCGTAGTGTGAGCCCTGGCAGGAAGGCTCGGCATCCGTTATTAAGAGTGAATACATTTCAATTAGATGAAAAGTGAAGGAAGCAATACATCTCTGCTAGGATTAATGTCAGCGGCACTTTACAGTGATGTATTGTGACAGCTCATCATTGTACCGGATCCACAGGCACAATCAGGCTATCCCTGCACTTCTTACACCCACAAACATGACCCGAAAAGACAACATGGAAAACATCCTCCGGTGAGCCTAGAGTGAAGGAAGACTGGATGCAATATAAAGGGGAACCCCGTGTCATTTTCTTTAATGTAGCAATTCTTTTTAATTAATACACACCACCCACAGCGGGGCTTTCCATATTATTTTGTTGACAATAAAATACATTGCCTTTTTTTAAACCAGCCCAGTACCGGTTTATAATTTACCAATGTTACATTTTTAAAAATTCTGTTAGCCAGGATTCACTTATTTGAGTCCAGAAGGCCTGGAAGTATGCTGATCAGTGGCGGACCGTCCGTTAGGGGCGCAGGGGGCGCCGCCCCCCTAATCCATGCGCCCGCCCCCTAATCGACATGCAAGGCGCTGGATGCATGGATTTCAATTAATATTCGCTATTGTCTTCCTACTTCTCCTCCTGGCCAATCAGGAAAGACCCGATTGGCCAGGAGGAGAAGCGATTGCATTGGCCAGGAGCAGGGGGGGAGGCGCCACGGAGGAGGCACAGGGGGAAGCCGCCGAAGCTGCCTGCAGGATGGATGGGGTAAGTGTGGGGTTGGAGGGCGAGCAAAGGGGGGGTTGGGTTTGACCGACCGAACGAATGGGGGGGTGGTTTGTTTGCCCCCCCCCCAAAAAATATAATAATAGAGCACCAGCCGACACTGATGCTGATCAGGAGTTTTACTTGATGCGTGCCAGGCAGCACCATCTTTGTTCAGGCATCATCCAGGGCAGCCATCTACTTCCTCATCATCAATCACGACCATCCCTGTGCCTGTGCAGATCTTGGCTGTGTTCGCAAATGTCTGACACAGATCAGCCCTACTGCAGCCTCTCACCTTGTGACTTGCTAAAAAGTTACACTGTACAGCCTGATTCTGGAGGGAGAGGAGACTGAGGAAATGCTTCCTCTTGCCTGCAGCAGACTGATGACTTCATACAAGCCTAGGCAAAGTCACTAGACTGGAGATCAAAGAATGGCTTTTTAATTATAAACGGTGAAGCTTTATTTTTTGAAAAATGATACTGTTGTTCAGTGGTGGCTGGTGCTCAATATTTTGAGGGGGAGGGGAGCTTAAAAATAAATATCACCCCCCACAGGAGGCAGACAGGAAGGCGGCGATCAGAGGATGCCTTACCTTAAGACTCCTGGCCAATCAGGTCTCAGGACCCGCTTCCTGATTGGCCTGGAGGAGAAACAGGAAGACAATAGAGAATATTAATTCGCTATTGGGTGGGCTCAGGGCACATCGTGAAAAATGCTCTGAAGCCCACACACGATCGTTTTTAATGACCAAATAAAAAAATGTAATTTTTCTCGTCATGAAAAATGGTCGTGTGTACGCGGCATAACTGTCTTAAAAAAAGGGTGGGCTCGGGGCGCAGAGCACTGCGCCCTGAGCCCATCCAGTTGTGTGACAATAGTGAATGAATATTCACTATTGTCTTCCTGCTTCTCCTCCCAGCCAATCAGGAAGCGGGTCTTAAAACTAGACGAGAAGAAGCGACCGTATTGGCCATCGAGGAGGAGATGTAGGAGGAAGCCACTGATGCTGCCCGCGTCCTAGATGGGGTAAGTGCGGGGCTAGTGGGTGGACGGGCGAGTGATGGGGGGGTTGTAGGGTGATTTGCCGAGTGATGGAGGGAGGGGGAGAACTGGGGGACTTTTACTGATGGACCGACTAAATGTGGGGTGGGTGGCAGGTGGTTTGCTTGCCCCCCCCCCCCAAAAAAATGGAGCACCAGCCGCCACTGGAACCAGGGAAGGCAAAATATAAGCAGCTTAAACTTCAGCATTATGACCACTATTAAGTGACAGGTGCTCTTTAGAGGAATCATTTTACTGACCGTACAAATCAGAACGTTCCGGGATGACAAGGGAGGAAAAGCAGAGTGTAGAATGAGCTTACAATCTAAGTCGGTAAGCTGTGGAAAGATAGTGTAGATATTTCTCGCTTTGGCGTTCTTGTCACTGACATCAGATGTCTTTCCCGCGATGAAGGATGTCTCAAATGTATCCAAGCACTTATGAATCTGCGCTATAAATGTAAATCTCTCCGTAGGCTTAAGTGCACATAAATCCTTAACTTTTCTTTTAATCAGTTATGCATTATATACTTGGGTGCATAAATGAAACGGAATGTCCTTTTAATCATTCGGATGTGACGCTAAGATCACCAACTTTTGTGCGAAAATAACTTTTTATAGAGGCTGGGATCAGATGGCCTATCAATTTAGCTGGAAGCCGTGACATCAACGAGATGTAAAATGGCTGACTCGTCTATAAAAGAGGTGACAGGTCCCCTTTAAGAGTTGACGGCTTAAAGAGGAAGTCCTCTAAATGCTTTTTAATGATACCCATAAAAGAGATGATTTCAATGTAACTTTTTTATTTATTTATTTTTTAGTTGCATAATCTATTACATTTCTCTTTCTATTATTAATAAGAAATTATACTGTATAGGCAGCTGTATTTGTTCATTGCATATGCAGGCTGTACTTCCTGGTAATGTTCTGCTCATCTTTACTGTAACTCCACCAGACCAGGCCTGTTCTTTAAAAACAGTAATGATGTGAAAAATACACGTCTATTCTCACTGGAAGTCTACCAGACAAGACGTGCTGATTGCAGTGGCGGCTGGTGCTCCATTTTTGGTGGGCGGCAAACAAACCACCTGCCACCCCCCGTTTGGTCAGTCGGTCCCTCAGTCAAACCCCCCCCCCATCGCTCAGTAAACCAAACACCAGACCCCACCCCCCCCCCCCTCCCTCATTTGCCTGTCCGCCCTCCAGTCCCGCACTTACTCCATCTAGATCGCGGGAAGCTTCAGCTTCCCCCTGCGTCTTCTCCTCTGCCGGCTTTCCCCTGTGTTTCCTCCTCCTCGGCAGGCAATATGGCCGCTTCTCCTCTCGGCCAATCGGGTCTTAAGACCCGCTTCCTGATTGGCCGGGGGGAGAATCAGGCAATATAATAATTTGCTATTGTCACACAACTGGGTGGGCTCAGGGGGCAGTTATCTGCGCCCCGAGCTCACCCTTTTTTTAAGTCAATTAGAGCCTCAGGCTCTAATCATTTGCTTCAGGAAAAAAAAAAAAAAAAGAAATCCATGCGTTTGTCGCACTGTATGTAGATTAGGGGCCGGGCGCATGGATTAGGGGGGCGGCACCCAAGCGCCCCTAATGGAGCAGCCACCACTGGCTGAATGTAACCAATAGACTCGCTGCAGTTTTTATTGAGGTGAAACACCCAAAACTGAATCTGCAGTTGGTCCACGGAAACTATCTGATGTAACCTTCCTAGGCTGGGAGACTTGAAACAGCTTATTTTTAATTAATGGATGGGAGAATCTTCCTGGGCTCGATTTAACACATAGGGTGCAGCAAATTCTGTTTTACATTGGGTAAACTCAAACTTAGTAGCATATCCCACTGAGGTCTTTGGGGGGGGGGGGGGGGGGGGGGGTTATGGGAAAAGAGCATGGAAAGCTGGGCATTGCCATAGGGGACACATGCCAATGCCATACAAAATGTGTTTTGAAAAATACCTGTACAGTGGGGAGAGGAGAGGATGTTTCCTTGCAGCTTTGAGGGCATAATTTGAAATACACAAATGCTTCAAACAAAATGCTTGGGGTGCCTTAAAGCTGAATGTGGTGTTACAGACTGGTACATTTCTTTTTACAATTGGCCAACACCAATTTTTATTAGGAATTAAGAGACCACAGATGATGCAGCAGTGTAAAATTGGCCAGCAACAGGACAATTGTAAAGAACACGGATAAGCCTAAATTCACTAGAGATAAAGAGCACAGGCAGGGGCTTTACTACAAGATACTGCAGAGGAAACAGCAGTGTAAAATTGGCCAGCAGCAGGACAATTTTAAAGGACAAGTCTAAGTCTAAAGTTACTAGAGACAAGGAACAAAGGTAGGGGCTTTACTACACAATGCTGCAGAGGACACAGCAGTGTAAAATTGTCCAGCAGAAGGACAATTTTAAAGAACACGGATAAGCCTAAATTCACCAGAGGTAAAGAGCACAGGCAGGGGCTTTACTACAAGATACTGCAGAGGAAACAGCAGTGTGAAATTGGCCAGCAGCAGGATAATTTTAAAGGACAAGACTAGGGGGGAAATTTACCAGAAACAAGGAGCAAAAGCAGGGCTTAACTACAAGATACTGCAGAGGATACAGCAGTGTAAAATTGGTTGTAGCTGGAAAATTTAAACGAGCAAGGCTAGGCCTAAATTTACCAGAGACAAGGAGCACAGGCAGGGGCTTTACTAAAAGCTACTGCAGAGGAAACTGCAGTGTAAAATTGTCCAGCAGCAAGACAATATTAATAAGCAAGGCTAGGCCTAAATTTAAGAGAAGAGAGAAGTACAGGCAGGGGCTTTAATACAAGGTACTACAGAGGATACAGCAGTTTAAATTTGGCTAGCAGACGGACAATTTTAAAGAACAAGGCTAGGACTAAATGTATATGAAATAATGAGCACAGGCACGGGCTTTAATACAAGATACTGTATCACATGGGTGCTTAACCTGTGGCCCTCCAGCTGTTGCGGAACTACAAGTCCCATGAGGCATTGCAAGGCTGACAGTTACAAGAATGACTCCCAAGAGGCAGAGGCATGATGGGACTTGTAGTTTTGCAACAGCTGGAGGGCCGCCAGTTTGGGACCCCTGGTGTAGAGGATCCAACCATGTAAAATTGGCTAGCACAGGACAATTTTAAACAACAAGGCTAGGCTTAAATTTACTAGAGACAAACAGCACAGACAGTAACTTTACTACAAGATAAATGTACAAGATACAGTAGTGTAAAATTGGCTAGCAGCAGGACATTTTTATCGAGCAAGGCTGGGCCTAAATTTACTAGAGACAAGATATACAGGCAAGGGCTTTACTACAAGATGCTGCAGAGGATACAGCAGTGTAAAATTGCCTAGCAGCAGGACAATTTTAAAGAGCAATGCTAGGCCTAAGCTAAACAGAGACAAAAGGCACAGGCTGGATTGCAAAAAGGATACAGCAGTGTAAAACTGGCGAGCAGCAGGACAGTTTTAATTATAATGGTAGTGACATACCCAAACCACATCCCTAGCTGCCTAATCAATTCATATAAAGTATGAAAAAAAATGTGGATCAACCACCTGTTTTTACAAGATACAGGATGCTGGAACAAAACTGCTCCCGCACGCCATCTTCTAGTCTGCCGGTTTTCAGACTTGGGGGAACGAGGGAAAATCGTTCTCCCGACTGCATCTCTGAAATGACAATCCTCGCATTGCTCTGAGACGTCCCGTCTGCGGTGGAATACCTTACGAGGAGCGATAGACAGGAGGGAAAAAAAATGTTCTCACGGCAGCTCTTTTGGCTTCCCCATTGATCCCTGCCAAATATACCTAACTTCTGACCTGCTAAAAGCTCTGTGTGTTACTCAAAGCATGCTGATAATAGTATCATGATAAATAGGCGCTGTAATTGTAGTGGCCTTGAATATGTTCACATTTCATCCAGGTGGAGGACTAAGACTCGGCACAAATGTTTTTTTTTTTTTACAGCCGTCACAGAAAATTGCAGATGGGAGGATTCCCCGCTGTGGAGGACCAGTTTAAAGAAGACCTCACAAGCCACTTGTATCTAATATAACCCCAACAAAAAATGTATTTATATATATATATATATATATATATATTGTGAGGGGGTTAGCTCGGCAGCGGGTGTGTGTGACCCCCGAGATGGGCTCCCCACACAAAAACAGGCCCAGCAAACGGAGGTTGTGGTTTTCAAAATCAAAAAGGTGTGGTTTATTTTCTATTTACAGTGACAAAACACAGCAAAGCAAAAGAAACATAAACAAAATAAATCCTGGTCAACTTGACCTCTGACTAAACATACAGGTTTCCTAACTAACAACTGGGATCAGCCTAGTGCTGTCCTAGTCCCTAAGTCCCTGGTTTTAAATGTCCAAGCAAATAGCCACACAGGCTTTGTCTCACCGCACAGGGGTTCACTCTCCCTAGACAGTCCACACAGGTCTGGTTCCAGGCATGAGCTAACATCTAATGAAGCTGGGAGTTCTTATAGAGGCCTAAATGAGCTGACAAGCTTCAGCTGGTCTCATCAACTCCGTCTGCACGACGCCCCACACTCTCCCTAGAGGTATGAGTCATCCATGAGCCCACTAGCCTTATACAACTCTCCACCTAGTTGTATAAGTCGGCGTAAAGCCTGAATCTGGGCGAAATATATCTACCCCCCTGGATGCAACCAGGTGACTTTACCTTCCTGCTGTCACATACCCCCCCCTCTTGTTTTAACCTCGGGGTTGGAACACCAGCAATCAGGCATTCATGTACTCGAGACAAAGCATCCACATTCCCCATTTGAACGCCAGGGCGATGCTTTACTGTGAAGTTGAATTCCTGGAGGGCCAGGAACCACCTATTCACTCTTCTATTTGTTTCCTTGTTTTGAGCCATCCACTTTAACGGAGCGTGATCCGTAACCATGTAAAAGTGCCTACCTAGCAGGTAGTACCGAAGGGAATCTAGAGCCCACTTCACCGCTAAACACTCCTTTTCAACGGTGGCGTAATTTACCTCATGGGACTTCAACTTCCTGCTGAGGTAAATGACTGGGTGCTCTTCCCCGTTCCAGACCTGGGACAATACTGCTCCTAACCCCACATCTGACGCATCACTTTGTACGACAAAGTCTTTAGAGAAGTCGGGTGAGTACAACACTGGCTGGCTACATAAGGCTTGTTTCAAGAATTGGAATGCTGCCTCAGCCTCGGGGGTCCATTTAATCATGACCGACCCTTTCCCCTTCGTCAGGTTGGTTAGGGGCACAGCCTTAGAAGCAAAGTGGGGAATGAATCGCCGATAATACCCAGCGATTCCCAGAAAGGCTCGTACCTGCTTCTTGCTGTTGGGACGTGGCCAACTCTGGATGGCCTCGACTTTGTTGAGTTGGGGTTTTATTACTCCCCTCCCAATGGTGTACCCAAGATATTTGGCCTCCTCCTGCCCAATGGTACACTTCTTGGGGTTAGCCGTAAACCCCGCTTCCCGAACAGAGTCCAGGACTGCTTGCACTTTTGGCAGATGTGAGGCCCAATCTGTGCTATGGACAATTATGTCATCCAGGTAAGCCGCAGCATACTTCCGATGGGGCCTCAGCATCTGGTCCATTTTCCGCTGGAATGTGGCCGGCGCATTCTGTAACCCGAACGGCATTCTTTTATATTGGAACGCCCCGTCTGGGGTTACAAATGCGGTTTTCTCTTTGGCCGACTTGGCCAGGGGGATTTGCCAATACCCTTTTGTGAGGTCAAGAGTCGTCATGTATCGGGCTGTTGCCAGCCGGTCGATCAACTCATCTATACGTGGCATGGGGTAGGTGTCAAATTTTGTAACTTTGTTCAACTGACGAAAATTGTTACAAAATCGCCAGCTCCCATCCGGTTTAGGCACCAACACAATGGGACTAGACCAATCACTTTGGGACTCCTCTATCACCCCTAAGTTCAGCATTTTCTGTACTTCCTCCCGTATTGCCTCCCGTCGGGCCTCTGGGATCCGATAGGGTTTTAACTTCACCCTTTCACCGGGCGGGGTAATGATGTCATGCTCTACCCCAGATGTTTGTCCCGGCAGCTCAGAGAATACCTCCTTGTTGCGAAGCACAAACTCCTTAACCTCCTGTTGTTGGGGTTGTGACAAGGTGGCTGCTATTCCAACCTCAGGAATCACGCAACCAGTTTGAGCTGGTGACCAAGTGTCTGCGACTAGGGACTCTCTATCCCTCCAGGCTTTCAACAGATTAACGTGATAGATCTGTTCGGGCTTTCGCCTTCCTGGTTGTCTGACCTTGTAATTCACTTCGCTCACTTTTTCCATTATCTCGTAGGGGCCTTGCCATTTGGCAAGGAATTTACTTTCAACCGTAGGGACAAGTACCAGTATCCTATCCCCCGGGGAAAAGGTACGGGTCTTGGCTCCACGGTTGTACACTCTCTGCTGTGCTAACTGCGCTTGGGCCAAATGTTCCTTCACGATGGGCATTACCTGTGCAATTCGGTCTTGCATCAGGGCGACATGCTCAATCACACTCCTGTGGGGAGAACTCTCACTTTCCCAAGTTTCCTTGGCAATATCCAACAGCCCTCTTGGGTGTCTCCCATACAGTAACTCAAAGGGGGAGAATCCCGTAGAGGATTGGGGCACCTCCCTAATAGCAAACATCAGATAAGGAAGTAGACAGTCCCAATCCTTTCCATCTCTATCCACCACTTTCTTCAACATTTGTTTTAGGGTTTTGTTGAACCTTTCAACCAGCCCATCGGTTTGGGGGTGATACACAGATGTACGTAATTGCGTCACTTTGAACAATTTACACAGCTCCTTCATAACCCGGGACATAAAGGGTGTACCTTGGTCCGTAAGCAGTTCTTTACAAATACCCACCCGGCTAAACACAAGAGATAGCTCTTTGGCTATGGTTTTGGCCGAGGTATTTCGGAGAGGGATCGCTTCTGGATAACGGGTGGCATAGTCCATTATAACTAATATGTACTGGTGCCCCCTAGCGGACTTGATTATAGGACCTACCAAATCCATGGCGATCCTCTCAAACGGGACCTCAATGATGGGTAGAGGGACCAGCGGGCTACGGAAATGTGGCATCGGGGCCGACCTCTGACACACAGGGCAGGAGGAACAATAATTTTCTATGTCCTTCATCACCCCCGGCCAATAGAATCTCTGTAATACCCTCTCTCGGGTTTTCTCTGTCCCCAGATGACCTCCAAGAATGTGCCCATGGGCCAACTCCAACACCAACTTCCTGTAAGGTTTGGGCACCACAAGCTGCTCAACGGTTTCTTCTGCCCTTTTTGCCACCCGATATAGTAGGTCCTTCTCTACGCTGAAGTATGGGTAAGTGCAGGTATTATCTGGGTTCACTAACTCGCCATCTATTTTCACTACGTTTTCCCGTGCCTTTATTAGGGCGGGGTCTTTCAACTGTTCTGTGGCAAAGTTTTCCCTGTGAACCTCAAGATCAGAAAACTCCACAGACGGTAGGTTTTCGTCTGAGGAGGTGGGCTCCTCTCCAGTTTCTTGAGTCTCCCCTGCCAATACTGATAAGGGAAATTCCGGAGAGTCCTCACCACTCTCAGGGGAGTTCTGGCTATCACATTCCTGGTACATAGGGGCACCAGTGGGGGGCTCAGGATCATCCCACAGTTCCCAGAACTTCGGAAAATCCCTTCCCACAATGGCGTCATGCGGTAACTGAGATACTAAGCCCACTGGATGAGAGAGGGTACCTTTGGGGGTCTCGAAACACACTGTAGTCACTGGATACTCTCGGGTGTCCCCATGCACACAAATAACAGCTACCTTGCTATTCCCAGAGACCTCTGTTTTAACTAACTCAGCCTTTATCAGGGTCACAAGGCTACCTGAATCCAACAATACCACAACATTTCTACCATTAACACACATTTTGCATAAATGTTTCTCAGTTCCTCGAATGGCAGTGCATGCGACTGTCGCACACAGCGACTGACGTCTGCCCGTCAGAAAGTCACACTGCATGGGTTCCTCCACAACCGGGCAATTGGCTGCAATATGTCCCGCTTGCCGGCAGCGGTAGCAAACGATCCTTCTTGCGGCCTCTTGAGCCGCTGATTTCCCAGGCTGTTCTCGCCAAACTTGGGGTAGAGCTCCCACCCTCTCACTCTCTCCACCCTCACCCCTTGGAATCCTCTTATCCGCCCCTGGGGATGGTCTGGTCTTAGGGTGGAAAGTCTGAGTGTCTCTGGAAGAGGCCGTTAGGTTCTCTGTAGCCAAGTATTTCTCCACACGATCCACAAGACCATCGGCCGTCTCTGGGTCTCCATGGCTTACCCACTTTTGGATGGCAGTAGGAAGAGCTCTCAAAAACCGATCCATTACAACACGTTCCACAATCTTTGGTGCGGACAAAGTCTCTGGCTGTAGCCACTTTCTGCTCAGGTGAATGAGATCATACATTTGAGACCTGGGGGGTTTTCCAAGCTGGAAAGTCCAGTTATGCACACGCTGAGCCCGGACAGCCTGGGTGACACCCAGCCTTGCCAATATTTCAGCTTTTAGCATCACATAGTCTTTTGCTTGGTTAGGCTCTAGGTCATAGTAAGCTTTCTGCGATTCACCAGTTAACAGAGGAGCCACCAGTCCAGCCCACTGCTCCTTAGGCCACTTTTCTCTTTCAGCGGTCCTTTCAAATGTGGTCAAAAATACCTCTGGATCATCCTCTCCAGTCATTTTTGTCAATAAACGACTCACCCCAAAGGACGCGGTATTAGTGGGACGGCTTTCCTCACTGGTCTGCGGACGTTGCTGCATTACTGCTTCCATCTGTTGTTGTAGTCTCTGCTCTTGCTTCTGCAACAGGTCTATGAAGCGGGCCTCAGATTGCTGCTGGGCTTGTTGCTGAGCCTCCAGACTCTGTTGCAAAGTTGCGTTTGTCTGCTGCTGGGCTGCAAGGCTCTGTTGATGAGCTTGCTGCTGGGCTGCGAAGTTCTTTTGCAAACCTGCATTTGTCTGCTGTTGATTGGCATTTGCTAGAGCCAGCTGCTTCAGTATCTCCTCCATGCTGGCTTAAAAAAAAAAACTGCCACTGGTTCTCCACCAACTGTGAGGGGGTTAGCTCGGAAGCGGGTGTGTGTGACCCCCGAGATGGGCTCCCCACACAAAAACAGGCCCAGCAAACGGAGGTTGTGGTTTTCAAAATCAAAAAGGTGCGGTTTATTTTCTATTTACAGTGACAAAACACAGCAAAGCAAAAGAAACATAAACAAAATAAATCCTGGTCAACTTGACCTCTGACTAAACATACAGGTTTCCTAACTAACAACTGGGATCAGCCTAGTGCTGTCCTAATCCCTAAGTCCCTGGTTTTAAATGTCCAAGCAAATAGCCACACAGGCTTTGTCTCACCGCACAGGGGTTCACTCTCCCTAGACAGTCCACACAGGTCTGGTTCCAGGCATGAGCTAACATCTAATGAAGCTGGGAGTTCTTATAGAGGCCTAAATGAGCTGACAAGCTTCAGCTGGTCTCATCAACTCCGTCTGCACGACGCCCCACACTCTCCCTAGAGGTATGAGTCATCCATGAGCCCACTAGCCTTATACAACTCTCCACCTAGTTGTATAAGTCGGCGTAAAGCCTGAATCTGGGCGAAATATATCTACCCCCCTGGATGCAACCAGGTGACTTTACCTTCCTGCTGTCACAATATATATATATATATACTGTATATATACATATAATGTATATATAATATAAAAAATATTAATATTAAATATAATATTAATAATAAATCAATAATCTAACAATATAAAATAAAATGGTAATAATAGTAATAAATGTATCATATAAAACTATAATAATATAATACATTTAGGAGGCCTTCTGCGACAAAACTATAGTCACATTCATGTAGAAGAATTTAAACACTTAGTTATATGGCGAGTAGGTCGGCTCGTTACGGCGAATCGCCATACCTGTACGTCAGGTCCTATAAGAGCCATAGCAGGCGCACGCGCGCGCTGCATGACGGGTGACCCGATGCGCGTAGCTGGCGACCGCGATGTCCGCCAGACACCTGCGAGCGCGGGCACGAGAGCCAGAATGGGGATCTGTGTATGTAAACACACAAATCACCGTTCTGACAGGGGAGTAGAAAGAGATCTGCTGTTCCTAGTAATTAGGAACAGCGATCTGTCTCCTCCTCCAGTCAATCCCCTCCCCCCACAGTTAGAGACACACATAAGGGAACACAGTTAACCCCTTGATCGCCCCCTAGTGTTAACCCCTTCCCTGCCAGTGACATTTACACAGTAATCAGTGCATTTTTAAAGCACTGATCGCTGTATAAATGTCAATGGTCCCAAAAACGTGTCAAAAGTGTCCGATCTGTCTGCCGCAATGTCACAGTCCTGCTAAAAATCACAGATCGCTGCCATTACTAGTAAAAACATGCCATAAATCTATTCCCTATTTTGTACAATTATTGCAATTTTTTTTTTAACAAACATACTGTATGTAGAAGAATACATATTGGCTTAAACTAATGAAGAAATTTTATTTTTTATTTTTATTTGGTGGATATTTATTATAGCAAAAAGTAAAAATATTGTTTATTTTTTCAAAATTGTTGCTCTTTTTTTGTTTATAGCGCAAAAAATAAAAACCGCAGAGGTGCTCAAATACCACCCAAAAAAAAGCTCTATTTGTGGGAAAAAAAGGACATCAATTTTGTTTGGGTACAACGTCGCACGACCGCGCAATTGTCCAAAGAAATGCCAATTCTTTGAATTGATGGCTGCATTTGTTTTCTGTTTTAAGATTTTATTATTTATTTTTATCTGGTGATCCAGCCAGTAAGTCTGTTGTTTTTCAAAAGAACAAGCTCACTTGCAGATGTATTAGTTACAGGGATGAGACAAACCATTCAACACTGACAGGGGTGTTTACAATAAACAGTATTTTTATTTTTTTTAAACCCTTATCCTAAAAGGAAAAAAAATACTGTGTGTTGTAACTGCTCATAGAGTATTAGCTGAAGTTTGTCTTCAATGTGTTAGTTTATTTAAATCTGCTAGTATGTCTAACATTCCCCTCCCCTCATATTGCCCATATTGACTATGTTGCTGTCTCAAGGTGCCCCCTGTGCTCCTTCATCATAAATGTGAGCGCTGGTGTGTTACTGACCAGATCACCAGATGATTACAGAGAGGGAAAAATGGCTAAAGAAAGAAAACTAATGCAACCACCACATCTAATGTGCTCCTATATCCAGAGCGGAGGTAGGCCTCCAAAAGCTTTGAACTCGGAGACTGCCAGGCAACCAGCATTTTTTAGGAGCACAGCTACAGCTCAGCACAGGTTTTCTTTTATCTCTTCCCTCCAGCTGTATGCATGCATGTGGCACCACAGAGGTGAGCCTTATTCCATGTTGCCACATACACTATAATGTCAAAAGTATTGGGACACCTGCCTTTACATGAACTTTATTGGCATCCCAGTCTTAGTCCGTAGGGTTCAATATTGAGTTGCCCCACCCTTTGCAGCTATAACAGCTTCAACTCTTCTGGGAAGGCTGTCCACAAGGTTTAGGAGTGTGTCTATGGGAATGTTTGATCATTCTTCCAGAATCACAATTGTGAGGTCAGGCACTGATGTGGACAAAAAGGCCTGGCTTGCAGTCTTCGGTCTAATTCATCCCAAAAGTGTTCTATCGGGTTGAGGTCAGGACTCTGTGCAGGCCACTCAAGTTCCTCCACCCCAAACTCGCTCATCCATGTCTTTATGGACCTTGGTTTGTGCACTGGTGCGCAGTCATGTTGGAACAAGAAGGGGCCATCCCCAAACTGTTCCCCTCAAAGTTGGGAGCATGAAATTGTCCAAAATGTCTTGGTATGCTGGTGCCTTAAGAGTTCCCTTCATTGGAACTAAGGGGCCAAGACCAACCCCTGAAAAACAACCCCACACCATAATCCCCCCTCCACCAAATGATTTGGACCAGTGCACAAAGCAAGGTCCATAAAGACATGGATGAACAAGTTTGGGATGAAGGAACGTGACTGGCCTCAACCTGATAGAACACCATTGGGATGAATTAGAGCGCAGACTGCGAGCCAGGCCTTCCCGTCCAACATCAGTGCCTGACCTCACAAATGCACTTCTGGAAGAATAGTCAAACATCCCCATAGACACCCTCCTAAACCTTGTGGGCGGCCTTCCCAGAAGAGTTGAAGCTGTTATAGCTGCAAAGGGCGGGGCCAACTCAATATTGAACCCTACGGACTAAGACTGGGATGCCATTAAAGTTCATGTGCGTGTAAAGGCAGGCTTCCCAATACTTTTGGTAATATTGTGTATATGCATTACTGTTTTGCCTTTAATTGCGTGCCCCCGGTTATAGAGTGACTATCAGGAGCCAGTAGTACAGCATTCCAATCATGTGATCACTGCGAGAGCCAACCACAGTGATCACATAATCAAGAAACCCATCCACCCACCTCGATAAGATTTATTTTATTGGCTGGCTAAAAGGAGTTAAAAGGTTAATAAATAAAAATACTTTCATCTTTTACCTATGTATTTTGACATCACATCCTGGAGTTCCCCTTTAAGCACAAGACGATAAAGCGTTATGCAATAAGAGCCAGCCGCCGCTGTCACGGGCCCGTCACTGTTTGTAGTGGTTCACAATTCAGTCGCTTTCTTATTTACAGATTCCATTACACCCATAGACTGTTTTGAATGCTAATGTACGCGCTTCAATTAGGGAATGAAAAAAGTGCTATTTTCCATGCTGAGATTTTTCTAGCTAAACGGTAAAGACCTAAAGAGCCTGAAGCTTTTCAGGAAAGACCAGAGATTAAACAAACAGGGCCCGGCGCAGATCTGAGAACGCGACACTCGCACTTCACAGGGAAAATCTCGAAACAAAGGTGGGGAAAATACTGTTACAAAACACTTTTCTACTAATAGAGAGACCGCTGTTCTGTGGAATGGCAGAGATACAGAGCTGATTTTACTGCAATTGTCTCGGTCATATCCACGCCGAGGCAGTCATGGTGCCGTGTTTTTGAGACGTAGGATGAATTATCTGGGCTGTATCACAGGCTTGTGATGTGTCTCTGAAGGCTTTCATTTATCCAGTAGTATCTAGTAGTATTTAGTTACATTCATTCAACTTGACTTGTTCTGTAATGTTGAAAACTCTTGGTGGCATTTCCAAACCACTTCTTCAGTTCTCGTGAGTGCCAGAAAGATACTCCAACATTTATATCTAAACAGGTAGTCTTGGCCTGTAGAACTCCCCTCTTACGTTGGGCCTCTCTTTTGTTGAGAGGTTGCTTTGTGAAGGTACTTTGCCATTTTCTCATATTCCCATACCGGTTTCAGGGTTTAAACCCTCAAAATAATTTCCAATGTCTGTGAAGGTTCTCATTTATCCAGGTCCTGTTATATCTAGTAGTAATTGGTCACATTCAACTGCACTTGTTCTGTAATCTTGAAGATTTTCGGTAGCTTCTCGAAACCACTTCTTCAGTTCTCATGAGTGCTAGAAAGATACTCCAACATTTATATATACACAGGTATTCTTGACCTGTAGAACTCCCCTCTTACGTTGGGCCATTTTTTGTTTATAGGTTGCTTTGTGAAGTTCCCTTGCCATTTTCTCATATTCCCACACTGGTTTCAGGGTTTAAACTTCCAAAATAATTTCCAATGTCTTTGAAGGTTCTCATTTATCCAGGTCCTGGTATATCTAGTAGTAGTTGGTCACATTCAACTGCACTTGCTCTGTAATGTTGAAGACTTTCGGTAGCTTCTCCAAGCCACTTCTTCAGTTCTCATGAGTGCCAGAAAGATACGCCAACATTTATATCTAAACAGGTAGTCTTGGCCTGTAGAACTCCCCTCTTACGTTGGGCCTCTCTTTTGTTGAGAGGTTGCTTTGTGAAGGTACCTTGCTATTTTCTCATATTCCCACACCAGTTTTAGGGTTTAAAACCCCAAAATAATTTCCAACAAATCTGTGAAGGTTCTCATTTATCCAGGGCATGGTATATCTAGTAGTAGTTGATCACATTCAACTGGACTTGTTCTGTAATCTTGAAGATTTTCGGTAGCTTCTCAAAACCACTTCTTCAGTCCTCATAAATGCCAGGAAGATACTCCAGCATTTATATCTAAACAGGTAGTCTTGGCCTGTAGAACTCTCCTCTTACGTTGGGCCTCTCTTTTGTTGAGAGGTTGCTTTGTGAAGGTACCTTGCTATTTTCTCATATTCCCACACCAGTTTTAGGGTTTAAACCCCCAAAATAATTTCCAATATGTCTGTGAAGGTTCTCATTTTCCAGGGCATGGTACAGTATATCTAGTAGTAGTTGGTCACTGCCAAGTGGACCTTTTCTGTAATTTTGAAGACATCTGGTAGTTTCTCAAAGCCATTTCTTTAGTTCTAATGAGTGAAGAAACTTACCCTAACATTTCTAAGCACAGACACCTTCATCCAATCACCATGAAATGTGTAGATGCTGTTTGTCCAAAAATGGAATGGGAGGTGTGAAAGTTGTGGAATCTGCCTGTTCTGTTTACATAATCCCATCCTTGTGTCATGAGGTCTGCATGGGTGTTAATCAACCAACTCACATAGCTAAAGGTGTGAATTGTTGCCAAATTAACAGGATAGAGATGTTGAAATGCCATTATATGTGGAAGACAGATGGTGTCTTCCACCCACCTCACTAGAACTACTCTGCTCTAGTTAAATAATTCCATCCTTGGTGTCAGAAAGCCTTTTGAGGACAGTGAGGTGCTTCTCTTGGACAGAGAGAACAACTGGTTCTCAAGATGCGTATAACAGGCCAGCTACGTCAAAATGGAACAACTTTCTCTAAACAGGGGTGGGAGCCTTTGATGCTGTCTGTCTTCTACATATAATATCAATTTACCTCTCTACCTTGGTAATATGACAACAATTCAAACCTTCAGCCATGTAAATAAAATGATTAACGACTACTGTAAACTGACTTCCCAAAACCAAGGATGGGATTATGTAACCAGAACAGAGTAGTTCCACAACTTTCACCAATCCTGTTCTTGGACAATCAACATCTGCCTTGACACATTCCACGGTGATTGGATTATAGTGTCAGTGCTACCTATATTGATTTAAATGCTGGGGTACATTCCTATCACTCATTAGAATTAAAGAAATTACTTGGAGAACGTCTTCAACATTACAGAACAAGTCCAGTTGAATGTGAACAACTACTACCATACTGATGATGAATTTACAGAGAAAGTACACCATCACTTCACCTTGATGATGGTTATTTTCTGCTTATAAAAAAATGGCATAATTTTGCCTTTGCTGTGGCATGGAGAATCCATCGCTACATCTCAAAAACATGACTCTGCTTCAAAATCAAAAATTTTTTTTAGTTTTGTACAGAACGGGAACGATAGGAATTTGCCAAGATTTTATTGCTGAAAGGAGAATATGTGAGGTTTAAGTGCCACGTCAAAATTAGCTTTTTCCAATGATCAATGTCAAGTTTTTAATACTGTGAGATTGAAGTGCCAAGTTGCAGTATTAGGGTCTAAATTTAGTTTATCCCACAGTAAGGTAAAGCAGAGACTGTATAAAAATTCAAACATATTTTGGAGGCTAATCAGTGCCCCCCGCCCCTGATGTGGCCCTCACCTTGTAAATTGCTAAACATATACAATGTTGCAGTCTAATCCAGAGTTTCTCAACTAGGGTTCCTCCAGAGGTTGCTAGGGGTTCCTTGAGCTCCAATGAGCAATTACCGCCCCGCAGAAAAGTTCTCACTGTCACTGAAACCATCTTTTTAGCTATCTCCAAGGAGCATTCTTCTGATTTCTTTAGTCCCTTCTTACCATAACCTGCATGGTTATATCAAGGTTTCTCAACCAAAATTCCATAGAACCTTAGGGTTCCTCCAGAGGTTGCTAGGGGTTCTTTGAGTTCCAATTAGCAATTTCCGCCGCACAAATAAGTTCCCGCTTTCACTGAAACCATCTTTTTAGCTATCTCCAAGGAGCATTCTTTTGACTTCTTTAGTCCCTTCTTACCATAACCTGTATGGTTATACCAGGGTTTCTCAACCAGAATTCCATGGAACCGTAGGGTTGCTCCATAGGTTGCTAGGGGTTCCTTGAGCTCCAATGAGCAATTTCCGCCCCACAGATAAGTTCCCACTGTCACTGAAACTATCTTTTTAGCTATCTCCAAGGAGCATTCTTTTGACTTCTTTAGTCCCTTCTTACCATAACCTGCATGGTTATACCAGGCTTTCTCAACCAGATATCCATAGAACCTTAGGATTCCACCAGAGGTTGCTAGGGGTTCTTTGAGCAATACGCAATTTCTGCCTCTCAGTTCCCCATGACACCATTGAGCTTTTTATTTATCTGTAAGGGGGTAATTCTTCCCAATGACCACAAGTGTAAGGAGTATTCTTCTCACTGACATCACACTAATGTATCATGAGTTGTAGATATAATCATTTTTAGCAGAGACCGAAAAGTTATGGCAACGGTTCCTCTGTGTTGAAAGAGTTGAGAAAGGCTGGTCTAATCACTGGAGGAGGAAACTGAGGAAATTCTTCCTCCAGCCTCTAGCAGACTGATGACATCATCTTTGCTTAACGCCTCGCACACACGACCGTTTTTCTCAGCAAGAAAACTGCTGGGAGAGCTTTTTGCCGTGAAAACCGTTCGTGTGTATGGTTTCTCAACAGGAAAACTGCCGGGAATCTTGACGAGAAAAATAGAGAACCTGCTCTCTATTTTTCTCGTCGTGATTCTCGGCAGAGTGTTTCCTGCTGAGAAAACCGGTCGTCTGTATGCTTACCTGTCCGAGGTAAACCCGCGCATGCTCGAAAAGACTTTGACGCATGCGTGGTAGCATGCAAGGTTAGTGTGGGGTGGAGCAAGATGGCGGCGACGGCATCGAATGTGACGAGCGCTGGCTCGTCGTAGTCGATGACGTCACCACTTTCTTGCCATTCAAAAGAACAGCGTTTTTTTAGAGTTGCCGTCTATACACAGGGCTTGGCAAGACAAGCTTGCCAGGAACCCCGTAGAGAAAACCAACGTTTTTTTTCCCGACAGGATTCCCGCTTGTGTGCACAAGGCTTAAGTCACTGGACTGAAGCCCGAGGAGGACTTTTTAGTGATAAAAAATTGAATTCTTTTGAAAAACGATAATGTTGCTGTATATTGTAACAAGTAAGAACTGAATTCATAAGTTGCTGAGAGGCCCACATCAAAATACTTTGAAATTACATATGCTCCTTAGAAGAATCTTTTACCAACCGCACAAATAATGGCATGGGACTAGAGCAGGGGTGTCAAACTCAATTTCATAGTGGGCCGTATCAGAATTATGATTGCCCTTAAAAGGGCCAGTTGTATCTGTAAGATTAGATGTCCAGCGCATTTCCTCCCGTTACATTAGATGTCAAGAGCCACCCCACCATCAGAAATTTAGTCCCCCAATGTCCTTAACATCACAGCGCACCCCCCTTTCCTTATGCTGCTGTTGGGAAGAAGATGGATGCGTTGCTTGAAAGCAGAAAGTAATGGTCTGGAAGAGGACCAGAGGAGGGCTGGAGCTCTCCTGCAGCTGCAGGAGAGGTGCGAGGGCCACATGAAATGGCCCAGAGGGCCGGATTGGGCCCGTGGGCCTTGTGTTTGACACCTGTGGACTAGAGGATAAAGTTATAGAAAGGTCCGCTTTATCTGTTTAAAGCCTCTTACCCAGGGACGCCCCTCACTAACGACAGAAGGACTCAGAATCTTCAGTTTCATCCAAACTATCTTGCGAGCGAGCAACAAACAGACGCCTCGTTTTTTTAAGTCACTTCAAAGAGATACCATTTATTTGTTGTTGATTTTAGAAGATGTTTTTGAGTGAATGCAAAACAGATAATTAATTATGTTGATTGCTGAATTCCGAATCACGTTTTAGCATTACCTGAGAGAGCAAAACAACATCTAGTGCCTAATGTGTTTTCACCCTCAAGTACGAATCACGAGGAGAAAAAAGTAAAAAAAAAAAAAAGGATTTGCCAATTGCGAGCCAGCTGATTTCCACAGAAAAATTAGTACAAAGAAAAACAAAATGAATAAAATCTAAAAGAAGGCAAAAAATGCATTTAATTACTATTTAAATGAAGAATGGGGAGACAGGTGAAATGAAAACAGAATTACGTCTCATTTCTAATTTGCTTTGCGCTCTTTTTCCGAAAGGTAGAACGTTATTGTTGTTAGGCTCTAATCCTATAACGACAATGCATAATATTTACAATTCTGTCTTGCTCTTATCATGAAGGATGACCTATATATGTCATTTGAAGGAGAGCGAGAGCCTTGTGAAAGCTGTAATCAACATGCATTTTAAGACAACAGCAGCAATGAAATGATACGCAGAAAATATTCATTCCTCGCTTAAAGCTGACGTTCACCTGTTTTTTTTATTTTGCATATTTTCTGTCTGTAACATACAGTATTAGCAAAGCAGTCTCAATTTTCTTCTACAGAGAACGTATATTATTACCAAATAGCAAAGCTCTGGTTCTTCCAGGTCCAAAGGAGTATTTGGCTTTGCAATCAGGAGACCCTTGGGTGAAGAGACATACATACAGAGAAATGGTTTGGTTCCAGATATCATTGGAGATTGGCAAAAATAATACATCCAACACATTTCAGGGAGTTAAGCTTCGCTTCTTCAGGGTTCTCTGTGGTCTATCAGGTATATGCCATGGAACCACTTTGAAGATCATATCTGACACAGGAGAAATACGTGTAACCCTCAACAACCTGAAGACTTAACCCAGGGGTAGGCAACCTCGGCCCTCCAGCTGTGGTGAAACTAAAAATCCCATCATGCCTCTGCCTCTAGGAGTCATGCCCACGATTGTCAGGGTCTTGCAATGTCTCATGGGACTTGTAGTTTCACAACAGCTGGAGGTCCGAGATTGCCTACCCCTGACTTAGGCTCTCCCAAGTAGTTCCAAGGCCAGATGAAGGTCTGTTGCATATTAGTAGAGCAGTCTCTATTTTCTTCTTATCTACAGAGAACTTATAGTATTAACAAATAGCAAAGCTCTGGTTCTTCCAGGTCCAAAGGAGTATTTGGCTTTGCGATCAGGAGACCCTTGGGTGAAGAAGAGACATACAGAGAAATGGTTTGGTTCCAGATGTCATTATTGGTAAAAAGAAAAACATCCAACACGTTTTAGGGGGTTTAAGCTTCCCTTCTTCAGGGCTCTCTGTGATTTATCAGGCATATGCCATGGAACCACGTTGAAGATCATATCTGGCACAGGAAAAATACTTGTAATCTTAAATCTTATGCCTTGTACACACGGACAGAATTTTTTCATCGGATATTCCGACCGTGTGTGTGCCCCATTGGACTTTCTCTGTCGGCAATTCCGACGGAGTTAGAAAGAGAACATGTTCTCTTTATTTCCGACGAAAAAAATTCTAATCGGAAATTCTGTTCGTCTGTATGGAACCCCGACGAAGAAAAAAACACGCATGCTCAGAATCAAGTCGATGCATGCTCGGAAGCAGTGAACTTAATTTTTCTCGGATTGTCGTAGTGTCTTGACGGTCGGAATTTGGTGTGACAGTGTGCATGCAACACAGCTTCAACGAAATTCCGTCGGAAAAAATTTCTGCTACACTTGTGAGTTGCCTACCCCTGGGCTAAGTCTTCAGGTTGTTGAGGGTTCCAGGTATTTCTCCTGTGCCAGATATGATCTTCAAAGTGGTTCTATGGCATATACCTGATAGACCACAGAGAACCCTGAAGAAGGGAAGCTTAAACTCCCTGAAATGTGTTGGATGTATTCTTTTTGCCAATCTCCTATGACGTCTGGAACCAAAATATTTCTCTGTATGTGTGTCTCTTCACTCAAGGGTCCCCTGATTGCAAAGCCAAATACTCCATTGGACCTGGAAGAACCAGAGCTTTGCTATTTGGTAATAATATACGTTCTCTGCCAGCAGTGGCCCTCATCACATCCTCGGTGAACATCTGGAGTGTGGTTTGAGTTCTACATGCAGCTGCCACCTATGGAAAAAACCTTTGTACTGCAAAATTTTCTGCTACACTTGTGAGTAGTATTTATGCTTTCTTTTAAATAAAATCTATCCAAATGATAATACACTAGGCTGGTGCGCCCTTTTTTTCTTCTTTTTCGGGTCAACTACTAGACCTGAACACTGTCAGGTGAGAAGAAGGAGGTAGATGGTAACCCCATGTAAGAGGTAATACTATCTGAAAAAAAGCTTACATAGGATTTGGACTCTTGGTTCTAACAGAACAATGGAGTGACAGAAGAATGCAAGGAAGATAGGTATGGATTTGTTGGGGACGTTGGGCTGGTTGGGGTTCAGTCCAGGAAGTAGATGGTGACCCTGGATAAAAATATAGAAAAAAAACATTGCTGGGGGATAGGGAGGGGGTACTGAAATCTCAATGAGAGCTAATAATTACCTGGAAGTGATACATTTACGGATTGCTTAGCATGCGTGTACATAACTTGAAAAAATATCTCTGATGACAGGTCCACATTAAGACCTACTCAACACCAAATGAGAGAAAACTGTAACATTTTACAAACAACTAAAATAAAAAAGGGCTGGGGTTATATATAAACAAATTTGATCGAATGCAGACACACACGGGAAGTGACAACAATGCTCAATTATCCTGAGCAGTTGAGGGAAGCCATTTTGTTCAGTCACATGACCCTATTAGACTCATGTGCTTGTGAGCTATGATTCTCATTTTATGGCTGCAAATGGGCGCAGTTGGGGATTAAGACAGAATATGATAGATATATTAGCGTCTGATGACTGGGAACATCTGTTGGGCTCCTCTAGGATTGCGTATGGTGTCATGTTGTTTGTGTACGTTGCACATTACTTAGTATCTATAACAGGCCACAACCATCTGAATGTTTGCATTTTTTTGCGCTCATTAAAGGGTCAGCCCATCTAACAATGCTATCTTAGTGTTTGGTAGATGCTGGAGAGTAAAACCATCTGACGGTCTCTTCTATATTTCAAGAACTCTATTTGGTGAGACCTTTATGTTGAGTTCACAGGTCTGCACACCTACTGTGCATATTATGAGGGGCTCCCACCACCCCTGTTCTGCGTTCCCAGAGCTACACACCTGCAGTGCCCATTATGAGGGGTTCCCACCATCCCTTCTAACTCATTTACCTTTGAGTGACCGTGAATGGATTGGGTTCATCAAAACTATTGTAGCACCCTCCTAGTTTGCTAGTTAATAGATACATTTAGTTGTTTTATTTCAGGGGTTAAATGTTTGCTTCAGAGGCTGTGGCTATGTTACCGCCCCCTTTAATCTGGAACTCACTGGTGGGTTCCAGAACATAGTAGATGGGGGTGAATCAGAGGCTACTGTCTAAGTATTTATGCCACCAATCCCTGGGGAGGTGGGCAGAGAAGGTGGGGAAGCAACCCATAAATACTCTGAACCCTGGCAGTCTGGGGGGCAGAATCCAGGGCCCAGCCATCTGGAGGTGACCCATGTGCTGGGGATTCTGCCCCTGGGGGAGAGAGAGACAAAGGAGAAGCCAGAGGAGCCTTTTTGAAGAAGTCAAGGTCCCAGCTGGGCTCAGCTGGGGGGGGGGGGGCTACTGAAGAAGAAGCCTGGGTCAGAGTCTGGGTGGAGGCAGGAGATCTGTGGTCAGGATGCTTCACATGTGTTACTGAGTACTTAATTCAGAAATTTTTAACGGAGAAGTGACTGTGGAATACAATATCCCACAATTCAGGACCAGGTGCAGCCAAGAGCAGTAGAAGACAGCCAGTGTCACACCAACTCTCAGTGACTGAACTTAATGCAGCCAGGTGCAGTGCAAGACAGCCAGGCGTTGTACTAATTCTAGTACTACTGCTATCATCACCAGTACTACTCCTTACAAGTGAGATATAGGATTCTGCAACCTACAGCTGTACAATACAGCTTGCAACCTGTTTTGGAGCAGCCAGAGTCTTAGCAGTTCTCAGTATTTTTGTACAAATTTCTAGTTTTCTTCAGTTTGGGGTGTCCCAAGCTCCTGCCCTTATCCAAGTTTACCATTCCTAATGAAACACCAAAAACCAAAACCTGTAACCTGTTTATTGAGCCAGTGTGTGGAAAATGCAGTTTGCCTGGCTGTAAGAGGTTAACAGCGCCAAAAAAATGCTACATTATTTAGAATGGAGAGAAAGGTAATCTGGAAGTTTTGGCTGCTGCTGAGCAGCACATACAGTTACTATTTCAGGCACTTATTGAATGTGTCTTGGGAGGGTTACTTTCAGTGCACAGGGTTCAAAATTGATAACTCTGAGATGGCAGCTGTGTCACCGGCACACAAGGGGAGGTGATCCACCAAAGTGTGTCTGCCATTAGCCTTCCAAGTGGCATTCATTTAAATGTCCATTAAGCAGCATTCACATCTATCATGGTTTAGAGGGTATCCCCCAGGGTGGGGTGGCACGGTCCCAGAAGGACTGTAACTTCTCAGCTGACATCGATAAATCTCATCCTATATTTGGCAGGAGTTTTTGGATAGAGGTCTGCAGAGGATTCAAAATGCTTTGGCGACATTTGCAGGACTCTAAGTGCTATTGGCAGAAGCCAGATCCCATTAACTGATTCATACCCAGAACTTTTATTACATGGAATGGCTGAGGATAGGATGGCCCGAACCATCCAGAAATACAGCCACAGATCTCTGGGGGGGATAATATGTGAGTTGGGCACCTGTACAATGTCGCACAAAAACTTTCAAGGGGCTTGCTCTTGGCGTTTTGCCAATAAATAGCCAAGAACGTGAGGGATTTGGTGGATGTTTGCTCAAAGCTGAAGTCAAGAGGCCAAAAACATTTACTTCTGCAGTGGGTCCCCCTCTTCACTGCAAAGGTTGCCCACCAATTTTGCCATGGTATAATAAATAAGGAGATATACTTAACTTATTCCTCGCTCCCACAGGCTTCCTCTACCTCATGCAACCAGTCCTCTTCTCTTTGGTACCCAACCAGTCTCAGCTCTCTGGTGTCATCCAGTACAATGCATGTCCAGTAGTCCTGACCTGTACAGGAGGACTCGAGGGCCCACCTACATTCTGAAGCATTGGACAGCGGAAGAGAGCACTGACTACCGGGGAATGATACTCACTATACCATGTAACAACTGATAGTGCCGCTCAAGGTGTTTTAATAATAGAGAAGTCTGGTGTCCCACGGTGCTAGAGGGGGGTGCTGGCTGTCAGATTCTTAATCCAGAAAGCGTGTGAGAACCGCGCACCGCCAACTCAACAGGTGAAGAGGAATGTACACGACCTCAGCCTTGGAGTCCTCCAAAGCCACGCCCCTAACATGCTTCAGTTGGCGGGGCAAAACGTGTCAGAGGCGTGGCTTAGGAGGAGTCTAAGGCTAAGGCCATGTACATTCCTCTTCACTGTTGAGCTGCTAGTGTGCGGCGCCCTTCTGTTGTCGCATGTCTACCAGGGGTGTTAGGAATAAGGTCAGTATATTACCTTACTTTTCACCTCTCCTGCCCTGTACACACGTTCCGATGGAAAAAGTCAGACGGAATCTTTTCATCGGATATTCCGACCGTGTGTGTGCCCCATCAGACCTTTTCAGTCAGAAATTCCGACAGAGTTAGAAAGAGAAATTCTGTTCGTCTGTATGGAACTCCGACGGAGAAAAAAACACGCATGCTCGAAAACAATTTGACGCATGCTCGGAAGCATTTTCTCAGCTCATCGTAGTGTTTTACATCACCATGTTCTTGGCGGTCGAAATTTAGTGTGACCGTGTTTATGCAAGACAGCTTGAGCGGAATTCCATCGCAAAAATCCGTCAGAGTTTATCCTGACGGAAAAAACGGTCGTGTGTACGAGGCATTAGGCAACACAAATTCCTCTTTGTGCATATAGTTAAAACTTTTTTTTATTTTCAATAAAGTAGGACAATTGGGTTATTTTTTACTGTATGTGTCCCACTGTGGAGATTTATCTTCCCTTCCTGCCCTAGAAATGAAAAGAAAGGAATTCCCATCTTGGAGAGTTGTCAACGGAATAGGTGTCCCACAACTCAAAATTCTTGGACAATGGCCACCAGGAGAAACAAAGGGGTGAATCTCCCTAGCATTGGCACAGACAGCAATTAACTTGACAAAGAGTCTAACCCATGGGTTCTCAACCTGCGGCCCTCCAGCTGTTGCGAAACTACAATTCCCATCATGCCTCTGCCTTTGGGAGTCAAGCTTGTAACTGTCAGTGGCTTGCAATGCCTCATGTAGTCCCGCAACAGCTGGGGGGGGGCCACAGGTTGAGCACCCATGGTCTAACCCTTCCCCTTTTTACCATGAACTATAAAAAAAATGCCTATACATACTCTTTAAGATAGCACTCCAGTTTTAATGGGGGACTGGAACTCTACAAATAAATGAAGAAAAAACATCCAGAGATCCAGGGGCAGCCCATCCATTAAGGGCGCAGGGACACCACCCCCCTATCCATGCGTCCGGCCCCCTAATTTATACGCAGGGCACCGGATGCATGGATTCCAATGGGGGGTGTTTTTTTTTTAAGCACGCGATTAGAGCCAGAGGCTCTGCACCAAAAGCCCACCCAGTAGCGTGACAATAGCGAATGAATATTGTCACACTGGGTGCTCCTTTCCAATTACCCAATAAAGAAAGCTGAGAACAACTAAGGCTGGGTTCACACTTGTCCGACAAACGCTCCGACATTGGGAGCTCATGTCGCATGACGTGTGAAAATCAATGTTTCCCTATGGGAGCCGTCTTAACTGGTCCGACACATGTCGGTCCGACTTTGAAGATGCTCCCTGTACTACTTTGGTCCGACTTTGATCCTACTTCAGCCCATTGACTATCATTGAAGTCGGATCAAAGTCGGACCGCGGTCTAATACAAGTGGAAAGAAGAGTACAGGAACTTATAAGCTTAGAAGTCTTCTGGCAGTATTAACAGGTATTGAACAGATAAAAAAAAGAATTACCAATGGTATATTCAACAAATCAAAAGAGAATTTCATTGTTAGATTGTACAAAACACTTTTTAAATTGGACTTTTCCTTTAACAAACGTCAGAAGGTACCTTGAATTTCCTTTATACTTCATCTGCATTTGAGGATTCACCTTGAGATTAATCAAGTGCGGACAATGTCAATATACTTCCCAGTACACGGACAATGCGAGTTTTATTTATCGGCGCAGACCAAAAAATAATAAAATATATACACCAGGTTAATAGATAAATTGATATGCGCATAGAAGACCATAAACAAAACATACTAATATAGGACAGAAAGCTCGATACCAGCTCAATCAGGACATAAATATGGATTTCACAGAACAAATGGACTCTGGATGCAAGGAATCATCGTCTCAGCTCCGCCGCTTCAAAAATAATAAACCGAAGAGGGGGCTGAAATAGATATTCATATAAATGTGCAGATTACTAAATACTATTTCATCTGAAAGATGGTTCTTTAGTAAAAACAAGCCTGCAACCTTCCAAAGAAAAAGAAGACAAAATATAGAAAGATAAATACGACTCCCAATGACAACGGAAAAGAAAAACATAAAACAGACTTTATGTGTGGATTAACTGGAAGAAAAAAAAACCCCAAAAAAACCTGTGTTGTAGGTAATCACTCTTTATATTAAACACCCATCCTCCATGGCATACTAGATGACATTTCAAATTAGTCTGACAGTGGGAGCACTGGTGCTAACTGCTGAAATTAAAAAGAGAGCACAGAATAGGAGATGATGAGAGCGAATCGGTATGCTCAAACCAAGATTGGAAATATTTGGGGGTATCTTGGAAAACTGACCTATCCATTGGATGGATCGGTTTAATTAAACAGATTCCCACTCTTAGCAAAAGCAGTAAAGAGTCTTCCGGAACCAAAAGACCTTATACCAGATCTATGGACAACTTAGCAGATCTATGGACTTATTACCATGATCCTCTTACCAAGTCTATAGTCTCTTACTAGGTCTACGGACCCTTTACCAAGTCTATTGTCCCCTTGCCAGGCCGATGGTTCCCTTAATAAGTCTATGGTTCCCTTACAAGGTGTATAGTCCTCTTACCAGGTTTGTGGTTCTTTCCCCAGGTATATGGCCTTTTTACAATGCTTTTGGTCCCCTTACCAGATCTATTGTTCTGGTACTTGGTCTATGTTCCTCTTATTAAGTTTATGAATGCCGTATCTAGTCAATGGTCCCTATATAAGGACAATGGTCCCCTTACAAGGTGTATGTTTCCCTTACCAGATCTTTGGTCCCCTCACCAGGTCTATGATCCCCTTACCAGTTCTATGGTTCCCAGGAAAGGTCTATAGTCCCCTTACCAGGTTTATGGTTCTCTCCCCAGTTATATGGACATTTTACCATGCTTTTGCTTCCCACGCAAGGTTTATTGTCCTGGTACTTGGTCTATGTTCCTCTTACTAAGTTTATGAATGCCTTATCTAGTCAATGGTCCCTGTATAAGGACAATGGTCCCCTTACAAGGTGTATGTTTCCCTTACCAGATCTTTGGTCCCCTCACCGGGTCTATGATCCCTTTACCAGTTCTATGGTTCCCAGGAAAGGTCTATAGTCCCCTTACCAGGTTTATGGTTCTCTCCCCAGTTATATGGACATTTTTACCATGCTTTTGCTTCCCACGCAAGGTTTATTGTTCTGGTACTTGGTCTATGTTCCTCTTACTAAGTTTTGAACGCCTTATCTAGTCATTGGTCCCTGTATAAGGACAATGGTCCCCTTACAAGGTGTATGTTTTCCTTACCAGATCTATGGTCCCCTCAACAGGTCTATGTTCCCCTTACCAGTTCTGTGGTTCCCATACAAGGTCTACAGTTTCCTACCAAATATATGGTCCCTGTACCTCTTATCAAATGTATGGTCCCCTTACTAGGTCTATGGCCCACTTAGCAGGTTTATAGACCCCTTACCAGGTCTTTGAACCCCTTAGCGGGTCAATGGTCCCCTTATCAGGTCTATAATTCCTTTATTAGATCTATGCTCACCTTACCAGGTCTATGAACCCTTTAGCAAGTCTATGGACCCCTTTAGAAAATCCAAGGCATTTCTTAGAAGTTCAGTTCCTGCACTAAGTCTACTGTTCCCATACCAGAATGTTTTAACCCTTACCAGGTCTATAGTCAATTTACCAGGTCTGTGAACCCATTACCAGGTCTTTAGACCTTTTACCAGGTTTATGGACCCTTTCCAGGTCTATGAACACTTTTGCAGGTCTATGGTTCCTGTACCAAATCTACTGTCCCCATACCAGGTCTTTTTATCCCTTACCAGGTCTATAGTCACCTTACCAGGTCTGTGAACCCATTACCAGGACTTTAGACCTCTTACCAGGTCTATGGACTCTTTCCAGGTCTATGAAAACTTCAGCAGGTCTATGGTTCCTGTACCAAATCTACTGTCCCCATACCAGGACTTGGTCATCTATGAACCTGTTACCAGGTCTTTAGACCTCTTACAAGGGCTATGGACCCTTATCCAGGTTTATGGTTCCTGTACCAAGTCTACTGTCCCCATACCAGGACTTGGTCATCTATGAACCTGTTACCAGGTCTTTAGACCTCTTACAAGGGCTATGGACCCTTATCCAGGTTTATGGTTGCTGTACCAAGTCTACTGTCCAAGTCTACTGTCCCCATACCAGGACTTTTTTTTATCCCTTACCAGGTCTATGGTCACCTTACCAAGTCTATGAACCTGTTAGTCTTTAGACCTCTTACGAGGTCTATGGACCCTTTCCAGGTCTATAAACTCTTTAGCAGGTCTATGGTTCCAGTACCAAGTTTACTGTCCCCATACCAGGACTTCTAAACCCTTTATCAGGTCTATGAATCCCCTACTAGGTCTATTGCCTCTTTACCAGGTTTCTGGAGCCTTTGCTGGATTTATGAATGACTTAGCAGCAAATCTAAGGAAACCCTTAGCAGTTCACTTCTATACTCCTTTGTTTTTTTTATTTTAAATGATCTTTGCAATCGAATGTCTTTTTTCTGTTTGACCTTTTTTGTGACAATTAAACCTCTCCCCCTCTCCACCCAGTCATCACCTGAACACCTGCAACAATGTTATCTTTCAATTATTTTGAGGTTCACATCAGGTAATATCAAAAATCCCCTTTAACCCTGAGACAGACTCTCATAAGCCTCGCGCAAGTAGCGGCGAGGGTAAATTTAATTTGTTAACGCAGCGACGGAAGGGGGTAGCGGGCCCTGCAAAACAGTAATCCTGTCTTTCAGCGCAAATGTTATAGGAAGCTATGAATTTGGTGGATGTGAATGGGATGTTGGTACATGTTTTACTAAGGTATTATAATGGCAGCCTATTATTAGATCGCATTAATCATTACTGTGCCAAAGGCACTGACAGGCCCGCTGAATACGATTGAAAGGGTTGTAATGGATATAAATTACCCATTGTGTGATAAAAGGATTTTTTTTTTTTTTTTTTACTAAGGAGGTGAGAATAAAATAGCAAATTCAAATCTGACTGCGGTATAAAAACCCGGCAAAAAATCAAAAGTACAAAAAAAAAAAAAAGAGACGGACTCAGGAAATCTGCAGACTGGGGAGGTAAGCAGTTTTTAAACAAGGTGGTCATCGGCCCCCGTGAATTGTGCACTATGCAAAATTAATTTCTGCAACGCATAATGCTATCAGGGCGAAGCAGCAGCGGTGGAATCTCTTTAGCGGGGTGACATTTCAGTGATGTGACAGCATTAAAATTCCCTCTCTGCGATTTCCACCGCCGACTCTCAGTCCCGGACGGCTGAGGGTCGACGTATAGATAAATATATATATATACGTCTTCCCTCCTGCGGCGTTTGATCGCGGTCGTCGAGTGCCTCTCTTCATCCAGATTTCAAGCCTAACTGAAACGTCTCGGCGGAACTGACAGCGTTTAGCGGACGTGTTAACTTAGAGGGAGACGCCTGAACCGAGCACGTAATGAGTTTGCTGCTTTGAGATTAACCGCGTGTCAGGTAGGAGGTAATTGTCTGTAAGAGCGGAGTGCCTAAGGAAAAAAAAAAAAAGATGTTTTAAAGGGTTTGTCCACTGTGAAATGAATGCTGCTTTGTGGTAACCCTTCCTTCTTAAAGTGAACCTGTGCATTCTCCCTGACAAGTACACTTAAGTTGGATTTCACCTTCCTTAATCACTTTTCAAATAGCCAGCTTAAATATTTATCATGCTCCAGCCATTCCTTGGAGAGGAGTGCCCAGTAGGGGGCTGGAAAGATGATAAATGGTCTGAAGCACTGGAGAGCTGGGTTCTCTCTCCCCAAGAGGGTTCCAAAGCCCCATGGACTATGTACAGTGGCGGCCCGTCCATTAGGGGCGCAAGGGCGCCGCCCCCCCTATCTGGCCCCCTAATCTACATGCAGGGCGCCAGATACATGAATTCCAATGGGGGGGGGGGGGGGTTTAAGCACGTCATTAGAACCAGAGGCTCTAATAGGCTTCAAAAAAGGGTGGGCTCGGGGCGCAGGGCCCACCCAGTTGTGTGACAATAGCCAATAAATATTGGCTATTATTGTCACAGTGATCCTCCTCCTGGTAAATCAGGAAGCGGTTCCTGAGACCCGTCACCCAATTGGCTGAAAGGACAGGCAATCCTATTGGATGCCTAGTAGGCGGAGGAGGGAGGATAGGCCGCCCATCGCCCGTAGGAGCGCTGCCCGCCCGCAACCTAGATGGAGTAAGTGCGGGGCTGGATGACCGACCAACTGCAAGACCACCAGGAGGGGGGTGGGGGGTGCGGGTGACCCAACTGACAGCGGGGGGGATTAGTTGTTTGCCGCCCTCCCAAAAAAAAAACACCAGCCGCCACTGACTGTGTAGCTGTTCTGGAGACCTCAGCGAGGGGCTGGATGGATTTTTGGAGGAGCTGGTTGCAGGACCTCACCACAAGGGTTCTGGTCTAGAGATCGACTGTCTCACTCCCTCGACAGTGTCCAGAGAAAGCTGGAAGATGGCAGCTGTCCTAGTAAAGACCCTAAATGAATCCCTGTGACTGTGCAGTGTTCAGGAAATCGCATTGGCTACTAGTAGTTGTGCAGTGGCACAAGGTAACCAGATGCCAAAGAGACATGCCCCATGATCCCCAGTTGTGAGGCCTTAGACTGTTTGATATTCATGGTTACTTAAAGAGTTTGTAAACCCTTACAGTACATATACCCAGTGGAGTGCCTGTCCTCAGGTGATACCCCGAGATTAAGCAAATTCTACGTAAGTGTTACCTGTTTATCTGCAGCCTTCTCTTCTCCACATTCGTTCACAGTGCTGAATTATAAAGCTTGTCTGAGAGTTCAGAAAAAAGGGGGTGGAGAGCTGAGGTTACACTCTGCAGAGGTCTGTGGGGAGAGCTCTGAGAGCTGATTGGAGGGAAAAGACAAACCCCTCCACACAGCACACTGGAACAGAACTAAGGTTGTCAATCAGTTGGAGGTCCCTCCATGTCAACATTATCTTGGTGTCAGGAAAACTTGTCAGAAGTGATTCATGCTGATAGCAGAAGAAGAAGGCAGCGGACAGAAATGACACTTAGTGCTCTGGATTGAGACACACACTATAGAGGGATATGCTTTGTTCATATTTCATTTCTGAGGTTTACAACCACTTCAAAGTGGTTCTAAAGGCTCAAGGTTTTTTATCTTCATACATTCTATGCATTAAGGTAAAACCTTCTGCGTGTAGCAGCCCCCCGCCAATACTTACCTGAGCCCATGTAGATCCAGCGAAGTGCACAGGCATCTCAGCTCTCCGAGGACTCCCCCTCCTCATTGGCTGAGACAGCAGCAGGTGCTGCATTGGCTCCTGTTGCTGTCAACCACAGACAGTGAGCCAATGAGGAGAGAGAGAGGGGCAGGGCCTGGCAGCAGCTCCATGTCTGAATGGACATGCAGAGCAGCGGCTCTAGAGCGAGCCCGCTCAGGTGTCCCCACAGTATTGACACCAATGAAGGGGCACTATTCATCCCACTGACACCAATGATGGGGCACTATTCCTCCCACTGACACCAATGATGGGGCACTATTCCTCCCACTGATACCAATGGTGGGGCATTATTCCTCCCACTGATACCAATGGTGGGGCAATAATCCACCCACTGACACCAATAGTGGGGCAATATTCCTCCCACTGACACCAATGGTGGGGCACTATTCATCCCACTGACACAAATGATGGGGCACTATTCCTCCCACTGACACCAATGGTGGGGTATTATTCCTCCCGCTGACGCCAATGGTGGGGCAATGTTCCTCCCACTGACACCAATGGTGGGGCTCTATTACTCCCACTGACACCAATGATGGGGCATTATTCCTCTCACTGACACCAATGGTGGGGCAATATTACTCCCACTGATGCCAATAATAGGACACTATTCCTTCCACTGACACCAATGAAGGGGCAGTATTCCTCCCACCGACACCAATGGTGGGGCACTATTTCTCCCACTGACACCAATGATGGGGCACTATTTCTATCACTGACACTAATGAAGGGGCGCTATTTTTCCCACTGACACTAATGATGAGACACTATTCCTCCCACTAACACCAATGATGGGGCACTATTCCTCCCATTAATACTAAAGATGGGGCATTGTTTAATCCCACTGGCCACACTCGGCCCCTATAAACTCTGAAGAACAGTAAACTGGCCTTTTGTTTTCGAAAGTTTGGAGACCCTTGTACTAATGCAATACACCTGCATTGTAGCACACTGCACCGTGTGGCAACCCATGGTACTGCATTGCCTTACAAAAAAAGAGTCATGTAAGGATGAGTTGTCAGTCTATTTATTTTGAATTTTCCACATTAAAGCAATGAATGTTAAAGCACAACGTATCGCACAATAACTCACGGCAAAGAAGTAAATGGGCCCTAATTTTGCAAAGCGAACTGTCTTTAATTTGTAGTTCATCAACCCCCGCCGACTCCATCCATGTAATTAATGTAGCTGCAACCGATGCAAGACCCACAGCGCTGCCTTGCCCCCCGCTGAGCCACCCTGCTGCCACCAATACAGGCGCTTAGCGGGAAAAGGAGGAAAATAACGCCAAGGCTTTTTCCCCCACAAAAGATTTCATGGAGAGGTGTGTATTGAGGTGTACAGGAAGGCTCCAGCTGCAGCGTCTTCTACAAGCTGAAGTGTAGACAGATGGATAAGCGAAGGTGCCAGCAAGGATGAAGATGCTGAGAGCTGAAAGAAGGATTTCATGCTGAAGGGGATTAGCCAGGAAATAAAGTATCATTGAGATGTTTCTTAGGAAAACAGCTGAATAGGCTAAACAACTGCAATATAATAAATACATAAATAAATAAATATTTCACCAAAGAAGCGAGGGCGTTAATGATTATTTAAGATAATGTAATAGCGCAAAATGCACAAACTGAAACATTAATAGATGAGAACATCAACTGCCAATCTTCGGCATATGGAAGATGTAGAAAAGCAATGACTGTATTGGGTCAGGTTTGTCATCAACTGATGCTTGTTTTTTTTGTTTTTTTTGGGGGGGGGGGGGGGTTTCAGTAATTAATATGCATTTTTTTTTTGTTTTTATTTGTTCATATTTAATTTCTGAGGTTTACAACCAGTAGCAGCCCATCCGCCTCCAATCAATGCGCTCGGCCCCTAATTTACATGCAGGGCGCCGGACACATAGATTTCAATGTTTTTTTGTTTTTTTTAAGCACATGATTAGAGCCTAAGTCTCTAATTGGCTTCAAAAAAGGGTGGGCTCGGGGCGCAGAGCACTGTGCCCCGAGCCCAACGAATTGTGACAATAGCGAATTATTATTCGCTATTGTCTCCCTGATTCTGCTCCCAGACCAATCATCTTAGGACTCCCGGCCAAATAGGTCTCATGACCCACTTCCTGTTCGGCCCTGGAGGAGAAGCAACGGGAGCATGAAATTGTCCAAAATGTCTCGGTAAGAGTTCTCTTCACTGGAACTAAGGGGCCAAGCCCAACCCCTGAAAAACAACCCCACACCATAATCCCCGCTCCACCAAATGATTTGGACCAGTGCACAAAGCAAGGTCCATAAAGACATGGATGAGCGAGTTTGGGGTGGAGGAACTTGACTGGTCTGCACAGAGTCCTGACCTCAACCCGATAGAACATCTTTGGGATGAATTAGAGCGGAGACTGTGAGCCAGGCCTTCTCATCCAACATTAGTGTCTGATCATACAAATGCACTTCTGGAAGAATGATCAAACATTCCCAAAGACACACTCCTAAACCTTGTAGACAGCCTTCCCTGAAGAGTTATTATTATTATTATTTAGGTACTTATATAGCGCCATCAATTTATGCAGCACTTTACATATACATTGTACATTCACATCGGTCCCTACCCTCAAGGAGCTTACAATCTAAGGTCCCTAACTCATTTACTAGGGCCAATTTAGACAGAAGCCAATTAACCTACCAGCATGTCTTTGGAGTGTGAGAGGAAACCGGAGTACCCGGAGGAAACCCACGCAGGCACAGGGAGAACATGCAAACTCCAGGCAGGTAGTGTCATGGTTGGGATTCAAACCAGCGACCCTTTTTACTGCTAGGCGAGAGTGCTACCCACTACACCACTGTGCCGCCCAGTTGGAAGCTGTTATAGCTGCAAAGGGCGGGGCCAACTCAATATTGAACCCTATGGACTAAGACTGGGATGCCATTAAAGTTCAGGTTACATAGTTACATAGTTACATAGTTAGTCAGGTTGAAAAAAGACACAAGTCCATCTAGTTCAACCATAAAAATAAATAAATACATAACATACAATCCCATATACACAATCCTTCACCCACAGTTGATCCAGAGGAAGGCGAAAAACCCCGGAAAAGCATGATCCAATTTACTACAGCAGGGGAAAAATGTCCTTCCTGATCCCACGAGAGAAAATCGGATTTTCCCTCGATCAACTTTATCTGTAAATGTTAGTACCCAATTATTTGTCCCAATATTTTTGACAATATGGTGTATATGGCCCTGGCACATTGATCTCCCTGCCAGAACAGTGAAAGATGGCAGAGCCGGTAAGAGGAAGATGTTTCCCATCTCTCCGCTGCTACACAGAGCAATAATGCTAATGCACACTAGGTGATTAGGGTGTGCCCAGGCACATCCGGCACGCCCTGTGCGCACGCCTATGCTTGCGATCACTTATGTGGTACACGATCTCCCATTCCCCTTTTTACAGGTCACATGATCTGTCGCAAAATTGGCACATGTAATTAATTAGTCAGGTGACCTGTCATCAACTGGCCTGTTGTAACAGATCACATGACCACCACTTGGTGCTCGGAATATGAAAACCGTCTGAAGAAAATGAAGCCTCCTGCCTCCAGCAAATCAATTCACAACAATTTTTAAGAAGCATTTTACCTTAGAACTAAAACAAATCAATACTTATTTCCATACATCGAAGAATAAACCACCTTCAGTGGTAACATATTCAACTCACCCAGTTGCGTACATCTGCAGAATCACAGATTCAGTTCAGGTTGTCTGGGTGCAGGGAGAAGGCCAACATTCATACTGCGGGAGAGATGGGAGACGCATCTTAATAGTATTAATGGATGAGGGAAAGTCGGATTTACAGTCACTGGGTTTTAGGCTTTACCTCTTTCTAAGAAACAGGAATCAATAGGAAGTTTCTTAAAATGAACCCGTACTTTGGACTGCAGGGCAAAATGACAGGTTCTCTTTACTGGAGCCCTATTCAAGGCCAGGTGACACATCCTCTGGATAACCTGTCCCCCCTCCTGTTGATACCAACCTTTCCCCACTGCCTGCTTTGCCTACAAAGGCCAGACTAAGAGGCCATGTGTATGCTCAATATTGGAGCTTACACAGGGAAAAGGACCGCCTCCCTGCTCTTACATAGGCAGCAATTGGTTGCTCAGGCACCATACATTGCAATGTAGGAGGAAGGGGAGAGAGTCACATGCTCCCTTATTACCAACAATCCAGTGGCGGCCGCTCCATTAAGGGTACAGGGGCGCCGCCCCCCTAATCCATGCGCCTGACTCCTGACCTACATGCGGGGTGCCGGACTCATGGATTTCAATGGGGGTGCCTGAGGCTCTAATTGGCTTCAAAAAAGGGTGGGCTTGGGGCGCAGTGCACTGCACCCTGATCCCTCCCAGTTGTGTGACAATAGCAAATGAATATTCGCTAGTGTTTTCCTGCTTCTCCTCCCGGCCAATCAGAAAGCAGGTCATAAAACCCAAATGGCCGGGAGGAGAAGCGACTGCATTGGTCGCCGAGGAGGAGGCACAAAGGGAAGCCGCTGAGGAAGAGACACAGGGGGTGGGGTATTTTTACTGGCGGTCCGTTCGAACAAGGGGGGGGTGTTTTGCCGATCGACTGAGCAACAGGGGGAGATTTTGGCTGACGGACCGGCGGCCCGACCGGGGGGGGGGGTTTAACTGAAGGATGGACCGAACAGGGGGGGGGGCACCGGCCGCCACTTCAGCAATCAGAAAAGGCTCAAGCAGGTGAGTGGAGAACCAAATACGTAAAGGTGAGTATTAGCAGGAGAAGGGATCTTATCAAGAGTATATACAGAAGCAATAAAAGTAAGAAGCGATGGGTGTTTAGCGACGGCCCCCTAATATGTCTAATATCACCAATATGCAAAATATATTCTAAAACATCATATCTTTTATACAAAAACCATAAAAAAATATTATACATAAGGTGGGCAATATACTTCCACCATACATAAAAACCACACATGGCAGTGGTCAGAGAGATTGAAGAAATCCCTACATGTTTCGCAGCTACAGCCGCTTCTTCAGGGCTTCAATGTTCCTTTATCTGACTCAAAGCCTAATATTGACAATCAAATGGACACAATAAGTACAAAGGTATGCTGGGGCAGCCACAAGTCCGAAGTTAGGGACTAGGGATGTTAGGAAATGTTGGCACCACTTTATCATGGACTGTACATTGTTTCTGTCATTATATCAACTTATCCTTAAAACAGAGCTCTACCCTAAAGTGGAACTTCCGCTCATCGGATTCCCCCCCCCCTCCGGTGCCACAATTGGCACCTTTCAGGGGGGAGGGGGGACAGGATACCTGTCTTTGACAGGTATCCTTTCCCACTTCCGGGAGTCAGGCAGCGGCCGTGACGTGGCCGTGATGTCACCACGGGGGCTCCCTCCTCCTCCTCCCCCGGCCGCCGGGCTAATAGGAGAGAGGAGCCGAAAGGCTACACTGCCGGGTTCCCTTTTAATAAAATGGCGGCGGCAGCACCCGACAGCTGATGGAAACATCAGCTGCGGTGCCGACATCGGGGGACTGCAGGACAGGTAAGTCTCCATTTATTAAAAGCCAGCAGCTGCAGTATGTGTAGCTGCTGGCTTTGAATTTTTCTTTTTTCCCCAGAACACAACTTTGAAGTAAAATGTTTGAAGGGGTTACTGAAGGGTTGTAATGCAAGTAACCGGCACACATAGTCTCCTTCTTGGGTCATTAAACACATCAGGGTATGAAGATAACGGTATGTGTGAAGATAGAGTGGTTACCAAGGGTGACAAACGTTTCTCTAGCAGCCCATCATTGAGTGTGTGCATGTGGGAGGTGAGATAGCCTCTTGCATCGAGGGAGATGTTGTCGGCACTCCAACGGAAGTGATCCGTTTCCCATATCTACGGGGGCAGTTTTTCACCAGCCTTAGGGTTCCCGGTGCCGGAATCTTAACAGTGGGCAGTCTTCTGGGACATGTGACTGTGGGGAGAGGAGAAATTTTGCTTAGATCGCCCAAGCGATCCAAGCAGAAGTGAATCAGGTACCTGCCAAAACTAGGCCCTCCCGCCCGCAAAAACTACGTGCCAAAATAGGTAGAGGAGGAGGGAGGAGACCTTAAAGCGGAAATTCCTCTTTTTAATCATAAATATAATAATAACAATAATAATAATAAAAATAATAATGATTAAATATGATTACATTATTATAATGGTGCTGCACACTCACCTGGACCACTGAATTCAGCTTTAGTAGATGGAAGGAGCCATAGGCAGCACTTTAACTGGTCCTAAAAGAAAAAAAAAAAGTCACAAATGAATAAAGTTGTTCACTGAACGGCTTACAGGAAAGTGCTAAACAAACAAAAAACTTATTAATTATCATTATCTATTACAAATAAAGCACCAACATATTATGGAGCAATGTGTAGTAAGGGGACCCTAATTTTCCGGTTTGTTTTCATTAGGTGGCAAGGCTACCAAATTACCTTTTATATTGTTTTTTGGGTCTAAAGATATTGTTTACTCCCTTCCTTCCCTCCCTCCTGTCTTCCTTTCTTACTTCCTTCCTTCCCTACTTCCTTTTTTATCTCCTTCCCTACTCTGCTCATTTCCTACTTCCTTCCTTTCCTCTTTCCTGTTTCAATATGTTTTGTGTTTTTTTTTGGGGGAAAACAAGTACATAAAAGAAAAAGAGGATCAATTAATGGAACAGCGAACAATCCTCGTCTGCTGCAAGCATGTAACGGGGAAACCTACAAATGCAAGACTTGGTAGAAATCGATGAGGTCCATAGCACATAGGTAAGGTCTTCCGTGGAGCCCACTAACGTACATAAACTTGGGTTTAAGGCAAACATCAACTTATTATAGGCTACTACTAGAGCAGTGATGGCGAACCTTGGCACCCCAGATGATTTGGAACTACATTTCCCATGATGCTTAACTACACTGCAGAGTGCATGAGCATCATGGGAAATATAGTTCCAAAACATCTGGGGTGCCAAGGTTCGCCATCACTGTACTAGAGCGTTTGAATAACATAAATGCAAAAGGGTTACCATCCGGTTAACCCCCCGATGGAGCATGTATATATACAACAGATCATGGACTTGGAAGCATAGCATTATTATAACCTAATCACAATGAAAAGGTATTGATTGCAATAATGCCTCTTATTCATGTTGTGCGATAATTAAGGCACTTGCAACGATCACCATTGCAACTATCCCATATGAGGGATCATATTCCCCAAAATATGCCCAGGAGAGTCTGGGTTACAAAAAAGGGGCTGCAAGCACACAATGCCAAGATTGGCAAAGAACAGTGAGGGGGAAAAGAAAAGAAGGAAACGGAATAAGGAGGAGGAAAATCCATCCGGGAACCTCCCTTCGATCGACTAGAAAAATATCTCTATGTATTAGGGACCTGCAAGTAGGCAAGCCAGGAGGACCATATTTTATTAAAGAGGGATTGTTTGTCGCTTAGAACACTCACTATGTTTTCGTTCAACATGATCCACGTACGTTTGCGTTCCATCATTGCTATGTCTACAACAGGGCTGTTCCATGCTGTGGCAATGGCAATTTTTGCCGCTAGGAACATAAAATGAATCAGTGTCTGGGTATGTCGAGGTCCATTTTCCACTGTTTTTTTTTCAGTAGGGCGACCCTAGCATCCTTGACGATATTAACCAGCCTTTCCTCCTTACTTCCTTCCGTCCTTTCCTCCTTCATTCTTTCCTTTGCTCTTTCCTTCCTTCCCTACTTCCATTCTTCCTTCTTTACTTCTCTCCTACCTTCCTTCCCTACTTCCTTCCTTTTCTCCTTCCCCTCTTCATTCCTCTTTTTTTCCTTCCTTCCTTCCCTCCTTCCTTTCTGTCCTCCTTCTTTCCTTCCTTTCTTTATTCCCTCTTACTGTTCCTCCTTCCTTCATTCCTTCCTTTTGCCCTTCCTATCTTCCCCCTCTTTCTTCCTTCCCTACTTCCTTCCTTTCCTCCTTCCTACTTTTTCCCTTCCTTTTGTCCTTCCCTCCCTCCTTTCTTTGTTCTTTTCCTCCTTCCTTACGTTCTTCCTTTCCTCCTTCATTCCTTCCCTCTTTCCTCTTTCTTCCTTCCTTCTTTTTTCATCCCTTCTTCCCTACTTTCTTCATTTCCTCCTTCCGCTCTTCCATCCTACTTTTTTCCTTCCTTTCGTCCTTTGTATCCTCCCTCCTTCCTTCCTTTCTTCCATACATCCTTCCTTTCCTCTTTCCCCTCTTCCTTTGTACTTTTTTCCTTTCCTCCTTTTTTTTTCTCCTTCCTTCATTCCTTCCTTTTGTCCTTCCTATCGTCCTTCTTTCTCTCTTTCCATTCTTCCTTCTTTCTGTTGTAGCTTTGAATATGAATCCCAGCACCTTACTGACCAATGTTGTTATTTGCCCTTTTTGGCCCTTCCTCCTTCCTTTCCTGATTTCCTCTTTCCCTTCTTTCCTTCAGTCTCCCCTCCCTTTCTTCCTTCCTTCTGTCGTAATATGAATTCCAGACCCTTACTGACCAATGATATTGGCCTTTCCCAGTCGTTTTTACAAAAATAGTCTCATCATTCCCTTGGAAGTGATATAAAGTGGATTTCTGAAACATTAAATTATTCCGCTTCCATCCTGTAGTGTTGGGACTGAGCGAGACTTTACACCCCTCCCCCCATCATGATCTGACTTCCCTGCAACTTCCTCATCCCCGGCCTCCTCTGCTCTGGACAGGACGGGCATTTCATTCTTCATTGGACATAACTAGTTCTTGGAGCTATTTTAATTGACTTATAAAACATTCATAAAACATCCATCGTTTCTTAGCATCCGGTCGTAACCGGTCAAAACTGCTATTTATAAAGCAAAGATTATTCAAATGTTCTACTGATTAGAAGATCACTGGAAGGCAAAAGACATCCACCCAGAGCAAAACCTCAGAGGTCCGAGAAATGGAGATAGCATACTGTAGTTGCAATAGACTGATAGATAAATAGATAGATATTGAAGGGTAGATGGATAGGTAGATAGATAGATAGATAGATAGATAGATAGATAGATAGATAGATAGATAGATAGATAGATAGATATTGAGGGGAAGATAGATAGATAAATAGATAGATAGAGAGATTGATAGATATTGATGGAAAGATAGCTAGAGAGATAGATAGACTGATAGATAATAAAGGATATATAGCGAAGGATAGATAGATAGATAGATAGATAGATAGATAGATTACCGAAAGAAGAGAAAGTATATAGACGATAGATACATAGAAAAGAAAAAAAAGAAAGAAAGTAAGAAAATAAAGACAAGTATATAGACAATAGATAGATAAATAGATAGACAGATAGATAGATAGATAGATAGATAGATAGATAGATAGATAGATAGATATCCAAAGAAGAGATTGTATATAGATGATAGATAGATAGATAGATAGATAGATAGATAGATAGATAGATAGATAGATAGATAGATAGAAAGAAAGAAAGAAAGAAAGAAAGAAAGAAAGAAACAAAGAAAAGAAAGAAAAGAAAGACAAGTATATAGACGATAGATAGATAGATAGATAGATAGATAGATAGATAGATAGATAGATAGATAGATAAGAAAGAAAGAATGGAAAGACAGGTATATAGACGATAGATACATAGATAAGAAAGAAACGAAGAAAAAAAGAGAGAAAGAAAGGAAAGGAAAGACAAGTATATAGACATTAGACAGATAACTTGATAGATAGATAGATAGATAGATAGATAGATAGATAGATAGATAGATAGATAGATAGATAGATAGATAGATAGATAGATATTGAGGGATAGATAGATAGATAAGAAAGAATAGAAAGACAGATATATAGACGATAGATACATAGATAAAAAAGAAAGAAAGAAAGAAAATAAAGACAAGTATATAGACAATAGATAGATAAATAGATAGATAGATATCGAAAGAAGAGATTGTATATAGATAGATAGATATAAAGAAAGAAAGAAAGAAAGAAAGAAAGAAAAGAAAGATAAGTATATAGACAATAGATAGATAGATAGATAGATAGATATATAGATAAGAAAGAATAGAAATACAGATATATAGACGATAGATACATAGATAAAAAAAGAAAGAAAGAAAGCAAGAAAAAAAGAGAGAGAAAGGAAAGGAAAGACAAGTATATAGACATTAGACAGATAACTAGATAGATAGATAGATAGATAGATAGATAGATAGATAGATAGATAGATAGATAATGAAGGATATATATCGAAGGATAGATAGATAGATAGATAGATAGATAGATAGATAGATAGATAGATAGATAGATAGATAGATAGATAGATAGTGTGAGGGGGTTAGCTCGGCAGCGGGTGTGTGTGACCCCCGGGATGGGCTCCCCACACAAAAACAGGCCCAGCAAACGGAGGTTGTGGTTTTCAAAATCAAAAAGGTGCGGTTTATTTTCTATTTACAGTGACAAAACACAGCAAAGCAAAAGAAACATAAATAAAATAAATCCTGGTCAACTTGACCTCTGACTAAACATACAGGTTTCCTAACTAACAACTGGGATCAGCCTAGTGCTGTCCTAGTCCCAAAGTCCCTGGTTTTAAATGTCCAAGCAAATAGCCACACAGGCTTTGTCTCACCGCACAGGGGTTCACTCTCCCTAGACAGTCCACACAGGTCTGGGTCCAGGCATGAGCAAACACCTAATGAATCTGGGAGTTCTTATAGAGGCCTAAATGAGCTGACAAGCTTCAGCTGGTCTCATCAACTCCCTATCTGCACGACGCCCCACACTCTCCCTAGAGGTATGAGTCATCCATGAGCCCACTAGCCTCAGCTGGGCTTATACAACTCTCCACCTAGTTGTATAAGTCGGCGTAAAGCCTGAATCTGGGCGAAATATATCTACCCCCCTGGATGCAACCAGGTGACTTTACCTTCCTGCTGTCACATACCCCCCCCTCTTGTTTTAACCTCGGGGTTGGAACACCAGCAATCAGGCATTCATGTACTCGAGACAAAGCATCCACATTCCCCATTTGAATGCCAGGGCGATGCTTTACTGTGGAGTTGAATTCCTGGAGGGCCAGGAACCACCTATTCACTCTTCTATTTGTTTCCTTGTTTTGAGCCATCCACTTTAACGGAGCGTGATCCGTAACCATGTCAAAGTGCCTACCTAGCAGGTAGTACCGAAGGGAATCTAGAGCCCACTTCACCGCTAAACACTCCTTTTCAACGGTGGCGTAATTTACCTCATGGGACTTCAACTTCCTGCTGAGGTAAATGACTGGGTGCTCTTCCCCGTTCCAGACCTGGGACAATACTGCTCCTAACCCCACATCTGACGCATCACTTTGTACGACAAAGTCTTTAGAGAAGTCGGGTGAGTACAACACTGGCTGGCTACATAAGGCTTGTTTCAAGAATTGGAATGCTGCCTCAGCCTCGGGGGTCCATTTAATCATGACCGACCCTTTCCCCTTCGTCAGGTTGGTTAGGGGCACAGCCTTAGAAGCAAAGTGGGGAATGAATCGCCGATAATACCCAGCGATTCCCAGAAAGGCTCGTACCTGCTTCTTGCTGTTGGGACGTGGCCAACTCTGGATGGCCTCGACTTTGTTGAGTTGGGGTTTTATTACTCCCCTCCCAATGGTGTACCCAAGATATTTGGCCTCCTCCTGCCCAATGGTACACTTCTTGGGGTTAGCCGTAAACCCCGCTTCCCGAACAGAGTCCAGGACTGCTTGCACTTTTGGCAGATGTGAGGCCCAATCTGTGCTATGGACAATTACGTCATCCAGGTAAGCCGCAGCATACTTCCGATGGGGCCTCAGCATCTGGTCCATTTTCCGCTGGAATGTGGCCGGCGCATTCTGTAACCCGAACGGCATTCTTTTATATTGGAACGCCCCGTCTGGGGTTACAAATGCGGTTTTCTCTTTGGCCGACTTGGCCAGGGGGATTTGCCAATACCCTTTTGTGAGGTCAAGAGTCGTCATGTATCGGGCTGTTCCCAGCCGGTCGATCAACTCATCTATACGTGGCATGGGGTAGGTGTCAAATTTTGTAACTTTGTTCAACTGACGAAAATCGTTACAAAATCGCCAGCTCCCATCCGGTTTAGGCACCAACACAATGGGACTAGACCAATCACTTTGGGACTCCTCTATCACCCCTAAGTTCAGCATTTTCTGTACTTCCTCCCGTATTGCCTCCCGTCGGGCCTCTGGGATCCGATAGGGTTTTAACTTCACCCTTTCACCGGGCGGGGTAATGATGTCATGCTCTACCCCAGATGTTTGTCCCGGCAGCTCAGAGAATACCTCCTTGTTGCGAAGCACAAACTCCTTAACCTCCTGTTGTTGGGGTTGTGACAAGGTGGCTGCTATTCCAACCTCAGGAATCACGCAACCAGTTTGAGCTGGTGACCAAGTGTCTGCGACTAGGGACTCTCTATCCCTCCAGGCTTTCAACAGATTAACGTGATAGATCTGTTCGGGCTTTCGCCTTCCTGGTTGTCTGACCTTGTAATTCACTTCGCTCACTTTTTCCATTATCTCATAGGGGCCTTGCCATTTGGCAAGGAATTTACTTTCAACCGTAGGGACAAGTACCAGTATCCTATCCCCCGGGGAAAAGGTACGGGTCTTGGCTCCACGGTTGTACACTCTCTGCTGTGCTAACTGCGCTTGGGCCAAATGTTCCTTCACGATGGGCATTACCTGTGCAATTCGGTCTTGCATCAGGGCGACATGCTCAATCACACTCCTGTGGGGAGAACTCTCACTTTCCCAAGTTTCCTTGGCAATATCCAACAGCCCTCTTGGGTGTCTCCCATACAGTAACTCAAAGGGGGAGAATCCCGTAGAGGATTGGGGCACCTCCCTAATAGCAAACATCAGATAAGGAAGTAGACAGTCCCAATCCTTTCCATCTCTATCCACCACTTTCTTCAACATTTGTTTTAGGGTTTTGTTGAATCTTTCAACCAGCCCATCGGTTTGGGGGTGATACACAGATGTACGTAATTGCGTCACTTTGAACAATTTACACAGCTCCTTCATAACCCGGGACATAAAGGGTGTACCTTGGTCCGTAAGCAGTTCTTTACAAATACCCACCCGGCTAAACACAAGAGATAGCTCTTTGGCTATGGTTTTGGCCGAGGTATTTCGGAGAGGGATCGCTTCTGGATAACGGGTGGCATAGTCCATTATAACTAATATGTACTGGTGCCCCCTAGCGGACTTGATTATAGGCCCTACCAAATCCATGGCGATCCTCTCAAACGGGACCTCAATGATGGGTAGAGGGACCAGCGGGCTACGGAAATGTGGCATCGGGGCCGACCTCTGACACACAGGGCAGGAGGAACAATAATTTTCTATGTCCTTCATCACCCCCGGCCAATAGAATCTCTGTAATACCCTCTCTCGGGTTTTCTCTGTCCCCAGATGACCTCCAAGAATGTGCCCATGGGCCAACTCCAACACCAACTTCCTGTAAGGTTTGGGCACCACAAGCTGCTCGACGGTTTCTTCTGCCCTTTTTGCCACCCGATACAGTAGGTCCTTCTCTACGCTGAAGTATGGGTAAGTGCAGGTATTATCTGGGTTCACTAACTCGCCATCTATTTTCACTACGTTTTCCCGTGCCTTTATTAGGGCGGGGTCTTTCAACTGTTCTGTGGCAAAGTTTTCCCTGTGAACCTCAAGATCAGAAAACTCCACAGACGGTAGGTTTTCGTCTGAGGAGGTGGGCTCCTCTCCAGTTTCTTGAGTCTCCCCTGCCAATACTGATAAGGGAAATTCCGGAGAGTCCTCACCACTCTCAGGGGAGTTCTGGCTATCACATTCCTGGTACATAGGGGCACCAGTGGGGGGCTCAGGATCATCCCACAGTTCCCAGAACTTCGGAAAATCCCTTCCCACAATGGCGTCATGCGGTAACTGAGATACTAAGCCCACTGGATGAGAGAGGGTACCTTTGGGGGTCTCGAAACACACTGTAGTCACTGGATACTCTCGGGTGTCCCCATGCACACAAATAACAGCTATCTTGCTATTCCCAAAGACCTCTGTTTTAACTAACTCAGCCTTTATCAGGGTCACAAGGCTACCTGAATCCAGCAATACCACAACATTTCTACCATTAACACACATTTTGCATAAATGTTTCTCAGTTCCTCGAATGGCAGTGCATGCGACTGTCGCACACAGCGACTGACGTCTGCCCGTCAGAAAGTCACACTGCATGGGTTCCTCCACAACCGGGCAATTGGCTGCAATATGTCCCGCTTGCCGGCAGCGGTAGCAAACGATCCTTCTTGCCGCCTCTTGAGCCGCTGATTTCCCAGGCTGTTCTCGCCAAACTTGGGGTAGAGCTCCCACCCTCTCACTCTCTCCACCCTCACCCCTTGGAATCCTCTTATCCGCCCCTGGGGATGGTCTGGTCTTAGGGTGGAAAGTCCGAGTGTCTCTGGAAGAGGCCGTCAGGTTCTCTGTAGCCAAGTATTTCTCCACACGATCCACAAGACCATCGGCCGTCTCTGGGTCTCCATGGCTTACCCACTTTTGGATGGCAGTAGGAAGAGCTCTCAAAAACCGATCCATTACAACACGTTCCACAATCTTTGGTGCGGACAAAGTCTCTGGCTGTAGCCACTTTCTGCTCAGGTGAATGAGATCATACATTTGAGACCTGGGGGGTTTTCCAAGCTGGAAAGTCCAGTTATGCACACGCTGAGCCCGGACAGCCTGGGTGACACCCAGCCTTGCCAAAATTTCAGCTTTTAGCATCACATAGTCTTTTGCTTGGTTAGGCTCTAGGTCATAGTAAGCTTTCTGCGATTCACCAGTTAACAGAGGAGCCACCAGTCCAGCCCACTGCTCCTCAGGCCACTTTTCTCTTTCAGCGGTCCTTTCAAATGTGGTCAAAAATACCTCTGGATCATCCTCTCCAGTCATTTTTGTCAATAAACGACTCACCCCAAAGGACGCGGTATTAGTGGGACGGCTTTCCTCACTGGTCTGCGGACGTTGCTGCATTACTGCTTCCATTTGTTGTAGTCTCTGCTCTTGCTTCTGTAACAGGTCTATGAAGCGGGCCTCAGATTGCTGCTGGGCTTGTTGCTGAGCTGCAAGGCTCTGTTGATGAGCTTGCTGCTGGGCTGCAAGGCTCCTTTGTAAACCTGCATTTGTCTGCTGTTGATTGGCATTTGCTAGAGCCAGCTGTTTCAGTATCTCCTCCATGCTGGCTTAAAAAAAAACTGCCTGCATTCTCCACCAACTGTGAGGGGGTTAGCTCAGCAGCGGGTGTGTGTGACCCCCGGGATGGGCTCCCCACACAAAAACAGGCCCAGCAAACGGAGGTTGTGGTTTTCAAAATCAAAAAGGTGCGGTTTATTTTCTATTTACAGTGACAAAACACAGCAAAGCAAAAGAAACATAAATAAAATAAATCCTGGTCAACTTGACCTCTGACTAAACATACAGGTTTCCTAACTAACAACTGGGATCAGCCTAGTGCTGTCCTAGTCCCAAAGTCCCTGGTTTTAAATGTCCAAGCAAATAGCCACACAGGCTTTGTCTCACCGCACAGGGGTTCACTCTCCCTAGACAGTCCACACAGGTCTGGGTCCAGGCATGAGCAAACACCTAATGAATCTGGGAGTTCTTATAGAGGCCTAAATGAGCTGACAAGCTTCAGCTGGTCTCATCAACTCCCTGTCTGCACGACGCCCCACACTCTCCCTAGAGGTATGAGTCATCCATGAGCCCACTAGCCTCAGCTGGGCTTATACAACTCTCCACCTAGTTGTATAAGTCGGCGTAAAGCCTGAATCTGGGCGAAATATATCTACCCCCCTGGATGCAACCAGGTGACTTTACCTTCCTGCTGTCACAATAGATAGATAGATAGATAGATAGATAGATAGATAGATAGATAGATAGATAGATAGATAGATAGAATAGAAAGACAGATATATAGACGATAGATACATAGATAAAAAAGAAAGAAAGAAAGAGAAAAAAATAAAAAAAAGAGAGAGAAAGGAAAGGAAAGACAAGTATATAGACATTAGACAGATAGATAGATAAGAAAGAAAGAATGGAAAGACAGGTACATAGATATAGATAATTTGGATAGTTATACTCCCCCGCTCTTCCTTGTTGCTCCCACATTTATTTTATGTCATTATATTTCAGTATTAGAAGTCTTGTTATGACGGAACTCCGGATAACACACGAATCCTACAAGTTTCATGCACACTGAATGCGTAAAATATTACAGAGACGCCGCCATGTCTGTGTGCCCATGCTCGACCAATCACGCGCCTTCTAAGTTATATTGGGACATTGAGTGAAAGCCTCTGATTGGTTGCATTGGGTGATGCTCGCTCTATCAGGCCCGCCTTGGCAGGTTCTTTGCTGAGCGCACTAGGCCTTCCAATTAGCGCCACTTGTGCTAACGATAGAAAAATCTCCATTCTTCCAGCCCCAAAATCCAATGCAAACTCATCGGCAATCACCGGCGGCGTGAACTCCTCTCGGCTGCCTGATTATGCAAAACTAAATAGACCTAAATAGACCCAGGCCTTCTGCAAATGATGTCCCCTCTTCTGCGAATTATGATGAAGCCTGTAATTTCATCGCAATGAGGAGGTTATTAATCCTCATCCTTGCGGACAATCATGTGAAAAAATCGGGGACGTTTCACCATCGCATCCATTTAAAATCAAATAATAGAAGAAAAAAAATCTAGCGTTCTTATTGAACAAACTGACGCAGGTCTCGGGGAAGGAAGATACAATGACACAATCATAGGGCAACTTTCCGAGGGAATACCAAAAAAAAAAAAAAAAAGGTTTTGAAATACTGCTGAAAAAAGAAAATAGGATTTTCTGGGCCCACGCCGGGAAGACACTGGTTTGGTTAACGGGAAGACATCTTTAGAATCATTTTGTCTGGATGTCGATCGCTGGCGAAGAAATACCCAAATGTGTACTTCGTGCCCAGTCAGTCTAATTTGCCGCGTCTTGCCGTATCGTGTTAAATAACTCAACCCCCTAATTATGACAGCATGCTACCTGGGTTATGGGTCTCAAATCACTCACTACACTTTCCAATCAACGTTGGAATAAATTCACGCTTAAATGCCCCGCCGGCGCCGGGGGCCCGCGTCCTGGTACAGTTCAGCCGCTGCTAAAGTGACCTCCGGCTACCGGATCTGAGGGTTGAGGATCTAGGGACTAAAAAGCCCCACTGTGACGGGTTCACCCAGAGGAAAGATCCAAATGGCAGAACCACTCAAAGAGAACCAGTCACAAAATGTACGGCATAATCTGCATATTTGGTAACACAAAATTTTTTTTTTTGCCATGTTTGCCATCACATCTTACTTTACACAGTTTTCTTAAGTAATATATAAATATTGTTTTTGGCTTTAAAGATACTTTTTTCTCCCTTCTTTCCCTCCTGTCTTCTTCCTTCCCTCCCTCCTGTCTTCCTTCCTTCTTTCCTCCTTGCTACCTTCCTTCCTTTACTCTTTCTTTACCTCCTTCTATCCCTCTTTCCTTCCAACCTTTATTCCTTGCTACCTTCCTTCTTTTCCTCCTTTCCCCCTTCCTTCTGTCTACTCCTTCTTCCTTCATTCCCTTTTTCCTCCCCCAATTCCTTCCTTTTCTCCTTTCTTCATTTGCTCTTTCCTTTCTTTCTTCTTTCTCTCCTTCTTTCTTACCTCCCTTCCTTCATTCCCTCTTACTTCCTTTCCTCCATCCTTCCCTACTTCCTTCATTTCCTCCTTTCCCCATTCTTTCCTACATTTGCTCCTTCCTTCCCTCCTTTCTTTCCTTTTTCCTTCAGTCCATTCATCCTTCCTTCCCTTCTTTCTTCCCTACTTCCTTCCTTTCTTCCTCTCCTCCATCCCTCCTTCTTTCCTTCTTCTTTCCTGCCTTCCTTCCCCCGTTCCTATCCTCCATCCCTTCTTTCTTCCTTCTCTTCCTCTGTTCCCCATTCCTTTGTTCCCCTCCTTCCTTTTGTCTGTTCCTGCTTCCTTTATTCATTCCTTTTCCTCCCCTACTTCCTTCTTTTCCTCCTTTCTCTTGACTTTTCTTCATTTGCTCCTTCCTTCCCTCCTTTCCATCATTTGTTCCTTCCTGCTTTCTTTCCTCCTTCCTTCAGTCCATTCATCCTTTCTTTCTTTCTTTCTTCCTTCCCTCCTTCCTTTCCTTCTTCCTTCCCTACTTTTTTCCTTTCTTCCTCTCCTCCATCCTTCCTTCCTTCCTTCCTTCCTTCCTTCCTTTCTTCTGTCTTTTCTTATTTCCTGCCTTCTTCCCCCCTATCCTTGCTTTCCTCCATCCTTCCTTTTTTTTCTTTCCTCCTTCCTTCATTCCCTCCTTTCTTCTGTCTGTTCCTTCTTCCTTCATTCATTCCCTTTTTCTTCCCCTACTTTCTTTATTTTCTCCTTCCGTTCTTTCTTCTTTCTGCCCTTCTTTTCCGCCTCCCTTCCTTCATTCCCCCTTACTTCCTTTCCTTCATCCTTCCCTACTTCCTTCTTTTCCTCCTTTCCCCCTTCTTTCCTTCAATTGCTAATTCTTTCCTTCCTTCCTTTCCTCCTTTCTTCAGTCCATTCATCTTTCCTTCCTTCCTTCCTACCCTCCTTCCTTTCCTTCTTCATTCCCTACTTCTTCCCTTTCTTTCTCTCCTCCATCCCCCCTTCCTTCCTTCCATCCTTTCTTTCTTCTGTCTCTTCTTCTTTCCTGACTTCCTTCCCCCCTCCCTTCCTTTCTTCATTTCCTCCTTCCTTTCCTTCCTTCTTTCCTTTTGTTCATTTCTCCTTCCTTCTTTCATTCCCTTCCTCCATCCCTCCTTCCTTCCTTATTTTCTTTCTTCTGTCTCTTTTTCTTTCCTGCCTTAATGACTACTCCTTACTTTTGCTCTTTCACATTGAAAAGGTGAGTTCAGCCATGTGGCTGTGCTGTCTGGATTTGTAAGACCGGCTAAACAGCATTACAAGCCCCTTAGCTGATGCAGCAGTCCAGAAATCTGTATATCCGATCAATACTTCTATTTTCACCAGGCTCTACCTCTTCAGAGTAGTGCTGTTCCTTTACTGTCCAACCAGTAGGCTGGGGGTTGGCTCTTTCTTTCATTGTCCAATCAGCAGGCTGGGGGTGGGCACTTTCTTTCATTGTCCAATCATCAGGCTGGGGGTTGGCACTTTCTTTCATTGTCCAATCAGCAGGCTGGGGGTTGGCACTTTCTTTCATTGTCCAACCAGTAGGCTGGAGGTTGGCACTTTCTTTCATTGTCCAATAAGCAGGCTGGGGGTTGGCACTTTCTTTCATTGTCCAACCAGCGGGCTGGGGGTTGGCACTTTTTTTCATTGTCCAATCAGCAGGCTGGGGGTTGGCACTTTCTTTCATTGTCCAACCAGTAGGCTGGGGGTTGGCACTTTCTTTCATTGTCCAACCAGCAGGCTGCGGGTTGGCACTTTCTTTCATTGTCCAATAAGCAGGCTGGGGGTTGGCACTTTCTTTCATTGTCTAATAAGCAGGCTGGGGGTTGGCACTTTCTTTCATTGTCCAACCAGTAGGCTGGGGGTTGGCACTTTCTTTCATTGACCACCCAGCAGGCTGGGGGTTGGCACTTTCTTTCATTGTCCAACCAGCAGGCTGGGGGGTGGCACTTCCTTTAATTGTCCAATCAGCAGGCTGGAGGTTGGAACTTTCTTTCATTATCCAACCAGCAGGCTGGGGGTTGGCACTTTCTTTCATTGTCCAAATTAGTAGGCTGGGGGTTGGCACTTTCTTTCATTGTCCAACTAGCAGGCAGGGTGTTGCCACTTTCTTTCATTGTCCAACCAGCAGGCTTGGGGTTGGCACTTTATTTCATTGTCCAACCAGCAGGCTGGGGGATGGCACTTTATTTCATTGTCCAACCAGCAGGCTGGGGGATGGCACTTTCTTTCATTGTTTAATCATCTGGCTGGGAATTGGTAAGTTCTCTCACTGTTCAATCAGCAGCCTATGAGTTTGCTCTGTGACCACGCTTTATTGCCTAACACGCCGTCTTCTTCTTAAGACCGGCTGAACAAGACGACAAATCCTTCGGCTGCCGGCAGTTCACAAACCTCGCCCTGAACCCGAATGAAGTTTATTCTTCCGGAATGGTAATAAAAAGCATGTGGGTGAGGAACCCGCCAGGTCTCCTGTCCTCCCGTCTCTTTAATAAGCAACTCCTCGCTCACATTAACAGTGTTGAGAATTCAATTGCAAAAGTCTTTGTCTACTGTCTGCTTACTCTAAAGATGGTCTTTCTTAAACAACAGAGCACCAAGGAGTCGTTAGGCCTCTCTCTTCATTACTTCAAAAAACCAATCATTAGACACCAGAGTATATACGTAATTAGAAAATCACTTCCTTTGCAATCCAAGCTAAGTAGTTTACATACTGTAATTACAGGGACAAAATCAATTTTTAATCATTGCACTGATTGGGCTCATCAGCTCTGTGGGAACGTTGTAACCTGCTTGTTGTGCATAAGCAACATCTGGGCTCCAACAATTACCCTTTGTTTGCTACAATATCTTTCTGCATCTTCCTTCTTTTTTTTAAGAATAACAGAAGCAAAAAAAAAAAAAAACATAAGGGTGAAATATTCATATTTCTTGTATTAGTATAATGCCAACCTGCCGAGTGTCCTTGATTCCCGAATCGTGGTGGGATTTGAACACTTGGTCTTGGAATATTTTGACCCTGAAGATAACCCTGATCCTCTGCAGTGAATAAATGCATCTGAAATTCCTTTTTTACCCCCCACATTGTAGAACAAAAGTTCTAAGTGGTTTTACAGCATAGTGGTTTTACGATGGGCCATGTGTGTTTTTCTCCATTTTGTTTTATATATATTTTTTATATATTATAAATGTTTTATAATTAAAATTATTATTATTATTATAATTATTATTATTATTATTAGTAGTAGTAGTAGTAGTAGTAGTAGTAGTAGTATCATTATTTATACAGTAAAAATAAATTCTTGCCCAATAAAATCAATTCAAAGCGTAAATAAACTCAAAATCATCATGAACTATTTTCTTATAATAAAAAATATATATATATTTTGTAATAAAAGTACCATTAAAGTGGAAATAGACTCAAAATGAAGAGTCCTTGATTCCTGAAATGTGGTGGGATTTGAACACTTTGTCTTGGAATATTTTGACCCTGAAGATAACCCTCATCCTCTGCCATCGAATAAATACATCTGAAATTCCCTTTTTACCCACCACATTGTAGAACAAAAGTTCTAAGTGGTTTTACAACATAGTGGTTTTACGATGGGCCATGTGTGTTTTTCTCCATTTTGTTTCATATTTTTTTTTTCTATATTATAAATGTTTTATAATAAAAATTATTATTATTATTATTATTAGTAGTAGTAGTAGTAGTAGTAGTAGTAGTAGTAGTAGTAGCAGTAGTATCATTATTTATACAGTAAAAATAAATTATTGCCCAATAAAATCAATTAAAAGCGTAAATAAACTCAAAATCAACATGAACAATTTTCATATAATAAAAAAGATATAGCTTTTTTGTAATAAAAGTATATTTTGTCCCCCACATTGTAGAACAAAAGTTCTAAGTGGTTTTACGATGGGCTCAAACCTTTTCATGTATGTTTTTCTCCATTTTGTTTTATTTCTTTTTTTATATATATTATAAATGTTTTATAATAATAATAATAATTATTATTATTTTTATGATTATTATTAGTAGTAGTAGTGTAGTAGTAGTGTAGTAGTAGTAGTAGTAGTATCATTATTTATACAGTAAAAATAAATTCTTGCCCAATAAAAACAATTAAAAGCGTAAATAAACTCAAAATCAACATGAACTATTTTTATATAATAATAAAAAAGATTTATTTTTGTAATAAAAGTGAATTTAAAGTTGAAATAAATTCAAAATCAACATTAACTATTTTTATATAATAAAAATAAACAATTTTTTTTTTTTTGTAATAAAAGTACCATTAAAGTGGAAATAGACTCAAAATGAAGAGTCCTTGATTCCTGAAACGTGGTGGGATTTGAACACTTGGTCTTGGAATAATTTGGCCCTGAAGATAACCCTCATCCTCTGCAGTGACTAAATGTATCTGAAATTCCTTAATAAATATATATATTAAAAAACAAACATATAAATATAAATATGAATATATATATTTATTTATTTATATATATATATATATATTTTTTTTTTTTTTTAAATGGCATTTTTTTTATCATACGTGATGCTAAAGCTAAAAGGAATTCAATTTAGGCTTACATATACTTTAATATTATTGATGTATAGTATGCAATAGCTAAAATAGCATTATTTCCAAGCATAGTTTGTAATTATATGTGTACACAGAACTGTACTGGCTCATTACATATGCAGGCTTGAGTACAGTTATGTTTTATATGGTTGTGTTTTTTTATATCGGAGTTAGTTGGCAGCTCTTTTTTTTCTAGAACTCTTGTAAACAGTCCTGAGGTAGAAAATAGAAGTGTCACTCCACTTATAAAGTCCACAATAAAATGTTATTTAAAAAAAAAAAACATATTTCAGGGACTGCAAGGCTCCCCCTTTTTCAGGCCTATAAACCAATCAGTGTCTGGGCCTACAATGTTATAGAAATCTTCACAGGAGATAATTGGTTTTGGGTGCACAACATTTTTATAGAAATTATATATATATAGTTACATCTGCCCGGGGTTCTACTTTAACAACAGCACACGAGCTGCAAAAAAAAAAAAAAAGTCCTTTTTTTTTTAAGGGAAGGGAAAAAAAAGGAAGATAAAAACCACTTTGCATATTTGTATATACTGTATATATATATATATATATATATATAGTGCTTTGAAAAAGTATTCATACCCCTTGAAATTTTCCACATTTTGTCATGTTACAACCAAAAACGTAAATGTATTTTATTGGGATATTATGTGATAGACCAACACAAAGTGACACATAATTGTGAAGTGGAAGGAAAATGAAAAATGGGTTTCAACATTTTTACGAATAAATATCTGTATTTATTGGCGTATAACACTCACTTTTTGACCCTAAAAAAATTGAGGGTAAACTGTGCCTGCGTGTTATACGAAGGGGGCCATGGAAAGTTTTTTCCCTAAAACTTCCCTCTTAAAGTTAGGGTGCGTGTTATACGCCGATAAATGCGGTATGTGAAAAGTGTGGGGGGTACATTTGTATGGCGCCCCCCAGAGTCAATACTTTGTAGAACCGCCTTTCTCTACAATTACAGCTGCAAGTCTTTTTGGGGGTGTCTCTACCAGCTTTGCACATCTAGAGAGGGACATTTCTGCCCATTCTTCTTTGTAAAATATCTCAAGCTCTGTCAGATTGGATGGAGAGCGTCTGTGATCAGCAATTTTCAAGTCTTGTCACAGATTCTCAATGGGATTTAGGTCTGGACTGTGACTGGGCCATTCTAACACATGAAAATGCTTTGATCTAAACCATTCCATTGTAGCTCTGGCTGTATGTTTAGGGTCGTTATCCTGCTGGAAGGTGAACCTCCCCCCCAGTCTCAAGTCTTTTGCAGACTCTAACAGGTTTTCTTCTAAGATTGCCCTCTATTTGGCTCCATCCATCTTCCAATCAACTCTGATAAGCTTCCCTGTCCTTGCTGAAGAAAAGCATCCCCACCACATGATGCTGCCACCACCATGTTTCACAGTAGGGATGTTGTGTTCAGGGTGATGTGCAGTGTTAGTTTTCCGCCACAAATAGCGTTTTGCTTTTAGGCCAAAAAGTTAAATGTTGGTCTCACCTGACCAGAGCACCTTCTTCCACATGTTTGCTGTGTCCCCCACATGGCTTCTCACAAACTGCAAACAGGACTTCTTATGACTTTCTTTCACCAATGTCTTTCTTCTTGTCACTCTTCCATAAAGGGCAGATTTGTGGAGAAGCACGACTAATAGTTGTCCTGTGGACAGATTCTCCCACCTGAGCTGTGGATCTCTGCAGCTCCTCCAGAGTTACCATGGGCCTCTTGGCTGCTTCTCTGATGAATGTTCTCCTTGCCCGGCCCGGTCAGTTTAGGTGGACGGCCATGTCTTGGTAGGTTTGCAGTTGTGCCATACTCTTTCCATTTTCGGATGATGGATTGAACAGAGCTCCGTGAGATGTTCAAAGCTTGGGATATTTTTTTATAACCTAACCCTGCTTTATACTTCTCCACAACTTTATCCCTGACCTGTCTGGTGTGTTCCTTGTCCTTCATGATGCTGTTTGTTCACTAATGCCGCGTACACACGATCGGAATTTCCGACAACAAATGTTCGATGTGAGCTTTTGGACGGATATTCCGACCGTGTGTAGGCTCCATCGGACATTTGCTGTCGGAATTTATGACAACAAATGACTGAGAGCAGGTTCTCTATTTTTCCGACACCAAGAGTTCTTGTCAGAAATTCCGATCGTGTGTATCTGTAACGGATCTCAGATACCCCAGATGGGCACATCCGCCAGACTTGTGTCTCCTGTCCTCCAAACGCACCCGCAGCCTGCAGATTCGCCATAACCAGCCCTTAACCCCTCAATCACGAGACAATCCACACAGGTGTTGAGGGTTAAACATGCAGAGAGTTGCCAGCGGATCACATCCTCCCAGCCGAGCATGGTGCGCTCTGTCGCTGGTCCCCGATGTTGCTTCCGCATGCCTTGCAGCCTCCTCTCAAACTCCGCTCTCATGCTGGCTGGTCCCCGTATTGCTCCTCGACGGCTGCCCAGATCTTGAATCCTGGTGGTGGTTTGGATGGCCCGGACTGCAGGAGACATCCCACCGCTGCCAACTCTCTGCATGTTTAACCCTCAACACCTGTGTGGATTGTCTCGTGATTGAGGGGTTAAGGGCTGGTTATGGCGTATCTGCAGGCTGCGGGTGCGTTTGGAGGACAGGAGACACAAGTCTGGCGGATGTGCCCATCTGGGGTATCTGAGATCCGTTACAGTATCCAATTCCGACGCACTAAAAATCCTACGCATGCTCAAATTCATTGAACTTAATTTTTTCTCGGCTTGTTGTAGTGTTGTACGTCACTGCGTTCTTGGCGATTGGACTTTCCGACAACATTTGTGTGACCGTGTGTATGCAAGACAAGTTTGAGCGAAAATCCGTCGGAAAAAGAAAAAAAGAACGGTTTTGTTGTCGGAAATTCCGATTGTGAGTACGCGGCATAAGGTTTTCTAACAAGCCACTGAGGGCTTCACAGAACAGCTGTATTTATGCTGAGATTAAATTACACACAGGTGGACACTATTTACTAATTAGGTGACTTCTGAAGGCAATTGGTTCCACTAGATTTTAGTTGGGGGTATCAGAGTAAAGGGGGCTGAATACAAATGCACCCCACACTTTTCCTTCCACTTCACAATTACCGTATATACTCGAGTATAAGCCGAGTTTTTCAGCATATTTTTTTGTGCTGAACAGGGATGAGCCGAACACCCCCCTGTTCGGTTCGCACCAGAACCTGCGAACAGACAGAATGTTTGTGTAAACTTTAGAACCCTATTAAATACAATGGACTCGAACGTTCGAAATATAAAGTGCTAATTATAAAGGCTAATATGCAAGTTATTGTCCTAAAAAGTGTTTGGGGACCGGGGTCCTGCCCCAGGGGACATGTATCAATGCAAAAAGAAGTTTTAAAAACGGCAGTTTTTTCGGGAGCAGTGATTTTAATAATGCTTAAAATGAAAAAATAAAAGTGAAATTTTCCTTTAAATTTCGTACCTGGGGGGTGTGTATGATATGCATGTGAAGTGGCGCATGTTTCCCGTGCTTAGAACTGTCCCTGCAAAAAATGTCATTTTTGAAAGAAAAAAAAGTCATTTAAAACTCTATTAATGAATTGTCGGCTTTTATCAATACATAGAAAAGTCATCGATAAAAAATAGAAAAAAAAGCGTGGGGGTTCCCCCAAATTCAATTACCAGGCCCTTCAGGTCTGGTATAGATATTAAGGGGAACCCTGCCGCAAATTAAAAAAAAAAATGCGTGCGGTTCCCCCCAAATATCCATACCAGGCCCTTCAGGTCTGGTATGGATTTTAAGGGGAACTCCACCCCAAATTTAAAAAAAATTGGCCTGAGCGGACCTGATGGGGAACTTCCTTCACTGTGTAATTCATGAATAGACCCGCCCCTTCTCATGTTCCGCATCTGGTCCGCTTAGCCTTACACCTATTCATTGGCTGAGCGGACCTGATGGGGAACTTTAGAAGGGGCGGGTCTATATATTTAATAGACTGCGGAGGAAGTTCCCCATTAGGTCCGCTCAGGCTCAGCCAATGACGGACAGCGCTGGACATCGGATCGCCGCAGGACACTGGATTTCATGAGGACACTGGATTTCTATGAGTAAGCGTCAATTCGTGACGTGAAACGCGTTAGCCACCCTTTCCTGCATGCACACTATCTGCATTTGTTGTTTTGGATCTATGGATTTATTTTGAATTTGGATTTTTTACTTGAAATTTTGGAATAAATAACTGTCTATACAGAGTGCGGCAGTCCAGGGTTTCTTTTTCTCCCATGCATCAGTGCAGAGCCACCTGTGTGAGTGACCGGGCGGAAGCAGCCATTTGGTAAATTCTTAAGCTTTTGAGCGGTACATTTTTCCTTTCCTCTGGATTTCATCGCTGGAATGTTTTTTTTTTGTTGTTTTTTTTTAATAAAGGACTTTTCCAAGGTGTTTGTGTGTTTTTTTTACATTTTTTTACACTTTCTTCGTGAAATGGTAGGGGTACAATGTACCCCTTACCAATTCACATAGGGGGGGGCGGGATCTGGGGGTCCCCTTTGTTAAAGGGGTCTTCCAGATTCCGATAAGCCCCCCGCCCGCAGACCCCCACAACCACCAGGCAAGGGTTGTGGGGATGAGGCCCTTGTCCCCATCAACATGGGGACATCCTCCCCATGTTGAGGGCATGTGGCCTGGTACGGTTCAGGAGGGGGGGGCACTCTCTCGTCCCCCCTCTTTTCCTGCGGCCTGCTAGGTTGCGTGCTCGGATAAGGGTCTGGTATGGATTTTTGGGGGGACTCCACGCCATTTTTTTTACATTTGGGGTGGAGTTCCCCTTAAAATCCATGCCAGATCTGAAGGGCCTGGTATGGAGATTTAGGGGGAACCGCACGCATTTTTTTTAAATTTGCGGCGGGGTTCCCCTTAATATCCATTCCAGACCTGAAGGGCCTGGTAATTGAATTCTGGGGAACCCCCACGCTTTTTTTTTTTTTTTTTTATCAATGACTTTTGTATGTATTTCCGGGAGCCGACAATTCATTAATAGCCGCGAGTGAGTTTTAAATGCCTTTTTTTCTTTAAAAAATGCCATTTTTTGCAGGGACAGTTCTAAGCACGGGAAACATGCGCCACTTCACATGCATATCATACACACCCCCCAGGTACGAAATTTAAAGGAATATTTCACTTTTATTTTTTCATTTTAAGCATTATTAAAATCACTGCTCCCGAAAAAACGGCCATTTTTAAAACTTTTTTTTGCATTGATACATGTCCCCTGGGGCAGGACCCGGGTCCCCAAACACTTTTTAGGACAATAACTTGCATATAAGCCTTTATAATTAGCACTTTAGATTTCTCCCATAGACTTTTCGAGTTTGCCGCGAACACCCCAATTTGTTCGCTGTTCGAAGCTCATCCCTAGTGCTGAAAATGCCCCCCTCGGCTTATACTCGAGTCATCTTTTTGCGTCTGATCTCCCAGATTTGGGGACCCTGTAGCGGCCCGCCATAGGTCCCATTGACCCCAAACTTGGCACACATGTAGCCCCACTCTTCCTCTACAAGTGGGCAAAGTTTATTGTCTAGGGAGCACCCATTTTTCAAATCCGGGAACCTCTTCTATAGACTCCCATGTTAAATGGTCATTTCCCTGGTGATTTTGGGGACCAGGAACCGGACGGTCGTAGGCCCCCTGGACCCGAAACTTGGCACAAATATAGCCACATTTCTCCTCTATAAGTGTGCAATGTTTTTTGTCTAGGGGACCTACGGCCGGGGAGCACCGATTTTTCAAACCTGGGCACCCCTTCCATAGACTCCCATGTTAAACGTCAGTCTAGTCATGGGCACAGTGAGGCATGGGCACAGTGAGGCATGGGCACAGTGAGGCATGGGCACAGTAAGGCATGGACACAGTGAGGCATGGGCACAGTAAGGCATGGACACAGTGAGGCATGGGCACAGTGAGGCATGGTGGACACAGTGAGGCATGGGCACAGTGAGGCATGGGCACAGTGAGGCATGCAGATGGGCACAGTGAGGCAAAGTGAGGCACAGTGAGGCATGCAGATGGACACCCTAGGCTTATACTCGAGTCAATAGGTTTTCCCAGTTTTTAGTGGTAAAATTAGGTGCCTCTGCTTATATTCGGGTCGGCTTATACTTGAGTATATACGACATGTGCCACTTTGTGTTGGTCTATCACATAAAATCTCAATAAAATATATTTTTTTTTTTATAACCTAACCCTTCTTTAAACTTCTCCACAACTTTATCCCTGACCTGTCTGGTGTGTTACTTGACCTTCATGATGCTGTGTGTTCACTAAGGTTCTCTAACAAACCTCTGAGGGCTTCACAGAACAGCTGTATTTATACTGAGAATAAATTACAAACACAGGTGGACTCTATTTACTAATTACCGGTAGGTGACTTCTGAAGGCGATTGGTTCCACTAGATTTTAGTTGGGGGTATCAGAGTAAAGGGGGCTGAATACAAATGTACGCCAGACTTATTTATTTGTAAAAAATATCATTTTCCTTCCACTTCACAATTATGTGCCACTTTGTGTTGGTCCATCACATAAAATCCCAATAAAATACATTTACGTTTTTTGTAACATGACAAAATGTGGAAAATCTCAAAGGGTATGAATACTTTTTCAAGGCGCTGTATATATAGTATTTATAGTTACATCTGCCCGGGGTTCTACTTTAACAACAGCACACGAGCTGCAAAAAAATTTTTTATTTTTTTTTCCTTTTTTATTTTTTTTATTTTTATTTTTTCCTTCCGTTAAATAAAAGTATCTGATTGTTCTAAAGATGCATTCAGCTGCCTAATTGTTCCTCCGCTAGCACATGGCGCTCATACAAGCCCACACATTACAAAAGCTCATCTGGATCATAATGCCCAACTATTACTTGCGTTTGGTTTATACTTTTCTCTAATATAAATGAGTGGATTTTTTTTATTTTTTATTTTTTTAATCAAAATTAAAAGGGAAATTCAGAGAAGCCGAGGATGTGTGAAAAATAGATGGTATGAATTGGCAAGGCGAGCCTAAGCGTTTTGTTCTCTTAATAGGAAGTGACCTCATTTACACTGGGGTAATAATTAGCGACGCTTCAGTGACAGTTAAGAAAAAAAAAAAAAAAGTTTCCAGCATAATAAGACACAATCACTTTTGTTGGAGAGTTTACATCGGGTATTAACCCCAGCCAAGCACGGAAGATTATTAAAAAATATCTTACTTCTTTCGTTTGCTAAAGCACTGTAAACAATTGCCTTTTTTTTTTTTTTGTCATAAAATATTGCTGATCTCCCGCAGCCTCTTTGCAATCACGTCCTGTCTACATGCACCCCAGTATTGGCTGCATTGCATTTCTCAGGGTGGGTTTTATGATCTTGGCAACAGCACACCAATGCCTGTGTAATGTGTATTTGTATGTCTCCAGTCTCATAGGAATCCTAAGTGACAGGGTGACAACGCAGGAACACAGCTGGGAGTCAAAGACAAGGACCCCAGGAAAAAAAACAACAACTTGTAGTCTCCATTGGAATCCTAAGTGACAGGGTGACAACGCAGGAACACAAGTTGGGAGTCAAAGACAAGGACCCCAGGAAAAAAAACAACAACTTGTAGTCTCCATTGGAATCCTAAGTGACAGGGTGACAACGCAGGAACACAGCTGGGAGTCAAAGACAGCGTTGTCACCCTATAACAGGAAGTGCCTGAACAAGGACCCCAGGAAAAAAAAAAAAACTCGTAGTCTCCATTGGAATCCTAAGTGACAGGGTGACAACGCAGGAACACAAGTTGGGAGTCAAAGACAGCGTTGTCACCCAATAACAGGAAGTGCCTGAACAAGGACCCCTGGAAAAAAAAAACAACAACTTGTAGTTTCCAATGGAATCTTAAGTGATAGGGTGACAACACAAGAGCACAAGTTGGGAGATAAGAACAGAGTTGTCACCCTGGAACATGAAGTGCCTGAACAAGAACCCCAAAAAAAACAAAAAAAAACACTTGTAGTCTCCATTGGAATCCTAAGTGACAGGGTGACAACACGAGCGCACAAGTTGGGAGACAAGAGCAGTGTTGTCACCCTGTCATGTAGGATTCCAATAGAGACTACCGGCATTTTTTGTTGGGGTTCTTGTTCAGGCACTTCCTGATTGAGGGTGACAACACTTTCCTTGTCTCCCAACTGTGCCCTTGTGTTGTCACCCTGTCACTTAAGATTCCAACGGAGACTACAAGTTGTTGTTTTTTTCCTGGGGTCCTTGTTCAGGCATTTCCTTTTATAGGGTCTAAACAAGGACCCCAGCAAAAAAACAAAAACAAAAAAAACAAACACTTGTAGCCTCCATTGGAATCCTAAGTGACAGGGTGACAACACAAGAGCACAGTTGGGAGACAAAGCCAGTGTTGTCACCCTGTCACTTAGGATTCCAATGGAGACTACCGGCATTTTGTGTTGGGGTTCTTGTTCAGGCACTTCCTGTTCTAGGGTGACAACACTGTTCTTATCTCCCAACTGTGCTCTTGTGTTGTCACCCTGTCACTTAGGATTCCAATGGAGACTACACGTTTTTTTTTGTTTTTTTTTGCTGGGGTCCTTGTTCAGGCACTTCCTGTTATAGGCTCTGAACAAGGATCCCAGCAAAAACAACCATAAAAAATAAAAACACTTGTAGCCTCCATTGGAATCTTAAGTGATAGGGTGACAACACAAGAGCACAGTTGGGAGACAAGGACAGAGTTGTCACCCTAGAACAGGAAGTGCCTGAACAAGGACCCCAACAAAAAATGCTGGTATTCTCTATTGGAATCCTACAAGACAGGGTGACAACACTGCTCTTGTCTCCCAACTTGTGCGCTTGTGTTGTCACCCTATAAGAGGAAGTGCCTGAACAAGGACCCCAGCAAAAAACAACAACTTGTAGTCTCCATTGGAATCTTAATTGACAGGGTGACAACACGAGCGCAGAGTTGGGAGACAAGGACAGAGTTGTCACCCTAGAACAGGAAGTGCCTGAATAAGAACCCCAACAAAAAATGCCGGTAGTCTCTATTGGAATCCTACATGACAGGGTGACAACACTGCTCTTGTCTCCCAACTTGTGCTCTCGTGTTGTCACCCTGTCACTTAGGATTCCAATGGAGACTACACGTGTGTTTTTTTGTTTTTTTTTTTGCTGGGGTCCTTGTTCAGGCACTTCCTGTTATAGGGTCTAAACAAGGATCCCAGCAAAAAAAAAAAAACACTTGTAGCCTCCATTGGAATCTTAAGTGATAGGGTGACAACACAAGAGCACAGTTGGGAGATAAGAACAGTGTTGTCACCCTAGGAACAGGAAGTGCCTGAACAAGAACCCCAACACAAAATGCCGGTAGTCTCCATTGGAATCCTACATGACAGGGTGACAACACTGTCCTTGTCCCCCAACTGTGCTCCTGTGTTGTCATCCTGTCACTCAGGATTTCAATGGAGACTACAAGTGTTTTTTTTTTTGTTTTGTTTTTTGCTGGGGTCCTTGTTTAGACCCTATAACAGGAAGTGCCTGAACAAGGACCCCAGGAAAAAACAACAACTTGTAGTCTCTATTGGAATCTTAAGTGACAGGGTGACAACACGAGCGCACAGTTGGGAGACAAGGACAGAGTTGTCACCCTAGAACAGGAAGTGCCTGAACAAGAACCCCAACAAAAAATGCTGGTATTCTCTATGGGAATCCTACATGACAGGGTGACAACACTGCTCTTGTCTCCCAACTTGTGCGCTCGTGTTGTCACCCTATAAGAGGAAGTGCCTGAACAAGGATCCCAGCAAAAAACAACAACTTGTAGCCTCCATTGGAAGCCTGTGTGACAACGCAAAGAATTGGCAGACAGGGACAGGGTGTTGTCACCTTATAACAGGAAGTGTGTAAACAAGGCAGGAATATCATGAATTATTTAGAGCGCTGTTTATTAAAAAAAAAAAAAAAAAAAAATAGAAAATTTGTTTTGACTTCACAATAATATGTAAAGCTTGTTTCAGATTTTAGTGATTGGATTACGCATTCTGGTTTTGGCAACTTCAGTCCCATTGCTGTTGGCGAAACTACAAGTTCCGGTGTCCTTTGGTGAGTAGACATATAGCTCTGTCATCCATCTATAGATACCATGAAAGCACCCCCCAGACATTTAGCCAATCCCAAACAAGCGCACGAAAAAAATATATCAAACAGCTTTGTTAATCACTTCAGCCCCGGACCATATTGCTGCTTAATGACCAGGCCACTTTTTGCCATTCGGCACTGCGTCGCTTTAACTGACAATTGCGCGGTCATGCGACGTGGCTCCCAAACAAAATTGGCGTCCTTTTTTCCCACAAATAGGGATTTCTTTTGGTGGCATTTGATGACCTCTGCGGTTTTTATTTTTTGCGACAATTTTGAAAAAAATGCAATATTTTTTACTTTTTGCTATAATAAATATCCCCAAAAAATATATAAAATAAAAAAAAATGTCCTCAGTTTAGTCCGATACGTATTCTTCTACATATTTTTGGCAAAAAAAATCGAAATAAGCGTTTATTGATCGGGCTGCGCAAAAGTTATAGCTTCTACAAAATAGGGGACTGTTTTATGGCATTTTTATTAATATTTTTTTTTTACTAGTTATGGCGGCGATCAGTGATTTTTATCGTGACTGCGACATTATGGCGGACACATCGGACACTTTTGACACTATTTTGGGACCATTGTCATTTTTACAGCAAAAAAATGCACTGATTACTGTAAAAATGACACTGGCAGTGAAGGGGTTAACCACTAGGTGGCGCTGCAGGGGTTAAGTGTTTCCTAGGGAGTGATTCTTACTGTTAGGGGGCGTGGCTACACGTGACACGTCACTGATGACCGTTCCCGATCACGGGGAACGGTCATCAGTGTCACTAGGCAGAATAGTGGAATACCTTGTTTACAAAGGCATTACCCTTTTCTGCTCTTGCCGACCGCAATCGTGGGACTCCCGGGAACATCGAGTTCCTGGGACCCGCGGCCGCACTCGCGAGTACGCCAATCTGCCTGCCCGTGCCATTCTGCCAGCGTACATCGGCGTGCGCCGGTCGGCAAGTGGTTAATCTATATATATATATGTCAGGATAAGCTCAATTCTCAAGGTTAACACACCTGGATATTCATCACGATATTCAAATGAAAAAGCGATAGTTATTTTCAGTTGTGTCCAATCGAGTTTTAATAAAAAGTTACAGTTATTTTCAGTCCAATTAGATTTTAATAAATAGTGATGCCGAGTACACACGATCGGAATTTCCGACAACAAATCTTCGATGTGAGCTTTTGGTCGGATATTCTGACCGTGTGTAAGCTCCATCGCGGCATTATTATGCCTTGTACACACGATCGGAATTTCCGATGAAAAAAGTCAGACGGAATTTTTTCATCGGATATTCCGACCGTGTGTGTGGGCCCCATCCGATGTTTTTTCCGTAGGAATTTAGAAAGAGAACATGTTCTCTTTTTTTCCCGTCGGAAAAAAATTCTATCGGACATTCCGTTCGTCTATATGGAACTTTGACGGAGAAAAAAAAAAAACACGCATGCTCAGAATCAAGTTGACGCATGCTCGAAAGCATTTAACTTCATTTTTCTCGGCTCGTCGTAGTGTTGTACGTCACCGCGTTCTTGACGGTCGGAATTTGGTGTGACAGTGTGTATGCAAGACAGCTTGAACGGAATTCCGTTGGAAAAATCCGTCTGAGTTTATCCCAATGGAAAATCCGATCGTGTGTACAAGGCATGAGTAGGGGTTCCCTGAGACCAGAAAGTCATTTCAAGGGTTGCTCTGTGTTGAAAAGGTTTGCGAAAGGCCGGGTTATACTGTCTTGTTGGGTCCCAAGTCCTACTCCATAGAAGCCATGGTTTCCATACACTGCACTGATGATAGCCAAAAAACCTGAAACAGCTGTATGCCAGCGAAGGTTCTCACTTATCCAGATCATAGTATATCTAGTAGTAGTTGGTCAAATTCAACTGGACTTGTTGTTCTGCAATGTTAAAGACATTTTGTAGCTTGTCCAAGCCAACTTTTCAGTTCTAATGAGTGTCAGGAAAACACCCAAACATTTATATCCAAACAGGCAGTACAGACACCTTGAGGCGTAACAGGTGCAGTCTGTAATCCCCACTGCAGATAGCGCTCAACCGAAAGGACAAAACAGAAGGGGAAGGAAGTTGTGACTTTCTGCAGTCACAAAGAGACAGCTGTCCGATTGGACGCTGGCACCCTATGTGGGAACCTAAGTGACAGGGTGACAACACAAGAGCACAGTTGGGAGATAAGAACAGTGTTGTCACCCTAGAACAGGAAGTGCCTGAACAAGAACCCTAACAAAAAATGCCGGTAGTCTCCATTGGAATCCTAAGTGACAGGGTGACAACACTGCCCTTGTCCCCCAACTGTGCTCTTGTGTTGTCAACCTGTCACTTAGGATTCCAATGGAGGCTACAAGTGTTTTTTTTTTTCGCTTTTGTTTTTTTGCTGGGGTCCTTGTTTAGACCCTATAAAAGGAAGTGCCTGAACAAGGACCTCAGGAAAAAAACAACAATTTGTAGTCTCCATTGGAATCTTAAGTGACAGGGTGACAACACAAGAGCACAGCTGGGAGACAAGGAAAATGTTGTCACCCTAGAACAGGAAGTGCCTGAACAAGAACCCCAACATAAAATGCTGGTAGTCTCTACTGGAATCCTACATGACAGGGTGACAACACTGCTCTTGTCTCCCAACTTGTGCTCTCGTGTTGTCACCCTGTCACTTAGGATTCCAATGGAGACTACAAGTGTTTTTTTTATTTTTGTTGGGGTTCTTGTTCAGGCACTTCCTGTTCCAGGGTGACAACACTGTTCTTATCTCCCAACTTGTGCTCTCGTGTTGTCACCCTATCACTTAAGATTCCAATGGAAACTACAAGTTGTTGTTTTTTTCCAGGGGTCCTTGTTCAGGCACTTCCTATTATTGGGTGACAACGCTGTCTTTGACTCCCAGCTGTGTTCCTGCGTTGTCACTCTGTCACTTAGGATTCCAATGGAGACTATGAGTCTATTTAAGACTCCGAATCAGGTTTGGAGCGCTTTATGCGAGTGGCTAGCATAGGGACAGGTTCACCGTCTGGCAGGGAAAGTGCTTAGAGGTAGGGAAAGGTTACAGAGGAGTAGGGATAGTCAACCTCTTTTCCTGAAGCCTCCCCTTTGGTTGTGGACCGGCCAGGCAGAATTCCACTCCTCATTGCAGATGCTGTTGGCATCTTCAAGTCTTCAGACCGCTGTTCCAGTTTGTAAGCGACTTCGGACGGGTGTGCCTACCCACCGGGCCCGAATAAGTCATTTTGAACCTTTCTACAATATAACTTTATTGTCCAACTTGGACTCTGTGTGTTTACTGAACGCCACACCACGCTGCACTAGGGTTGCCACCTCAACCCTTTAAAACCGAACACATATGACTTACACAGGTTCTGAGGCTAATTGAATGCAGATAAGGCACCAAGTGAGTTTAATTACCACCTTAATCAGCCACAGATCCTGTTTAATTGATATGTGTTCAGTTTTAAAGGGATGAGGTGGCAACCCTACGCTGCGCCAAGCTCACAACAGGGTGGGAGGTGTGAAAATTGTGGAACGCTCCTAGTTACGTAATCCCATCCTTGGCGCCAGAAAGTTTGCATAGGTGTTGACCCTTCAATTTCCATGGCTAAATGTGTAAATTAATGACAAAACGTCAAGGTATAGATTAACATGGCATTATATGTGGAACATAGATGGTGTCGAAGGCCTCCACCCATGTTCAGTCATGGTAAGTCCAGTTTCATTTAGAAGGCTTCCTTCATGCCCTTAATCCTTACGGTGTAGGAAAACCACTTGACCTGTAGAATTTGCCCCCTATGTTGGGCATTTGTTTGTTGACACTTTGATTCCTCTCCCCAATGTACAGATCTTTGTATTCCCTTCACTTTCTCTCCTGGTGACAATTTCACCAGACAGGAAGTGAGAGTAAATCTCCAACAGCACATTTTCAGTAGAGTAGGAGAAGGCTAGAACTAGACTTGTGCACAACGGAAAAATTTGTTTAGTTTAGTTTAGTTTCTTTTCGGTCCTGTTGATTTGTAATTTTGCTAAACGGGATTTTTCGTGTTCGGACTAATTCGTATTTTCGCAACCGACATTTTTCGTTGAATCGGAATGATTCGTATTAATGTAAGCCTTATTTTTAGTTGATTTATAATTCGTACTTTCGGTAGAGTACATTGTTTTTCGTTGATTCTGGACACAACTCCTACTTTTTTTTAGTTTGTTGATTCGTAGATTTCCGTGTCTCTCTCACAATGGCGCTGCCTAACGTGCTTCGAATGGATTTGTACTTTTCTAAATACATTGCGGTTATTTGTAACGTTTCGAAATCTCGGATTTTACTTTAGTTTTTGACATGCGGCTATAGGCTCCGCCCCTGTACATCATTTTGAGAGGGAGTTCAGCACGGTGAGGGAGGAGCAGAGAGCAGAGCAGAGTGTTATTGTGCTTCGAATGGATTCGTACATTCGTAACTTTTTATTTGGCTCGTATATTCGTAATTTTCCGTGACGGATCACAACAAGTCGACTTGCTGTTGCATTAGGCCGCATTAACGCAACAACGAACTATGCCGAAGGCATTCGGGCATTCGCTATTTGCGATATCATTTTTTTCGGATTCGGTTTAATTCGTAATTGCTTTGTTCGGAAATTCGTAATTGCTTTGTTCGGAAATTCGAATGCTTCCGAACGTCCGAAAGTCGCTAAATTCGTACGAATTTCGATTCGTTACGAAACGAATTGCACAAGCCTAGCTAGAATCCAAGTCGCCATTTTTCGTGCCATCCCTGTCCTTGTTGCACATTTTCCCTCACTTTCTGCCCGGTGAAACCGATCTTACCGGGATGGAGTGAGTGAAAATCCCTAAAGGGCCCCCAAGACAGCAGTAAAAACCCAACTGGGTCATAAGGTTCCCTTTAGGATTATTAGGGGGAAAAGTATTATGGACCTGCATCAATTTCCATCCACTCAGCGCTCTTTCGGAAAAATAAGGTGTCCATCACGGGAATGGATATTTTCAAAGTGATTTTTGTGGGCCAAGTTCTTTAATCATTGCTATCGCTCGGACTGGGAACCCTCGGCTGGAGAGCGGTCAATTGCACAACCTCGGTATTGACGTTCTCTACATGCACGCCGTTCCAGGCCCCTGCGATGACGTGGGGGTTAATTGATACATCTCTGCATTGTGACGCCACGTCAGGTAGCGGCGATGCCCCTTTTAACACTTGTTTTCACAACTCCTGTCTGTCAGAGCCGATCTGACAGCAAGCATGGAAATGAATTTCCAGTTACATTTTCACTCATTGTCTTTATGCCTAGCTGACGAGTTAACAAGGACCAGTCATAAATGGGCTTATGCAGGAACTTGGATATTCATTCCTAAATTATTATAATTGTAGTGATTTGTATTGGTCCTCATATTTAGGGATCATTGTGCAGCTGACGGCCCTTGGACAGTTGCTGCACTGTCAAGAACAAAGCTTGATAACATTTGCTGTCTCCCAGCTCCAGAGTGTGCATACCAACCCAGAGTAACTCAGCCCTGCCATTAGGAGGAATGAATACAACTATGGAGGCATGTTATTTTATAATGTTATGTATTACTGTATATATATTATGTGTGCCAGACCCAACCGGGACAGGGGCTTTTGGAAGGGACTGCAGGGCAGCCTCTTGCCTACTGACTATGGGCAGAGTAGAGGAAGCTGTATCTTGGTGGAGGCACCCAGGTGGGGTGCATAAAGGCAGAGTGGCTGTCCGACAATGCAGGACACAGCCTTGATAGCCAGCACTTATCTCCATAAAAAGGGACATAGAAAGCTTGATGACTTTATTGATGCAGGTGGAGTACCGAAAATACAAAGGCTTACGTGTTTCAGCCTGTATACTCAGATGCTTACCAGACCACATATTCCATGCAAAAAAAGAAGCAACACCCCTGAACATCACGGCCTACACTTCACTATCGTTATTGACCAAGGAAAGTACTATTTTAGTGCAAAGGGTTATCACAACAGAACCCCGCCATTGAATTATTGCATTGTCCATCGATATACAAAATTGGTCCTACTAACCAACAGTCGCCTACCCAAAAGTCAACTAGAGGTCTTGGCAGAGTTGACCTTTAAAATGCAAGGGTTAGGATTATCACAAGATTCAGGTTCACATGTTGTCACTCACTCCAAGGCCAGTACTGGCTATATAAGTAACAGTAAATTAGTGACCACAGATTTAACCATTTAAAAAAGTTCCTTCAAGTCAAGATATGTTAAAACTCGACCTAAAGGAGACGTACATCAAAAGCTCATTTGTCTGTACTTCTCCTGTGGATCACAGGAGTGCAGTTCGTTTGGCACTCCTGTGACCCGTTCTCAGCAGACAGCGGGCTGAAGCCCACTGTCGGCTGACGTCACAAAAACAGTCCAGGCTGGGGAAAGATCCCGACCATATGGTTGGAATCCATCCAGATGCCTGGACTGGCACCTGGCACAAGTGAGAGCCTGAGACAGCCGCTCCTGCTCCCTCCACAGCTTAGCACTCCAGTGAGTGGAGAACAGAGCAGAGAGCCGGTGACTGACAGTCACTAGCTCTCTGCTCACAGAGCACTGAGAACCAAGTAATCAGTGGTATTTGATCACTCAGTTCTCAGCCTTCAAGCCCGCGGGGGACGGATGTAGCATCTACCTAGGTAAGTATTATTTCTAAAAAATAAAATTCCCAAACTTCTCTTTTAATCTTTCACCCATTTCTGAAATATATTTTCCAAAAACTTCTAATTATCTTTTTAAAATGACTGCAATATGGATATGCAATATTTTGATGCTTCACATTGTGATTTATCAATTATTAAAGGCGCCAACTTCACAATATCTAGGTTGCTGCACCTTTAACAGTGATAAACACCATAACTATAACAAACAATGAAAACTTATTTTTGGAGATTTGTTTTTTTCTTGACTATTCACTATATGAATTTAAAGATGTGATCTTGGATTAATTTTTATTCCTGTTGTTTATCTCATTGTGATGTATTTTAATTAATGATACATGTTGGAATAAAGCATTATTGTATTTAACTTTAAAAAAAATGTTTTAGTGCACCTTAAAAGTCCAATTTTGCTGGTTAGAATTTTCAGTGTATTTCAACATTTGGGGATGTAGTGCTCTGGTGATTCCCCATTATTCTCAACCTTTGATTTTGCAATATGGAACAACATCCAGCATAATTATTTCTTAATAGTACATAAGAGGCGATGTGGGGTAGATGTGGGGTAGATGTGGGGTAGATGCGGGGTAGATGTTTGGTACTGTAGATGTGGGGTAGATGTGGGGTAGATGCAGGGTAGATGTTTGGTACTGTAGATGTGGGGTAGATGCGGGGTAGATGTGGGGTAGATGCGGGGTAGATGTGGGGTAGATGCGGGGTAGATGTTTGGTACTGTAGATGTGGGGTAGATGTGGGGTAGATGCGGGGTAGATGTTTGGTACTGTAGATGTGGGGTAGATGTGGGGTAGATGTTTGGTACGGTAGATGTGGGGTAGATGTGGGGTAGATGTGGGGTAGATGCGGGGTAGATGTGGGGTAGATGTTTGGTACTGTAGATGTGGGGTAGATGTGGGGTAGATGTGGGGTAGATGCGGGGTAGATGTTTGGTACTGTAGATGTGGGGTAGATGTGGGGTAGATGCGGGGTTGATGTTTGGTACTGTAGATGTGGGGTAGATGTGGGGTAGATGTTTGGTACTGTAGATGTGGGGCAGATGCGGGGTAGATGTGGGGTAGATGCGGGGTAGATGTTTGGTACTGTAGATGTGGGGTAGATGTGGGGTAGATGTGGGGTAGATGCGGGGTAGATGTTTGGTACTGTAGATGTGGGGTAGATGTGGGGTAGATGCGGGGTAGATGTTTGGTACTGTAGATGTGGGGTAGATGTGGGGTAGATGTTTGGTACTGTAGATGTGGGGTAGATGTGGGGTAGATGTGGGGTAGATGCGGGGTAGATGTTTGGTACTGTAGATGTAGGGTAGATGTGGGGTAGATGTGGGGTTTATGTGGAAGGAGCAGATGGAAACAACCAAAAGGCCACATGGAATCCCAAACACAGCATTATCTGCATGGAGATTGCATGTTCTCCCTGTGCTTGTCTGTGTTTCCTCCAGGTACTCCAGCTTCCTCCCACTCAGTGAAACCAATCTTACTGGGATGGAGTGAGTGAAAATCTCGAAAGGACCCCCAAGACAGCAGTAAAAACCCAACTGGGTCATAAGGTTCCCTTTAGGATTATTAGGGGGTCTTCCTGGGAAAAGTATTATGGACCTGCATCAATTTCCGTCCCCTCAGCAGGCTTTCGGAAAAATAAGGCGTCCATCACAGGAATGGATATTTCCAAAGTGATTTTTGTGGGCCAAGTTCTTTAATCAATGCTATCGCTCGGACTCGGAACTCTCGGTTGGAGAGCGGTCAATTGCACAACCTCGGGAAGGAGCAGCTGGAAACTACTAAAAGGCAACATGGAATCCCAACCACATCACTATCTACATGGAGATTGCACGTTCTCCCTGTGCTTGTCTGGGTTTCCTCCAGGTACTCCTGCTTCCTCCCATTCTCCAAAGACATGCTGGTAGGATAATTGGCTCCTGTCTAAACTGGCCCTTGTATGTATATATGTGTGAGATAAGGACCTAAACTCCTTGCGGACAGAGACTGATGTAAATGTACAGTATGTAAAGTGCCATAGAAAATACCTGTAATAAATTATTATAAATGATGAGATACGTAGGCTGGGACCCTGGCTATAAAGGGTTAATTCTGGAGCAGGCCAGGTGCACCAGTCTAGCTGTCAAGCAGAGCACGTTTCCAGCCTGCAGAGCATTGCTCTGCATCCTATTCTTATGCCATGCAGACCTTTCCATCCTGCAGAGAGACCGTGATAAACAACAGGAGCAATAATTGACTAATCAGCGTCACTATTAGAGACACCTGCCGTATTTCACAACCGTGCGCTCCGAACACAAAAAAAAAAGAAGGATTAAAGAGAGACAATTGAGAGACAAGCTGAGGTTATTAACTTGGTGAACTCGGAGAGCAGCGGCAAGGGGTGAGACACGAGCACGTCGCTCTGACAAAAGTGCGCGGCTAAAGGAGCGATAGGCAAGGACGTGATGGCCACCGGTCATTCTAGCTGATTGAAGTATCTGGTAAGTGGCAGTACCAAGGAGAGTGCAATAAAGACATCAATTCTTCAGTAATAGTAAAGTCTGCCTGGCAAGCTGTTTCAGTTGGGTTGTCTATCTAATAGACCTTTAATGACCAGCCAAAGGAGAGCACCAGGCAGGGTGACAACACAGCTGCTAATTGTTTCTCGCATGATCTCCACGTAAGAAACTTATCAATAGATACAGAAAATGGTATACAATGAGCCATGATGCCAAACATAAAAATAGATTTTGGGTTTGCACACACTTTAACTTAAAAGTCTGTATGAATATATTTCCAACATGTAAGAGTATAAAGCACTAGTATAATTTTTCTAGAAAAGCTCCACCTTTAATTATTAACAAAACATCCTTGAGTGCCACTTCACCAGTCACAAGGCAGGAGGTTGCAGCTGGATCTGATGCTTGTCATTGTCATATGTGACCACAGCCAAGAACTGCACAGACATCAGGATTAACAGACTTCAAATGCAGAATGGATCAACTTCTCCCCATCATGACCTGCCATGTTACAAGCCTCCCGGGAGCAAGATGACTGCCACCAAGATAAATTAAAGGGCAGTCCTCGACGTAGAAAAAGTCCCATGCTGGCTTCATATATCTCTCAGGCATTGTGGTGCTATGATCTCGCCAGCAGAATTCACAGAACTGCCCATTAACAATGAAAAAGGATGACACCCCCCTCCCCTCAATGGTGTAGAAAAAACAAAACATTGGGGAATCCATCTACAAGACAGTGATACCTTCATTATAGTCCTTTAGGAAGTGAAGAGATACTCTGAAAATTCAAAATAATCTTGCCACTGGAACCATCAAGAAATCTAAGATAGGCGCCTACCCAAAATGGCAATATGTGCTTTTGGTGGTGTTTCCCTTGTGTTGCTATGGCTATTTTAGTGATTTATGGAATAGTGCATTTTGGTTACCATGTATTGTAATTAGAAGCTAGGCTTTTTCTGTTTATGTGCTAATGAACTTGTTTGACTGGTTTGTGAAGCTCATGCAACAGGAAGTGATGTTGGCAGGAAGTAGAGGGAGGGAAGAAATGACTTGAACTGAGCCATGTACTAAAGACAAAAAGTTCTGGAGGACTTCCAGAAGGAAGGAACAGCCTGGAAGCGATCCTGGATAGAAGGAAGATGACTCCATAATAAAGCTAGACTGAAAACAGGAGCTTTACCTGGGGGTGACACTAAATCTACTACCCACATCAACCACGTATTATTCATAGGCCATTTATTAATGGCTTGGACTTTATGGGATTAAAACAAGCTCACAGCTGCCGTAGCTAGCTGAGCTTTGTATTATTTTTTTCTGGAGGGAGGGCTTTCAAATAAATATGTTCCAGGGTTGGAGTACTGCAAATATTATGCCCCTCACTCCCGATGTTCCTGGGCTCTTCCACTCCTTCTTCTGTCAGGATATGTAATGGATGCAAACTGCTCCCGGATCTGCTCTGCAATCAATGCCCCAGAGAGTTTATAGTTGAACAGACGGGCGCACAGAGGATTAAGTACACTCCTGTGCTTGATTGGCTGAAGTGGGCAGACCCCTAATAGACCCCTGATGCTTCCATGAAGAGAACCTTTCCCTTTTCAGTGCTATCACATAGGGGGTTTGTTAGGCCCCTTGTGATAGCAATAAAGTCAAATTAAAAACAAGGCAAAAAACTGTGACCCGTTGTAGCCAAAAAATTCTACGCATTTATTCTCAGTATTCTTGTCCAGTTTTTTTATAACCATTGCCGATATTCCTTCATACTTTTTTAGATAATCTCTTGCATCTACTTCAGATGAGTGGACTAGATCCACGAAACGTTTAGAGTTTTAAGATGTCAAGAATCTTTTTAGTCATCATACAATATGCCATCATGTAATCTTACCGATCCGAGAACATCATGGATGTCAATATTGGGACAATTATGAATTTATATTTTTATATCTTATTAATTATGGATCAGCTTATCATTTTTTGTATGTTTGGAATTTTATTGAGTTATTGTAATATGTAACTTGTAATAAGCATACAATTGTGTTTACCTTGTGAGTTTCCACAACCAATGTATCCTCCATTGTATTGTATTTGGGGATTTAGGCATCTCGCTCATGATGCACTGGATCATTACTATTTCTAGTTTATTGCCAGAATTTTAAAGCCCAACTTAGGGGCATAAAAAACAAAACCTTCCAATGCAGTGGGGTTGTGCCCGCTCATTTTTTGTCTAGGGGATTGGAGAATGGGGATACTACCGAATCCTCTGATCCTCCCTGCACAAGACTGGTCCCTGTGGCTCCTGCTTCCCCCATGGTCCAGCGGTCTTGCTCATAGACTTGCTCTGGACGTGAAGACGCCAAGAACTGTCCTCTGTTGGATCGTGAGGAAGCCCTGGTTGCAAGTGTGGCAGAGGCCTGGGTGAGTATACAACCCTCTCCAATCACCTGGACAAAGTAAGAAGTGCCCCACTGCATAAGAATTTTTTAATACATTTTCTGTTTAATCTACTGCACAAATCTGCAAAAAGAAGGTACACCAACATACAACTAGTAATACACAAATTCTTGCAGGTTATCATTTTTTTTCGTTTTTTTTAGCCTGGAGTATAGCTTTAAATCTCACCTGAGCACTCAAAAAGCCCTCCTCAATCTTACAGTTTTTAGTCCGCCATCTGAAATACCGACGGTCGAGGAGCAGGTGTCCTACTTGGGGGATTTTCAGATCTGCGAAGTTGCACATTCCAGCACCAAAGTGATATATATCAAAGCATGCATTAATAGGGTTTGCCGGGTAATCAGGTCCTTAAGTGATCAAGTTAAGTTTACATTCCCCCCCTCTTCCGACATGCAAATGAAAAGAGGCGCCTGTGACTTCATTTACTCATCTTAATTTCAATCACATTTCGCTAGACTCAAATCAGCTGTAATTATTTTACATTTTACAGTACACCCTATACTCATGCCGTGCATACGTAGCGAGGTAATTAAGGGGCCGCCGCGTGCAGCTATAGATTCGCTTTTTAAAAGACACAGATTGGATTAACCATGGGCGTGCTTTACAATTCCGACACAAACGAAAACAGTCATTTATAGCGAGGGTGGTGGAAACACGGACAATCCGCTCAACGGACACGGTTCAGTGGGACAGGTCAGGGTAAAATTTAGACAGTCGGGTCCAGAACAATAAGAGAGAGTGTATCCCCCTAATAGGAACCGACAGCAATAAAACTTGACAGTGGTTCTACTAACCCCCACATCTCTATCCAAATCGGAAAAAAAAAATACCTTTAGTTATACTTTTAACCCACAAGTTTTTTTTTTACCACTACTTTTCCTTCATATGTACAGTACTTCCCAAAATAACAAATGCAAAAATGTAGAGGTTGGAAGGGGACTTTGGTTCCAAAAGAAGCACGGGAGTTATCCTATTACCAGATGGACCCTCATTTTGAAATCAGCTAACTTCCCTCCCTTTCCACCCATCCACAAGGCTGCTATGAAAATGTTCCTACTCTGATTACAAAAACGGGAAATTAGGACAACTTCTTAAGACTACCATCCTCCTGGCTGGCCAGTCCCAATCAGGCCTACAAACTTTCCATACAGCTACACTTCCTACTTGACCCATGAAAGCCCATCAGGTAAGACCCATCCTACAATCTCCATTTCCTATTCCCTTTTCAGGTCTTTTTCCTTACCACATCATTCATGCCCTCCACCAAGTCTTCGCAATATTCTTCCCAACAGCTACAAATCCGACTTTTACCCATGAGGGCCCATTTCCCACTCATCCTACATTCTCCCTTTTTAGTCCCCTTTTAGGCCAATTTCCTCACCCCATCATTCATGCCCTTCACCCAGTTGTCAGAACATTCTTCAAAACTTGGAATTGGTATTCTTGGTGGGCGTATCATCCAGGATCCCCCCACTGCAAGGTCATGTTGCTAACTGCTGGACCATCTTTCTACCAGTGTTCGCAATATTCTTCTTTACAGCTAAACTTTCTACTTGAGCTATGAGAGCCCAGCAGGTAAGATCCATCCTACATTTTACCTTTCCTAACTCCTCTTTAGTCCTTATCTTCTCTCCCTGTCATTCATGCCCTCCACCCAGCCTTCACAATATTCTTCCCTACAGCTACACTGCAAGCTCAAGCTGCTAACCGCTGGGCTATCAGGCCGTCTGGTGACACTGCCATCCCTTCCCTTCACCCAGTCTTCACAATATTCTTCCCTACAGCTCAACTTCCTACTTGATCTATGAGAGTCCATCAGGTAAGATCCATCCTACATTTTACCTTTCCTAACCCCTTTTTATGCCTTTACTTCTCTCCCTGTCTTTTATGCCCTCTATCCACCCTTCACAATATTCTTCCCTACAGCTACATTTTCTCCCTTGACCCATCAGAGCCCATCAGTTACCCATCTTATATTCTCCATTTCCTGAACCCTTTTTATGCCTTGTCTTCCTCAACCCATCATTCATGCCCTCCACCCAGTCTTCACAATATTCTTCCCTACAGCTATAAATCCCACTTGACCCATGAGGGCCCATCAGGTAAGACTCATTCTACAGTCTTCCTTTTCTAATTACTTTTTAGTCCAATTTTCCTCACCCCATCATTCATGCCCTCCACCCAGTCATCAGAAAGTTCTTCAAACTTTGGAGATGGTATTCTTGGTGGGCCTATTATCCAAGATCCCTTCACTGCAAGGTCATCCTGTTAACCACTGGGCCATCAGGCTATCCAGAGACACTGAGGCCTCACCTTCCCCACTACTCTGTCATTCCTTACCACCACCCAGTATTCGCAATATTCTTCCCTACAGCTAAACTTCCTACTTGAACTATAAGAGCCCATCAGGTAAGATCCATCCTAAATCTTACCTTTCCTAGCCCTTTTTAGATTCCTTTTTCCCCTCGTCATTTCTCATGCTCTCCACCTAGTCTTCATATTATTCTTCCCTACAGCTATACTTCCCACTTGACCCATGTGGTAAGACCCATCTGGTAAGACCCATCTGGTAAGACCCATCCTACATTCTCCATTTCCTAATCCCTTTTCAAGCATCATCTTCCCCAACCCATCATTCATGCCCTCCAACCAATCTTTACAATATTCTTCTCTACAGCTCCAAATCCCACTTGACCCACGAGGGCCCATCGGGTAAGACTCATCCCACATTCTCTGTTTTCGAATCCCTTTTTAGGCCAATTTTCCTCACCCCATCATTCATGCCCTCCACCCAGTCATCAGAACGTTCTTCAAACCTTGGAGATGGCATCTTTGGTGAGCATATCATCCAGGATCCCAACACTGCAAGGACATGCGGCTAACCGCTGGGCCATCATTGCGTCCAGAAACACTGAGCAGAATGAAAGTGATGATGATGTAGACTCCAACGAAGACACACCGTTCCGTTCTATTCAATACATATCTCGAAAAGGTCATCTCTGCAACATTCTATTACATGGGCCAGTGCTTGCTAAACTCTCCTTCCATTCCAGACAAACACCTTGCAGTTCACAGACAGCTTAGCGCCGTCTCGATCCATCTCTGCCAGAGAAATGGCAAGCGTGGAAGACGACACATAAAAAAAAAACGGTGACTTTCCTTTAAAAAGCCTCTAATAGCTAAATAATTATTTCAGGCAAATAACAAAGCGCCGGGGTAAATAGGCTGAACACAATGGATGTGTTTTCATCGAGTCCTGCTCGGAGCAATTTGCTACTTATCAGCGCCCAATCAAACAGGAGTTAAGATGTACTAAATGTTTAAGCAGCATCACTAAGCCCCGGCCTGGGATAAATGGCATATTTCAGCAATGATATCTATCAGCAGAAGAAGGATAGCGGGAAATTAATGATGCAGTCACTTTCATTTGTATCAGAGAGGCCTGATGGGGCTGGTAACCGCGCAACAGCCGCACGCCACTTTACCTATGATAAGAGTGCAAGAGCAAGGTTTACAAGGGTTGTGCAGGTGGAATATGAAACTATTCTTGGAGGTTTGCTCCGGATTACTACTGCTGTTAGAGCTATGTGGTTTTCTCTGCAGTGTCTGTGAAATCAGCATTTAATTTTTTTTCCTTTTCCTGTAAATCATCTGGCTCATTTTTGCAAGTTTAAGCAACGTAAGGGAGAAGTAATGAGAAAGGGTGAGGGGCTACAAAGTTGGATTCCAACTTTGAGCATTTGGAGACTATAAGTTTGAATTTGACCGGGTCAAGTGAAGAAACAAGGACAGTTCTCATTTTAGACACCCTCCCAGGATGATATCTACATGGGGTTTGCATGTTTTCTCTGTGCTTGCATGGGTTTCTTCTGTGTTTCCTCCCCACGCTCCAAGGAAATCCTGGTGGGTCAACAGGCTCCAGTCTACCATGGCCCTAGTGTATATGTATGTAAAACAGGGGACTTAGATTGTAAACTCCTTGAGGAACATGTACTTGTATTAAAAAGTATCCTGTTCTCTTTGTATTGCTTTCTCCTGTCAGTCCCTCTGCTTTCCTATTTCAAACTGTGAAAGCACATCTAGCTCTGTGTGGTCAGATTTTTGGCTGTACTGTGAGAACAGCCTGCCTGTCTTCCAATAATGACACTTGTGTTGACACGCCTTCCTGAACAGCCATTCACTGGGAGAATCAGTGTGCTTCTGTTTCTCCACCCCTAGCTCTCTAAGCCCCTTATGCAGCTGGGAACAAAGATGATGTGATCACTTATAAAAGAAAGAAAAAAAGGTATTTATAACTTTTTTTATATACACTTTACTGCCAAAAGTATTGGGACGCCTGCCTTTACACGCACATGAAATTTAATGGCATCCCAGTCTTAGTACGTAGGGAACTCTTAAAGCGTCAGAATACCAAGAAATGTTGGACAATTTCATGCTCCCAACTTTGTGGGAACAGTTTGGGGATGGCCCCTTCCTGTTCCAACATGACTGCACACCAGTGCACAAAGTAAGGTCCTGACCTCAACCACATACAACACATTTGGGTTGAATTAGAGTGGAGATTGCGAACCAGGCCTTCTTGTCCAACATCAGTGCCTGACCTCACAAATGCGCTTCTGGAAGAATGGTCAAACATTCCCATAGACACACTCCAAAACCTTGTGGACAGCCTTCCCAGAAGAGTTGAAGCTGTTATAGCTGCAAAGGGTGGGCCAACTCAATATTGAACCCTACGGACTAAGACTGGGATGCCATTAAAGTTCATGTGCGTGTAAAGCTAGGCGTCCCAATACTTTTGGTAATATAGTGCATACTATATACACAAATATTTTGCCTTTCATTTATATTTTAAACTGAATGGATTGTTTTACAAGATGAGGGTTTACATATACTTTAAAAAAGAAAACTGGAAGATATTTATAAGTTATAAATCAGCCAAATGGCAATCACAATCTGAACTTGGCAAATCTATTACCACCATTGATTATATTGGCATGATCATGATCGATTCTTACATTTGACAGATCTTAAACCTCATCTCTAATCTTGGTACATCTTTAATCTCCATTGACTACATACCAGCACAATCACAATCAAATCTTGAATCTGCCAAATCTATACCCTTATCTACAATCTTGGCAGAACTTTGGCAGAACTCTCTCTGTTGACTACACAACAGTACAGTCAAAATTGAAACTTGAATTTGGCATACCTATAACCTAATTTCTAATATGGACAGATCTTTAACCTCCGCTCTGCTGACTACACAACGGCATGATCAAAAACAAATCTCACATTTGGCAGATCTTTAACCTTAACTTCAACCTTGGCAGATCTTTAACCTCCCCTTTGTTGAATACATACTGGCATGAACACAACTGACTCTTGAATTCGGTATATCTCTAACCTCAACTCTAATCTTAGCAAATCTTTAACCTCCCCTCTGTTGATTACAGATCGGCACAATCATGACTGAATCTTGAATATAGCAGATCTATAACCTCATCTCTAACCTCTCCTCCATTGACTACACATCGGCACAATCTTGTTCAAATCTTGAACTTGGCAGATACTGTATATACCTCATCTCTAGTCTTGGCAGATCTTTAACCTCCCCTCTGTTGACTTGCCCATCGGCGCAATCACGTTTGAATCTTAAATGTATATTGAATTGGGCAGGTCTATACCCTTATCTGTAATCTTGGCAGATATTTAAGCCCAGCCCCTGTTGACTACATACTGGACTGATCACAACTGAATCTTGAATTTGTCAAATCTATCAACTAATCTCTAATGGGGAGATTTTTAACCTCCCCTCAACTGACTGCATACTAGCATAAACACAAACGAATCTTGAATTTAGCAAATCCTCAACCCTATCTCTAATCTTGGCAGATCTTTGACTTCCCCACCATTGACTAGATATCAGCATGGTCTAAAACTTTATCTCCAATCTTGGCAAATCATTAACCTCCTTTCAGTTGACTTACACTTCGGCATAATCACGTTTGAATCTTCAATTTGGCAGATCTATAACTTCATCTCTAATCTTGGAATATCTTTAAGCCCTAACCCACCCATCCCCTTCCCCCATTGACTACATATGAACTGAATGTTAAATTTGTCAAATCTATAACCTAATCTCTGATTGGTAGATCTTTAAGCTCCCCTCCACTGACGACATACCAGCATAAACACAGCTAAATCATGAGTTTGGCAAATCTCTAACCTCATCTCTAATCTTGGCTGATCTTTAACCTCCCCAATCTCCCCTCCATTGACTACACATCAGCACAATCTAAAACCTAATTTCCAATCTTGGCACATCTTTAAAGTCCCTTCTGTTTACTTACACATCAGCATAATCACGTTTGAATCTCGAATTTGCCAGATCTTTAAGCCCTAACCCCCCTCATCTATAATCTAATCTCCAATTGGTTAGTCTTTACCCTTCCCTCCATTGACTACATACCGGCACAAAGACAACTAAATCTTGAATTTGGAAAATCTCTAACCTCATCTCTATTCTTGGCAGATCTTTAACCTCCCCATCTGATGACTAAACATCAGTACGATCACAAACAAATCTTACATTTTACAGATCTTAAACCTCATTTACAATCTTGGCAAATCTTTAATCTCCCCTCTGTTGATTACATATCGACATGAGCATGATCGGATCTTGAACTTGGCAAATTTTTAACCTCCCTTCCATTGGCTACATACCGGCACAATCACAACTAAACATTGAATTTGGCAAGTCTATAACCTCATCTTCATTGGTGTGCGCAGCCTATTGCATTAGGGTGTTCACCCCAGAGCACAAACGCACATGCGTGTATTTCAGCAGAGCAGTGGAAGGTGTGAGTAGAGCAGAGATTGGTGCCAGTAGGGCAGTGGATGGTGTCAGAAGTTTTTTATTTTATTATTTTTTACAATTTAATTTTTGTAATTATTTCATACAATTTTTTTTATTTTATTCTTTACAATTTTCTTTTTGTAATTTTTTAATTTTTATTTTTTTAGGAGCCCCTTTGGGGCAATTTGGTGAAATATCAAGGGTCTAAAAAGACCCCTGATGTCTCACAAACAAACATAGTTTACTATGCTTCAGTTAAGAATGAACACAGGAGCAATCAGCACAGATCACTCACTGTGTTCATCCAGAAAAGGAAGGGGTAAATTAAATATTTACCAGCCCCTTCCCCCGTTCTCCATCTTGAAACATCCCCCACAGCAGCTTGTGGGACAGCAGAGAAGGGAAGCTGGTAACACTGCTTGGAGGAGACAGGGGGGCGCCAGAAAGCAGGGGGAATCAGCACTGCATGGGGTGATTAGGGTGTGCCCAGGCACACCCGGCACACCCTGTGCGCACGCCTATGCTCATCTTTAATCTAGGTAGATCTTTACCTCTTTCTTTGTTGATTACATACCGATGTGAACACAACTGAATCTCGAGTTTGGCAAATCTATAATCTCATCCTTAATCTAGGTAGATCTTTAACCTCCCCGTGTTGATTACCTACTGATGCAAACACAACTGAATCTTGAAATTGGCAAATCTATAACCTCAGCTCTAATTTTGACAGATCTTGACCTCCCCTCTCCTGACTACACAACAGTATGATTCCAATCGAATCTTAAATTTGACCAATCTCTAACCTCAACTCTAATCTTGGTAGATCTTTAACTTCCCCTTCGTTGACCAATTAGAGATTAAGTTATAGATTTGCCATATCTTGAATTTGGCAAATCTATAACCTACTCTCTAATTGGTAGATTTTTAACCTTTCCTCCATTGACTATAAACTGGCACAAATACAACTGAATCTTGAATTTGGCAAGTGTCTATCCTCATCTCTAATCTTGGCAGATCTTTAACCTGCCCTCTGGTAACGACACAATGGCATGATCACGATCGAATCCTAATTTGGCAGATCTCTCATTTCAAATCTAATCTTCAATTTGAGCTTATATTATCCATTCAAGACAGATTCAGCAGGTTTTGGCAGCGCCAGAACCGCAGCTTATTGTCACATGACTCTTTACTGTGCAACCTCCCCCTCTGGGAAAGAGAGAGGGAACCAAGAAACATGCTAGTCTACATTTTACATATGCAGAGCCATTCAGAAAACAAAATACTAGCAACTGCTTGCTTTAGCTGCAGATGTACCTGGTGAACACTGAACGAAAGCAAAAAGCCACTTAACATCTGTAATACGTCCTCTGGCGTTCATATTTTTTTTTTTTAATAACTAATTGGAGTGTCCCTTTAAATGTCTTGTTCATTAACCCCTGTTCACCCGATCGTCACAAGCTCGAAACCACTGCGTCGCTTGTGATAATCGCCTTATGTATCGCTGCCATTAAACTGTCACCCCTGTGCGAAAACAAAGAGGACATTTGTCACCAATCCGAGACGCCACAACACTAGATAGTGGAGAGATTATCACGCCGCACACCGAACTGTCATAGCTTTAACAGCCCTTGTAAATAGCGTATTCAAACGGTCTATAGCACTTTATGGAAGCTGGCACACTATTGTTCTTCCAGGAGGGGGAAAAAAAATAAAAAATCTGCATTTTAACAGCTACTATATAATTTGTGAGATGCATTTTGAGATGATCGGAGACTGCAGCCGGGGCTTCCATCAGTCACAAGACGGGGATAGATAATTCACCCAACTGTCACATGATCCACCGTCAGCCTAAAGATGTGAATATATTGCCACAAGCTTCGGGAATAATAGGTGCACCTGTTATGAGTGTCACCTCTGTTTGCTAATTGTCTCCTTGAGCTACATTTTACTTCTAATGCATTTATTTTTTGACAGGCAATGTCTATTTAGAAATCACATTACTTCAAGAGCAATTGTTCTTTTGTCTATCAAACAAATGGAGTGTTGTTACACAGATTTCAGGATCTGATTAGGAAAAGTGACGGTGCCCCGGGAAGGTCAACAATCAGTTATTTACCTGGTAGAGAGATGACAGGTAGAGCGCATGTTAAAGGCAGACTGATCCAGAGGGGGGGATCATTTGTCAGGGAGCTCCGGGTGGTGTGATAAAATTAGCGCCATGACGATGAAATAAATTTGTGTCAGCCGAGACGCCTTGCTGGTAGACAGAGATGTTTTGACGCGTTGGTTTTTCCCGCTCACGAATCGGTGCCATATTGGTGGAGGTGGTGCCAATGGTGGACTTATTGTTTGGCCAGCCTCTTCTTCTGTTCCCAGGGCTATCTTAATGCATGGGCACTCCTGGGCACTACCCGGGGGCCCCAGGTGAATGAGGGCCCTGTGATTGCATTGCATTACATCATAGTCGCCAACTGTCCCAGATTTGTCAGTCATGCTTTTTACCAAGCTGTCCCACGATGGCCATGTCCCAGGCAGCGTCCTGGAACCTTTAGTATGCCCACTTGATCCCAGTATTGAGCCCTCCTGACACCCCTGTACTGTATGGTGAACAGATTTTTAAAATGAAATCGAGGGACATATTTTTTTTTTTACTAGTAATGGTGGCAATCAGCGACTCTCTGCCCGTTGCCGCCACCGCCCACCTTACAGCCTGTCAAGTCTTACTCTCTGGTCCCCGGCTACTACTGGGTGGGGAGCGGAGGAAGATCACTCCGCCAGGGAAGGCAAGGAGATAAGCAGGCGGGTGGCCGGGACGTGAGGCAAGGCAGGAGAACATGCGAGCGGAGCTGAATGGGCACCCGAAACTGAAGAAATATTCCCTCCGCTCCGACCAGCACATGATCATCAGAAAGGGGCACAGATAATGGGAAAAAATACACCCCCCTAGGCTAGTAGGAGTGGCGGAGCGGGGGGGTGTAATTCAGAATTAATTTTTTTAATTCTGCACTGACTGTCTTTGAAATTGCTCCAGCCCCTGTTCAAATCCAATCCGGGGACAAAACTGGGGACAGACTTGGTCCGGGGACAGTGTCCTCAATCCGGGGACTGTCCCCTGAAACTGGGGATGTCTGGTCACACTACTATAATGTGCCCTTCTGCCTCCACCCCTGTACTCTGCCCTTTGTGTTGATTAGTCTTTGATATATGGAATGCGTTCTTATTGCTTAAAATCTATTTTATTGAAAATACTAATAAATATATGTTTAATTCTATCAACTATTTATACTTTAATTCTTAAAAGTAGGTGCGTAAATTGGGGGCGGATATTAGGGGCCCAGAGAATTACTTTGCCCAGGGGCCCATGATGTTTTAAGACGGCCCTGGCTGCTGCTAAAGGGTGTCAAAGGAGGAGAAGACCTATTTAAGCCCTGTACACACGGTCGGGAATCCTGTCTATTTGAAAACCGTTGGTTTTTCTGACGGGATTCCTGGCTAGCTTGCCTTGCCAAACCCTGTGTACAGACGGCCACTCAAAAGAACCACCGTTTTTTTGAATGGCAAGAACGCGGTGACGTCATCAACTATGACAAGCCGGTGCTCGTCACATTCGATGCCATCTTGCTACACCCCACACTAACCTTGTATGCTACCGCGCATGCGTCAAAGTCTTATCGAGCATGCGCGGGTTTACCTCTGACAGGTAAGCATACAGATGACCGGTTTTCTCGGCAGGAAACACTCTGCCGAGAATCCTGACGAGAAAATAGAGAGCAGGTTCTCTATTTTTCTCACCGGGATTCCCGGCAATTTTCCTGTCGGGAAAGCATACACACACACGTTTTTCACGGCAAAAAGCTCTCCCATCAGTTTTCTTGCTGAGAAAACCGGTCGCGTGTACGAGGCTTTAAGCCTCGTACACACGACCGAGAATCTCGTCGGAAAAAAAACTTGTCGTTTTTCTCGACGAGATTCTTGTCAAGCTTTCCTTGCATACACACTGTCAATTCCAAATCTCATCGTTGGAAAGCGCGGTCACGTCCAGCACGTACGACGGCAGTATAAAGGGGAAGTTCGATTTCAATGGCGCCACCCCTTGGGCTGCTTTTGCTGATCTTGTGTTACCGCGTGTTAGTAAAAGTTTGGGGAGAGACGATTCGCGCTTCTCAGTCTTCGTGCTTTCAGTTCATTTTAGCGTGACGAATGTGCTATCTCCATTACGAACGTTCGTTTTACCAGACAGAGCGCTCCCGTTTTATACTTGATTCTGAGCATGCGCGATTTTTTAAGACTCAGAAAAGCATACAGACGACCGTTTTTCTTGTCGGGAAACAGGCCGACGAGAATCTCGACGAGAAAAACGAGAATCCTGACGAGAAAATAAAGAGCAGGTTCTCTATTTTTCTCGTCGAGATTTCCGGCAGTTTTCTCTACGAGAAACCATACACACCAACGGTGAGAAAATCGGTCGTGTGTACGAGGCTTAAGAGTATAAACTGCTCCATGAAGGGTATGAAATGGCACTAGTATCCTACGTTATGCTAACGTCTGCCTGATATCAGACCATATCAAGGCAATGAAATCTTGGAGTGATTCCAGCTCTTTCTGTAGGTCTAGGGGACCTTAGTGGTGTCAACAAATGCTTAGCTGAGTCAGGTCATACCAAGCTCCCATCAATACCAGGGTTGGCCTTCTTGGATGCCAAATGTGGAATAACAGCGATGAGCCAATGAAAACCTGGGCTCTAAAAAGTCAAGATTTGCTGTGTTATAAGAAACATCTGGAAAGGTTAGCAGTCCTAGGGAGTACGCTTTAAAAAAATCTACCTTTTGATTTCCTCCTGAAAAACAGCACTTCCTGTGCCTTGAGTGCCTCATAGTTGTATATTTGCAGTTTAAGATTATCTAAGGCACTCCTGCCTCTGACGTATAAGCTGGTCATAGATATATCTTCTAATACAAGTAATGATTCCCCCGTCCATATGTGAGAAGAAAGTCTGACCATAGTGTAAATATCAATGTGAAACGGTCTCAGGCAGCTCCCCTGATGCGTTTCGCCCCCGCCCTTTGGGGCTTAGTCATAGAGTAAGTCTTTGACTATGCCTGATGCCCCGTATACACGACCGATTTTCCTGACATGCCAAAAAACGTCGTTTTTCCCAACATGATTCCTCTCAAGCCTGCCTTGCATACACACGTTCATTAAAAAAAAAAAAGCTCGACCAAAGCGCGGTGACGTCCAACGCCTACGACGGCACTATAAAGGGGACGTTCCATTCAAATGGTGCCACCCTTTGGGCTGCTTTTGCTGATCTCGTGTTATTAAAAGTTTGGTGAGAGCCGATTCGCGCTTTTCAGCCTCGTGCTTTTCAGTCTGTTACAGCGTGACGAATGTTATATCTCCATTATGAACGCTAGTTTTACCAGAACGAGCTCTCCCGTCTCATACTTGATTCTGAGCATGCGTGTTTTTTTTTTCCCCTCGGAAAAGCATACACACGAGCGGTTTTCGCGACGATAAAAAAACTGACGGGAAACACGACGGGAAAAAATAGAGCAGGGCAGTTTTCTCGTCGGAAAAACTGCTATGGAGCCTACACACGACCGGTTTTCCCGACCAATTTAAAAAATGACAGTTTTCTCGTCGGGAAAACCGGTCGTGTGTACGCGGCATAAGTCTTAAGCCTCGTACACACGGCCAGTTTTCTCGTCAAGAAACGACAAGAAAACTGCTGGCAGAGCTTTCTTGCAGAGAAAACCGGCCGTGTGTACGCGGCTTTCAGGTTTCTCGTCAACAAAACTGGCCAGAATCTCGACGAGAAAAATAGAGAACCTGCTCTCTATTTTCTTGTCGGGATTCACGTCGTTTTGTCGTGTGTACACTTACCTGTCGCCGTGGAAACCCGCGCATGCTCGAAATGACTTTGACGCATGCGCGGTAGCTTCCTAGGCATAGGTAGGGTGAAGCAAGATGGCGGCGACGGCATCGAATGTGACGAGCGCACGCTCGTCGTAGTCGATGACGTCACCGCGTTCGTGCCATTCAAAAGAACGGCGGTTCCTTTGAATCGTACGTGTGTACACTCGGCCGGGGACAAGATTCTTGTTCAAGAATCTCGTCAGGAAAAACGACGTGTTTTTTTTCCTGAAGAGATTCTCGGCCGTGTGTACTAGGCTTAAGTCCATGACTAAGCGGGGCGAAATGCGTCAGTCTGTGGCTTATGTAAGAGAGCTGTCGGAGGCTGTTTCACATTGATGATCACACTTTGGTTGGGCCGGGAGTGAAGATTTCTTCTCACATATGGATCTATCATTGCAGGATGGGAGAATTCTCAAGCCAGCACCCCTATCTCTGAGGATCAGAGGGATCAGTTCCCTCATAGCTTTGTTTACAGGATTCCCCCATCCACTTATTCGAGGTTGTGGGAGAATGGGACTCCTCCGCTGTCAGAATACACTGATCAGCACTGCTAATCACTAACCGAATAAAATTTTTCCACAACAGTCCCGTTCTAGAGGAGTCAATCATTAGATCGACTCCTTTCGAACAGGAATGGCTATAGATGGATTGAAATTCCCTGCTGAACCCGGTCGAATTTCCATCCATCTATAGCCAGCTTTTGTCTTACCAGATTTGGAGCGAGATATGGTGATGTCACTACTCTGTTGCTCGTTGTTCTTCCTGGAGAGAAAGCTGTATCTGAGGACATGCAGTGCAAGGACTTCCCTTCTTCTGTTTAATCCATTCTGGTGATTCTGTGTTTATCCCCCACCTCTCTTGCTGCTTCTTGATCATTATCCCCCAAGTCCTTAGATCACCAGTCATCAGGGCTGGAGCTCTGACACGAGGAAGCAAATCCTTGTTCCTCTACCAAGATGGCCACCGCCACATAGGGACATACGGAAGAACAAGGCATGGTTACATCAGTCAATGAGAAAAGATCAACTACAGGGGGGCCAGAAATCATATCAGTGACTAGTCCTTTGCTCCCTACTTGATACATTAACCCCTTGAGACCCGGGTCATTGACGAATGACGGCCTCAATGCGTATCTAGAAATCCGGGAGGCCGTCATTATACGGCCTCGGGTATTCTGGCCACTAGGGGGGCGCGCGCTGAGATGCCGATGCGCGTGCCTGGCGGCCGCGATGTCCGCCAAGTACCCGCGATCAGCGTGTACACAGAGCAGGGATGTGGATCTCTGTGTGTAAACACAGAGATCCACGTCCTGTCAGGGAGAGGGGACCGATGCTGTGTCCCTTGTACATAGGGACACAGCTCGGTCACCTCCCCCAGTCAGTCCCCTCCCCCCACACAGTAGTAATCACTCCTAGGGAATACATTTAACCCCTTCCTCGCCCCCTGGTGTTAACCCCTTCCCTGCCAGTGTAATTTTTACAGTAACCAATGCATTTTTATAGCACTGGTCGCTGTAAAAATGACAATGGTCCCAAAATGGTGTCAAAAGTGTCCGATGTGTCCGCCATAATGTCGCAGTCACAATAAAAATCGCTGATCGCCGCCATTACTAGTAAAAAAAAAATATTAATAAAAATGCAATAAAACTATGCCCTATTTTGTGGACGCTATAACTTTTGCGCAAACCAATCAATAAACGCTTATTGCGATTTTTTCTACCAAAAATATGTAGAAGAATACCGTATCGGACTAAACTGAGGGAAAAAAATATAAAAAAAAAAAAACAATTGGGATATTATTATAGCAAAAAATAAAAAATATTGTGTTTTTTTTCAAAATCGTCGCTCTTTTTTTGTTTATAGCGCAAAAAATAAAAACCGCAGAGATGATCAAATACCACCAAAAGAAAGCTCTATTTGTGGGAAAAAAAGGACGTCAATTTTGTTTGGGAGTCACGTCGCACGACCGCGCAATTGTCATTCAAATTGTGACAGCGCTGAAAGCTGAAAATTGGCCTGGGCAGGAAGGGGGTTTAAGTGCCCAGTAAGCAAGTGGTTAGAACCTTGATTTTGCACACCAAAGAACTTAGATGATGGAGTCTACATGCGGAATAATTCAATGTAGCCCTGTTGCTTAGAGGTATTCAGTTAGAGAGGAGGGCACAGATGGTATACAGCACGCCCCCCCCCCCCCCCCCAGAAAGGTAATTTCCTTCTTGTGTGATTGGCTCACTGATTTTCCCAGAAGTCTGCACTAAGATAGTCACATTTTGGGCATCCCCTGCAACTAAAATTTCATTTTTTGTTGAGATTCTCCCAAAGGGAAATCACATCTAAAGGGATGCAAATCCTTCCTCCTCTACCAAAATGGCCACCTCCACATAGGGACACACTGAAGAACAAGGGATGCTTACATCGGTCATGGAGAAAAGATCAACTGCAGTTGTTTAAAGTTATTTGCAGTATTTTTAAATCTGTAGCTTTCTTTAAACTAATACTTGGTGATCCTGCCATGAAGATCCTTGTTCAGGAACTTCCTGTGATTGGGTGACAACTCTCTGCCAATTGTGCTCCGGCACTGCCACCATGTCCTGTGCTCCCCCCGGTGGAGACTACGTGGTACAGCATATGGTAGCCAGTCTAAGGAGCAAATGATGTGCAGCCGACACGGGAGAGCGCGCCTGTAGACAGGTTTGTAACAATAGCGTATTACACACAATGCCATCATCTCATCTTACTGGGGCTTTGATCGACCTGTACTTGGCTTATCAGCCTCTTGCAATCTCCTGTACAACAGAGCTTAGACTGGGAGAGAAAGAAGCAGCACAAGGAGCCAATTGGCTGTGCTACAGTCCTATTTGGCTTATCAGCCTCTTGCAATCTCCTGTACAACAGAGCTTAGACTGGGAGAGAAAGAAGCAGCACAAGGAGCCAATCGGCTGTGCTACAGTCCTATTTGGCTTATCAGCCTCTTGCAATCTCCTGTACAACAGAGCTTAGACTGGGA